>JAEIFK010000688.1:1935000-2535000 GCA_018901825.1 Drosophila funebris
AAATAAATAAATAAATAAATAAATAAATAAATAAATAAATAAATAAATAAATAAATAAATAAATAAATAAATAGATAAATAAATAAATAATCAACGAAATAACTCGCTTCAAGCTTTGGGTTAAACAATACTTGTTTGTTAGCTTGACTTGAAGATTTCTGTAGACATAAATCTCCAGAGCAGCTGACAAGCCAGATCAGTGGGTGGCAAAGAGAGAAGACTGCCAGACAACCAGACAGCCAGATTGTCAGGCAGTTCACGGTTAAAAACAATAAATTTACTTCTATCAAACAAGAAGTTTTGTATTCCAGTTTCAGACGTAGAATTGCAACTTGTTTGGGATTACTATGGATTCAGCTATAGATCTTATCGATAACTGAAACTTACATGGTTGTAAAACCCAATGATCGATGTGGTACCTTAAATCCACTTCTTCTTCTTCTTCTACATCTAATGTTTAATTCTTAGGAAATCTACAGACTATTATCAGTAATTTGAAGTCGGTTAGTTCATGTTTTTTGTTTCTTTCATTCATCCTCTACTTTTTCATTTACTATATCTTCGCCTTCATCAAGTTTCGAAGCGGAAAATTTTTATTTTATTTGATTTTTATTATTTTTGTAATTTTGTTCGTTTTCTTTTTTTGTATTATGTATAATTCTTTGCTGCCAGTCACTCAATAAATGTGTTCATTTGCCTTTGGCGGCTCCAAAGCCAAAAAAAAGAAAACAACCAGAAACGAGTATCAGTCTCTACATTTCCTTCTCTCCCAACCCCCTCCCACCCTTCCTAATCACCTCCTGCCAGCCGCAGCTGCCTTCAAGCTGAAGTTCTATCGCAATTGCGTATAACTTGAAGTACATTCGCAATACATTAAAGTCTAATTGACAGATGGACTGGCAGTCAGAGCCATTGAAATGAAGCCAGAGCCAGAGGCACACTGTGACAGCAGTGTTAGCAGAGGGAGGGGGGGAGGGGTGGTCGCTGAGGCGTGCACAGTGGAGCAGACAGACAGCTCAGTTTCGCATTTGAAAGATGTTGTTGAAATTATTATATGTACTTATATCTAACACATTAAGAGTGCGAAATTACGTAAGCACTTGTCGACCAGATGCCGAGTATTCTTGCACCCTGGAATTATAGGTACTCCTCGAAAGGGTAGCATAAACTCATGCCTAACTATGTTACAGATCAGCTGTTCATACGTAAGGGATCTTGCTAAAATTATAGACCCTGTAGTAAACAGGAGAAAGCATTGTAAAGTTATTTAATAAAAATTTACAAACTTATATACCCTGTAAGTACAACAACGACTAAATACAAGACAAACTACGTCTTAAGAAAGCCTTCCCTGCCCTGTAATAGACAGCAGAATGCAGTGAATAGTTCTTAAATGAAATAATTCAATTATCTATACCCTGTAAACACAACAACGACTAAAAGCGAGTGTTGCTAAGACATAAGAACGATTTCTATACCCTGTACTAGATGGAAAGTGCATAGTTAAACGCATACTCAAAGCTCTATACCATGTAAGCACAGCAATAATCAAACATTTATACCCTGTAATATGCAAAGGACGACATTATAATCCTCCTAGTTCAACTCTATACTCTGTAAAATCAACAGCCATAAAAAAAAGTGTCACTTAGCCTCAAAAAAATATAATGTACCCTGTAATATGCGGTAGATAGGATTATAAAGTTGCTAATGCCACTGCTATACCCTGTAAGTCAACAATCACAAAAAATGAGTGTCCCCAGGTCCCAACTAAGAATAATATACCCTGTAATAGTCAGTACAAAGTTTCTTAATCCACTGCTATACGAGCTATGCGAGCTATACTAAGCCATAGATAAGTATGATGCAGATACTAGCATCCCTCAAAGAGTTTGTACCATGTAAAAATAGTTTTTACTTTCAGCGTGTACTACTGGGTATTTTCTAGTTGTGCTCTTTCAGCTCAAATGTCGTATATCTAAGTAGAAAGGAGCGCAGGGTAGAGATTGTTCTTTGTTGTGCTTTTGTAATTTGTATATCTAATGCCACAGATGTTGCATCCACTAATGCTGATGAGGGACCTGCTAAGGTGGAGACGGGGACGTTCAGTCAGGGAGTCTGTCCCGGAGAGTGCTGAGTGCCTATTTAGCCTCTCAGTTAATACCCAAAGTTTCGGCTGTGGCACATTCATCTCCCAAGGCTTATGACAACAGCAACGTATCAAATATCCAGCGGGAACCTATGCTACCTGCTAGCTCTCTCTCTCTCTCTTTCTCTCTCTCTCTCTCTCTCTCTGTATCTGTATCTGTCTCTGTCTCTCGTTACTGCCCACTGGCAAAGGGCAGCAAAGAGTTAAAATTTATGTGAGCCGAAAACAAGAGAAAAGTTAATTAAACTTGAAAATAATAAAAGCAAAGGCAAATGGCAAATGGCAAAGGCAAATGGCAAAACGAGATGTGGAGAAATAATAAAGCACAAAAAGTGTACAACGCTGCCCGCGAGCCATCAAATTGTGGACTGATGGGCTGAGTGGGCATGGCCCATCATTAGCATATCGCCCTCGGCGCGAAATAAACAAAAAAAAGGGTTGCATTGTAAAGTTAATCGCCAGCTGATGCCGATGACACGACAGCAGAATGGGCTGGAGATTGAGGCTAAAGATGGGAATGGCAACAAAGTGCGGTTCTGGGTCTACGTTCATATTGACATTCTCCCATTCCCATTCCCATTCCCCATTCTCCCGACATTATCTGCAATCGGGGACTGCAATAAAAGCGGACAATAATTAAAACTGGTAACTGGCAAACGACAGCATTGCTAGGTCTACAGATAGATCTATGTGTGACCAGAGTATTTTGGGGCACATCATTCACACACTGGCACCAAAAAGTAGTGGCACAACGAAGCAAGCGTTACTTGAGTTACACTATCACAACTATTTTCTGCTATAACTTTTATACTAATTAAACAATCTTGTTGAAATTTTCAGCATATGCTCTTTGAGTTGTCTTCTTAATGTACTGCAAGTTTGCTTACATTAATTACAACTTAATAATAGTTATACTATATTGAACGATCCTCAGTTTTCTCTCATTTTATACATATATCCACACAAAAACTATCTATAACTTCTATATAAATCATGCAATTGTAATGAAATTTTCAGAATAAGCGCTTTGAGATGCCTACTTAATGTACGACAAATTTGCTTACATTTATTAATATGAATAATAATTTTATACAACAATCTACTTAGCTGTTGCTTATCCTTAATAGTTTTCTCTCATTTCCGAATGTCATAAATAACATTTTAATTATTATTATTAACGTTGCGCACATCGATTGCCCGGAATACTTAAGAACTGTTTGTTCTATTGAAATAAATCAACTGTTATAAGCCTTTAAGCAGCGTGGTTCGTCCAATTTTCATTTACATTTCAAAACCCTTTTCACATTTATTTTCGCAGCTTTTTTTTTTTTTTTTTTATTGTTGACCAAATATAAAATAAAATTCTACAGCGTAACGAAAAAATTGATATAAAAATTTATCACAATTTTTGATTGTGCTTGTTGTTGTTGTTTCTTCTTTTTTATACCCTGTTTTTTTTTTTTTTTTTTAGTTAGGTTTGTTTAATTTGTGCAGGTTCGCAACGCATTCAACAAATAAGTGTAAAAAAAAAAAAAAAAAAAAAAAATCAGTCGTAAAAAGGATTTTATTTTAATTACATGCGAGTTTTATTTGTTGGGCTCCGACTGTGAGCGGATTTTCATTCAGTTGATGACAATAAGTCGGTGGTAACTCTGCCCCACCCCCCAAAAGGACAGTTCAACCCCTTCTATGCACCACACCCCTCATGCTGTTGACTTTTATAATTAAGGCCTTTGTATATGCGCGTTTCCAGCTGATGGAACAACGAAAAACCCGAAACAGAAGTAGAAACATAAAGCAAAAGGAGTAAATAGCGGTAAAAGGGGTTATCGGGGGGAGACTGGATAAATGGGGTGAATGGGGTGAATGGGTTGAATGGGTTGAAGGGAGCAGTGCCTTGTGTCTTACCTGTGTGAAATCAGTGTGAAAACGTAAGCGAATCCGTAAACGAGAACTCTCATAAAAAGGATTAATTGTGCGCAATTGAAGAAAATATATTGCACAACCGTTCATTCGCATGGGGCTGGGCATTAAAAGTTTTTCCTCAAATGTTTTTCCAGCTTTTCCATTGAATTATGCAAAATCATTTAAATGCGACGCAACTGGCAAAACTTTTGTAACAAAACACAAAAACTCAAAGCAACTCGAAGCAACTCAACTGACGACGACGACGACGACGACTTAACCACTTGGCATGTGTCTAAGACTCTTATTGTTCTTCTTGTTGTTTGGCATACCCTACCATAGGGTATTATCACATTCTTTATCTGTTCGTTGAGCTGCGTGCGTCTGCTGTTTCTTCACTCAGTTTTGAATCCGTTTTGTGGAAACTTTTTACAGTTTTGAGTGTATATTTATTAATTGCAATATTTATTTATATTTTATATAATTTTTAACACTCTACATTAATTAACAAGGGTATCAACGGTGCGGCATATTGAATATAATATGAATTTCTTGTTTGTGTTGATGTTGAAGTAAAAGCTTAAGTTCATAATGCTCATACAGCGAAGCATTCGCATTGGGAGTGGGGCTGTGGGCTGTGGGCTGTGGATTGTGGTTGCCACCCTCCTCAACCTATACTCTACACCCCTCTTAATTGCCATGACAACAGCCTCTACCGCCTGCCCCCTGCCCCCCTGCCTCAGCCATACCATCCCCGCCGCCTACAATGCGCCACAATCTTCACATGCGTTGTTGGGTTAATTGCTCAAGTTCAAAATTAAAATATTTATTACAATGAAAAACTTTGGCACTTTGACGACGCCACCAAGACGACAAGGATATGAACAAGAAGAAGAACTGGATGAGGCAGTAGAACTAAGCACAAGGACAACACACAGTTTGAGTTCCAGTTCCAGTTCGAGTTCGAGTTCGAGTTCGAGTTCGAGGACAAAAGCCAGTTTACGTGTAATTTGCAAGTGCGTTTCCTACAACGAGTCAAGTATTTCTTTAGTCTGTTCACAAATTTGTTTAGTTCAGTTGCTTTTAGACGATTAGCTGCTGTCAGTTAACTAACTCCTTCCCCCTCTCCCCATCAACAGAACTGATCCACTTTGATAGGTTTAGTTAAGCAACCTAAACAAACAAATTACTTTGCTAATCCTTTCATCAGACTCTCAGCGATATATACAAATATAAACCCATAAATATTACGGAAAGTCTGTCATTTTAATTTGTATTAATCAAAATTCTTAAATTAAACTAATTAATAAGCTATTTATTAACAATATTTGTATAAATTTATTAATTAAATATATATTAATATGTTTTAGTAATCAAATGTTTAAGATAGATAGAAAGTATATTCAGTTATTAGAGAGAAGCATTTCATTTTGTTATAGAAAAACCAGTCGAAAAGGCTACAGTCGACCGCATTCGACAGTATAATACCCTGTACAGTTCTCTACAATAATCGTACTCTATAGTCTGGCAACTTTTACAGTAAATCGCAATTAATTGATCATTTTATATAAATCTCTGCATACATTACGTTTAGACTTGCAATATAATTGTCGACAAGCAGTATGACATTTGAAGTGACACAACACTCAGCTTTTCAGCGAGAATGTGTACACTGACAAAAGCTAGCAGCTATGCGCGTCCGATTCATTTCAAAAATTTTCTTTCTACTTTCTTTTCTGAATGTCTTCCTTATTCCTGGACCGATCTTTATGAAACTTTCACATATGTTTCAGAACAGTATTCTTTAAACATCTGTTAAATTAGAAATGTGTACGTTCAGAAATACAGGCTGTAAACAGGGTATAAAGAGATTGCAAATCGTTTTGATCGATTTGCGGGGAAAGGCTGGGAGGTATTCAAAATTTAAAACAAACTTAATCTGCGGACGGTATAGAGGAACCTTCATGCCAAATGGAGTCTCTAGCTCTTATAGTTGCTGAGATCAACGCGTTCATACAGACGGACAGACAGACAGACAGACAGACAGACGGACAGACGGACAGACAGACAGACAGATAGACAGGCGGACAGACGGACAGACAGACAGACTGACATTTGTTGCACAAAGTTAATATATCCCTGTACAGGGTATAATAATTACAATAATCATTTACAATTAGCTTACATTATATTTAATTAATATTTAATATAATTCATTTATTTAATAATAATATATATATATATAGATCCTGCTCCTTTCATGTTGATCAAGTTTGTTATACCCTGTACAGGGATATATTAACTTTTTTTTAATTGAATCCTGTTTAAATTATTCCTAATTGCTGCAATGCATAGAAACCGTGCAAAATATCCATCTGATGGCGTTCTTCAAGAGCCGTAAGAAGAGGCAGGTAGCCTGGGTTGGGTGGATGGGTTGGATGGGTTGGATGGGTTGGATAGACCGCTGAGTGCAGTGTCTACTTCAATCTGGTGAAAAGATAAGATAGCAAAAAGGGGGGGAGCAAAACTTGTTTGCCAAAGCTTAAACACAAAATGTAACGTGCGGCGCTTTTCATCATTTTCCATTTTCCTACATTTCTTTTGCTTTTCTTTTAACCATTTTCTTTGAGGGTACGGGCGGGGGGATGGGCGTGGTTGGGGCGGTATGTATTGCAAATTTTAAACGCATGAATAGTCAGTTAGATCGCCCCGGGGCCCCTCTCTCTATGGCTGTGTGTAAGCGTGTGTGTGTGTGTGAGTCTGTGCGTGCGTGTGTGTGTGTGTGGGTTGAGTTTATCTACAAGATACAGCTGGCAGGCAAATGCTTAGGATGAGCGAATGGCCAGGCATATCCGTAGCCAGATGTTTTTCACACAGCAACCAGTTACATTTGCATACACTACCAAAAGGCATGCACACTATTTGACAGTGTATGTGACATAAAAAGAAAGTAAGTTAGAAAGATAGATAGCATTTAAGTGAAATTGTAATATTTGTGAATTTGTTAAATTTATATAAATAAATATAAAATATAAAATAAACTTATATTTAGTGCTGAAATATCAAAAATGCTTAAATAAAAACGAATTAAATTAACTTAATTTAAGAATATAAAATAAAAAGTGTTAAAAAAATAAATAAAATATGAAATTAACTATTTACTTAATTAAATGTAAAATTAATGAATTTATGAAATTGTATAACACTGGTAAAATAAACTCGAGTTATAAGTAAAATATAAAATAAATGCAATGGAAGATTGTAATACTTATTAGGGGGTTTGCCACGCCTTCTTTAATGCGTTATACATTTCTGTGCATATATCTATATATATATGCTTAGCATAGGGTATTTCAGGAGTCTTTATGCCCAGTTGCTCAAGTGTGAGCAGCCATTAACTTTGACGTTATTCAGAAACAAAACAACATGTAGAAGAACAAAAAAACAACAACAACAACAGCCACAACAACAAAGTGAATAAGCAAGTGTTGCGGAAATGATTTGACGCTGACTGCAACACGAAGAAGAAGCAGCAGCAGTAGAAGAAGCAGCAGCAGCAGAAGTCCCCACATCCTAACACAGCCTCCCATCTTCAAGCTCCAAGTGAGCCTCAGTTTTCGTCTCATTTTTCGTGTGGATAACGCTCTTGACTATTGATAGAGTTTTGTGGGGTAGCTGCCGCACGTTTTGGTTGCATGATTGAAAAGTGTTTTGCTATAAATTCAACTTTTCTATTATCTTTATCTTATGAGCAACACGCGCGCTGCGTTGCCAGCAACGCTGCAACGAGCAACGTCCATTACAGCTTTACAGCGTTGGCTTGGGAGTGGGGATGCTTCGTTGGTATTGGGGCAACTGGCAACTGGCAACTGGCAACTGGCAGCTGGCAACACTGCATTTGGTAGCTAAAGCTGAAGCTCGAGTTGAATGTGCTGCCAGCCGCTTTCATAATTGTTTCCTCTTGCTGCTGTGGCAGGAAACACGTCGAATGGTTGTTGGCAACGGCATGGGGCATGTGGCATGTGGCATGGGGCAGCGAGTATGGTGTGTAGTATGGCAGGAGGCAGGACACAGCCCACTTGAGGGTGCCACAACCATTGAAGATGCTGATGAACGTGCATACACCTAAAACAAAATCAGTTAAACTCTTTGATTTTGCACACAAATACACTGTATACCCTGTAATTGCCGCTTAGACTTTATTCTTATATTATAAATACTTTCGAAATACATTAAACAACAACAACACTTTTAAATGATATATAATCATATATAAATAATAAATATTTAACATATTTTATTTTATTTTATTTTAATTTATTTTTAATTTGAATAAAACTTAAAATAAGTATTTACATATAATTTAAAAATAAATATAATAATTAAATAACAAAAAGAGAGAATTTTAAGAAGTCACCTGACTATTTTGTGCAGTGTATGCCACAGCAGCGACAGCTTCTTATACTTGACTACTTTAGCTACTTTTTGCACTTGTGCGTCACTCATTCCGCTGCCCACTGCCACCCGCTACCCCCACATCCTCTTCTCCCTCTTCTCCATCTTCTTCCTCTTCCGCCAACCCCCTCTTGGGCAACTGCTTCCTCAAGCAGCATCATTCTCGTTCGTCATTATCGAGCGAACGCAACGCAGGCGAGTGAAATTTTTGCTGTCATTACTTTTTATGATCCAACAACATGATGCAGTTGCCGCTGTCGCTGTCGCTGCCGCATGTGGCTGCCACCCGAGGTGGGTGGAAGCTGAGAACCATACCCGACGGCAGTTAAAATATAATTTCAGAGAAAATCATCCATCGCAGGAGACGCAAGACGGGGCGAGGCAAGCGGCGCTGGAGCTTGTTAAAGTGAAACATCAAAGTGAATGGCACTGCGACTGAGAGCCAAAAGGAAACTCACAGCGAACCAAACTGATATGCCAGTCTTATACTCTTAACCCCCCCTCCGCTGCTCAGGGCACTCCCTACCATACCCCTTAACCATAACCATTCCTCCCTCTCCCGGCGACTTTTCCAAGTGGCAACCACAAGCTCAGCTGCCGTTGTGGCAGTTGTTGAAAATTAAAAACGCATTTTTCGTCCTGACAACTTCACTTAGCTACATGAGCGACCCCTGCCTGCCGTTCCCCCCTTTTCCACTTTTGTCTCTCTGCCTCCTTTAAGCTTCCCACTTCCCACTTCCCACTTTTCCCTCTCCCAGTCGGACGCTTTTTTTCTGGCAATTTGTCAAGCGTTTTATTGCATAATTGATTTAGCAACCGAGCAACCGTCTTTAGCCCCTTCTACCCCTATGCCCTACTTCCCTATTTTTCTACTCTCCTCTGCCACACACCCCGCCCCCCTCCACACCCTTCCCCGTTCCCACCCTTCGGTCTTTTGACAATCCGTTTAAAGTCGTTAGCTAATTAAATCGTCGTCTCAACAAAAAAAAAGCAACGCTTAATTATTTTTCAGTTATTCTTTCTATTATGCTTACGAAGGAAGGTGGGTTCGACTTAAGGATACCCTGTGAAAAGCTAAAACTGCATAGATAGATGAGCAATAAAAGCATTTAATATAAACTAAAATAAACTCCATAGTACACATCATCGATAAGAAATGCACAAATTGCAGATACCCTGTAATAAGATGTAAAGTTAAAAAAAATAAACAACTTATGTCATACATGCAAATACATCAAAGTTGTAAGGTAAACACTATTTAATATGTTATCGTTAAGAATATGCAAAGTAGAGATACCCTGTAATAAGGTCTAAACTAATTTAATTTAAGCATAAGACAATAATAACTCACTGAATATAGCATATGCAATTCGGCTAACTCTAGCTCCCATAATCATACAAAGCCTTTACAAACAGTACAGGGTATAAGAGCAAAGCTATTAATGGCATATCAGCACTGCATAAAACTGAAATTTAAACAGGGTATACAAAATTAGCCACCGCATGCAAAGAACTATTGGGTTCGGCTGGGTTCGCTTTTCTTTCAGTTGGGTGACCAATGGGAGGGGCGGGGGAGGCGTGTCAGCGGCTTATTTTGTGTGAGTTTTAATTAAATTAAAATTAAAACACAACGCCAAAGTTTTAACAAGTTCGTGTCCAAAAAGTTGCCACTTTCCGCCACTCGCTTCTATAGATGTTATTATTCCCTTCCTCCCCCGCCACTGCCTTCTCTTCAAACACTTCTGACCTGCCATGTCATGCTCAAACTGTGTGTGTGTGTGTGTGTGTGTGTATGTGTGTGTGTGGCATGTGGCAAAAAAAAAAAAAAAATGAGAACTGAAATCCATTTTTAATTATTTTCACATTTATGACACCGAGCGAAATGAAACAAACACTGAAATAATAATAATAATAAATTCATTTATCGCCTGACATGTTTCCTTTATTTTACACTCTTTTTACACTGTCCAGCAACACTTTTTAGTGCACAAAAAATGCCATAGTTTGATTTTGTTGACAAATTTGTCATGTAAATATAAAATATTTTCATATATATTTATATATTTTTAAATTCCATCAAAAGTTGAAGATATATTTGCCATTAGATACCCTGTAAATGTAATATTTCTGAATTTTATCATGTTGACTAGCAATTACCCTATGAATGGCTTCCAACGTAATATTTATGCATTTATATAAATATTTTAATGGATATATACCCTGTAAATATGCGAATTTTTAATATTAATATTTTTGCATAACTGTTGTTGCTAATAGTTACTCTGTAACAGCTTTGGAATTGAATATTTGAGCATTTTATTAAATTTCAACTTACATAATACCCTGTAATTGGAAGCATGCTGTGTAGTATATACATAGTATATGTTTATATATATAGTAACTTGCCATCTAAATTCACTTTAACTTCGCCAATGCTAAATAGTATTATAATTTTGTTTCTGTTTCGACCAGCAGATACCCTGTATTTTTTTTATTTGTAATACATATTACAGTTATTATTCAGTTATTATTGCAAGTAGTAGATATCTAGTAATTGTTACCAACTTTTGTAGAAACAGAAAGCGAACAGGCGCGACTAAAAGATACCCTGCAAATGCAAATTCTTTTCAGAATTTGTATTTTATTATTTTATAGTTTATTTGCCAGAGGAACAATTTGAAAAATGTTTCATAATAATTGATGTACAGCAGCAACCTTTGGAACGGCCCTCGCATTTAGTGCGCAGTAGTGTTTGCTGTTTGTTCTAGAGATTTGAACTTTTTACGCTCGACATATCAATAAAAGCGCTGAAGCATTACCCAGCGACTGGGAAGAGGGAAGAGGATAGGGAAGGGGGGAGACGGAAGGGGCAAGGGTGTTGGGATTTGTTGAGGGGTTTATGAGCAGGGTCTTTGACTGCGCGGAGTTCAACGCCATTTTGTTTGCCATTGCCCAATCAGGCGCCCACACAGAGTTAATGCCACCCAAAAGCCCTACATAAGTTCCCTCCCCAAGCCCATTTCCCCTTTACACACACACACACACACACACACACACACACACACATATTGAGAGAGCGAGATTCACATACAAAAGCGCGAACATTCCACTCGACGTCTCTAATTAGTAGAATTTAATCTTCACACTATGGCAACGTCAAAGCAGCACCCCCGTCCCCCCCCCATGCCCCTTGCCACACGCTGCCACTGCTCATTATGAAAAATTTCAAATTAAAAAGGGGCTGGCAGCGGGGCAGAGAGGAAGGGGGGGCCAGAATAGGGGCTGCTGCCAAGTAAAAGTTTCTCAGAAGAAGCGACGTCAGGATTTGCATAAATGCCACAACACGAACCTGCAACGTGGGGGCAGCTACTGCTCAATGGTTGTGTATGTACATATATGTATATACATACATATATATATATATATATATATATATATGTGTGTATGTGTGTGTATCACACATCATGATTACATAATTTAGCTATTAAAACAGCGCCAAGTGGAAGTGGAAGCGAGGGAGTTGAGATCCAAGCGAGACCAAAGAACAAGACGATGGGGAAAGGGCGTAGTTCGTGGCTTATTTATGCTTCAACACGCCAACTGGCGCAGCTTCAAAGGCTGCAATACAGAAGTAATAAGTGAGGATGTTTGTGGGGGGGAGGGGAAATTGGGGGGGTAGAGAGGGATCCAGGGAATTCAGGGATTCCAGTTGAACGGCCCACACATGTGCACTTGATTTACTCATTAGCGTTACTTTTCTCTTCATAATAGACGCTTACGAGTAACAAGAACAGCCAGTAAACCGCAATTCCCTCCATCCCCCCTCCCCCTATCCACCGCTACAGCTCTTGAGCTGCTGTACCCCCTCCTAATCCTATAACTTCGCTTTGCCTTTGGTCCTATTATCCTGCTTCCTGCTGATGCGTAGGTATAAGCTGCTTAGGCGTATTCTTTATGAAAATGTAATTGTGCGGGCACACGTGTGTGTGTGTGTGTATCTATGGCTGTGTGTATGTGTGTGCTCCCATCTAAACCCTTATAATCGGCACTATTTGCTCAAGGGGAAAAAAATTTAATAATAGAAATAAATGTGTATTTGTTATAAGCCTGTCATTACCCAAGCAAAAGTCAAAGAAATTTAACCTCTCTATGCTATATAATACTCTTACGCTAATGATATCGATTAGTTATCGATAAGTCAAAGACTTATTTAAGTTTCTTACCGTTAAACACTTCTATTTTCTAAGGAAATATAAAAATCAACAATTCTGCACTCAAAGTTTACTACCTTATCTATCGATTAGTTATCGATATCTTCAAGTCTTACATTCAACTAAATTTCAGTGTTTGTCATCTATAAACTTAAGCACATTGTTAATTGCTTTCTTTCTTTTCTGTGAAATCGATCAGTCAATGATTTATCGATAGTTTCATGTCTTCAGACAGGTTCAATCTAACTCCTGCTACTTTAATACAGTTTAAATTAACTAAATACGTGTATGGGACATGTTCTTTATACATATGCCAGCTCTATTTTGGAATTCACTGCCTATCGATTAATTATCGAAGCTTTATCTTAGCTGCTAATCGATATTGTCAGCCTGCTGAGCCGCAACTACAATTTAAAACAACTGATAAGTATTGTAGAGTCATTCCAAATTTCGATACCGATTGATCGATTAATCAATTGTCTGCCGATTAATGCCAACACAGCTGTCGCTGTGTGCTAATCATTCATTATTTTTTGCATGACTACATAAATGCACTATCTATTCAATTTACACACTTACACTGTTATCGATTACTAACCGATTATTCAAAGCTTCCATTTATTAAGTCTCTTCTTCTACTACAAATACATTAGCCTTAAATCGATATTTTAAATATATCAAGGAATGAACTTAAGCTTGTTTACATATTCACGCAGTAACTTCTAGTCGTTCATTCTCTGTAGCACACTCATAATTTGTTTATGGCTTTTTTTTTTTTTTTTTTGGGTTGATTATGTCACAATTTTGTACGATTTGATTTAATTTCTTGAGCAGACTTTTAAGCGGATTCGTTGTTATCGCCGGCTGTTTTGCTGCGTCATCTTGACGCATGCCACGCCCCCATAAAATTAAATTAATTTCCTCCTTCATTACGCCCAGAAATCTCAAAAAGATTTCTGCATGTCATGGGCATTGTACGAGGAAAGCTGAGGAGCTGATAATATTGCCAAACGATAAGGTGTTTGCCGGGGGAAAGGGGGGATAGAAATTTCGACTGTATGTTAAGAATGGAACTAAGGCATTGCGTTATGCACCACACGCGCCTCGTGCTGCAGAAAAACGTTGGAAAATTGCTCAATTTTCCGTGCGAAGTGAAAAATAAAATAAACATGAATAAATGAGAATGAGAAAGCAAAAGAGAAAGAGAAAGAGAAATTTATGCTAATTTTTAACAACTATCACAACTTAACATCAGCTGCGCTGCTCCCCCACTTTTCTATCCCTCTGTCTCTCTCTTTCTCTGTCTCCTGTCTCTCTCTCTCTCTCTAGCTCGCTTCTAGCCTGCCTGCTCTTCCCGCTGCCGTTGAACAGTTTATAACGTCAGCGTAACGAAGTAACCTAATTAATTTGTGGCACTCATTAGCAACAATTGAAAATGCCACAACCAAAAGCAGCAACAACAACAACGACAATAACAAACCCACCTCCCCCCTCCCTGGCCAACAACTGTCAGTCATCAGAGCCGTCAACTTAGTCCCAAAAACTTGGAAATGTTCGTTACAAATGTGGATTATTGGATGGCTTTGTAGGGGCCATTCAGCACAAAACACTCCCGAAAATATGGAATGTGTGTGTGTGTGTGCGGAGGGTGTGTGCGGAGGCGGAGGAGCTGTGCAGCAGCAGGGGAAAAACTTATTGTTATAAGAGAAAAGTTGGCAACTGTTAGTTAGTCATGAGATACTCTACAAAACGGAGGCTTAACTAAAGTAAGTAAAGAAACTAAAATTAAATATATATGAAATGTAAATATAATAATATAAAATTAATTAAAATATAAATATAATATAAATATAATTAAATAAATGAAAATAATATTGTTAAATTATTGCCGGAAGAAGAACACTTAAAGAACTATTATACTATTAACATGGAACTAGTTCTCAATTAAATATAATTAAAATATACAAATAAATATATATTTTCATAAAGAAAAATTAAATTTTATATAGTTTAAAAATAGAAGGAAGATAAAGATATATATAATAATAATAAGATATAAATAAATAAATAATCAACATTTAATTGTTGTTTATGGCTTTATTAGTAATTTCTTTCAAAAAAGAAATAAAATTATTGTGATAAATTTGTTTAGCTGTATCAAATGATATATTAATAGTTTTTCATTTTGATTAATACAATTTGTTAGCATTAAGAGCTGCAGCCTCTGTACGATTAATTAAGAGACTTCCGGGCAAGCATTAAGCACATCAATTGAGATAAATGTCTATATACAATATATATAAATACATAGTATGTCTATATAGAATGTGAAATCAATTGCCGATGTCAGCGCTACTAAAGGAGACGGATCAATTTACACAAGACTGAGAAACGTCAATCAATCAATCAATCAATCAATCAATGTTTTGTATGCCAATTGTATTAGAACTGCCCTTATTGCTGTGATCTGTATTTAATGATCTAAGGGTTGCAGCGGCCGAGGTCAGAGGTCACAGACAGCCGTTAGTTTTCCCATCACATTGCCAATGGACTCGACCGGCCACAAGGTGCAGGTGTAGAGCAAATGTAAATATTTATGAAAATGCCCAAAGAAATAAAAGGGAAACACGACAAAAAAAAAATATAGAAAAATAGGAAAAGAAAAGAAAAGTTAACTAATTTTCGGCTTTGTTGCCGTTGACGTGTGAAGCGGAGCAGGAAAGGGAGATGGATGGAAATGGAAGTGGAAATGGAAGAGGAAAATAGTTCACCTCGAGCACCCGCAACTGTCCGTCACCTGCTAGTTAGCCACAGGTCACAGGTCACAGGTTAGCCTCAAACTATGCGTGAGTTGGGCCTATTCGAGGCGCTGTCAGTCGTCGTCAGTCAACCATTCCCCGTTCCCCGTTGTCGACGCATGACATTTTCTTTTATTTTTCTCTCGGCTTGTTCAAACATCGCCCGATATGCAAAATCATGTGACCCGGCCCGTGGTAGTACCCTGATCTCTATCTGGGCGCTAATATATGCGTGGGCCGCCGCAAAATACCTTTGGTAGTGCATAATTCGAGGCACTTTTCCGGCGAGTCGCCAACCAAGCCAACCACCGGACACTGTCCACATTTCAGAGGTTTCTCCATACATACAATATTATTACCTTTATGCTCTTTATTTATTTGTATTATTATTATTTCGTTGGCCCAAGCTGGGAATATCATTTAATTAACATTTTTCCTCGCTTTCGAGGCGCAAAATAATCACGCATAGGCGGTATGTGTGGCACCTTCGGCTATGCGGTAAGTTGCGACGCCACACTGTGGCAAGTTCTATGATATTGTTGTCAAATTATATATGAAAATTTATTTTGTAATTATATTTTGAATATTAAGTGGTATTACTCGCAGTATATATTTAAAGATTGTCAAGATTATTATTGATTTATTGTAGATTTTTAATGCCTTAAGATTCATATGAAAATACAAAATTCTTATTATATATCTGTATGTAAATATATATATATATGTATATGTGTATGTATCTAAATGTGTTAATATAAATTATTAAGAACTGTTTAACTGTCTAGATAAAATAATATTCAACAATTTCGAAATTAAATTGAAATTCAAATTAAATCGAATATTAAATTTATTCATTAATTAATGTTTTAAAGAACTTGGATTTCTTGCAACTTAACTGTCGTATACAGAAGATTATTCAATATAAATTATTAAGAACTGTTTAACTGTCTAGATAAAATAATATTCAACAATTTCGAAATTAAATTGAAATTCAAATTAAATCGAATATTAAATTTATTCATTAATTAATGTTTTAAAGAACTTGGATTTCTTGCAACTTAACTGTCGTATACAGAAGATTATTCAATATAAATTATTAAGAACTGTTTAACTGTCTAGATAAAATAATATTCAACAATTTCGAAATTAAATTGAAATTCAAATTAAATCGAATATTAAATTTATTCATTAATTAATGTATTAAAGAACTTGGATTTCTTGCAACTTAACTGGCGTATTCAGAAGATTATTCAATATAAATTATTAAGAACTGTTTAACTGTCTAAATAAAATAATATTCAACAATATCGAAATTAAATTGAAATTCAAATTAAATCGAATATTAAATTTATTCATTAATTAATTTATTAAAGAACTTGGATTTCTGGCAACTCAACTGGCTTTCCCAGAAGATTATTCAATAACAATTCCTAACAACTTGAAGTCACTTTTAATTAATTAATTAATTTAATTATTGTAGGAATCGTAGTTTTTCAACTCCGACAGTAAAATTATGGCTTGTAGCCCTGACACTTTAACAGAGAGAGAATTAGCGTAACAGCCTAAGTACAGAGACCGAGAAGAGTCGTGAAAGAGTTAAGTTGTTAAGAGGATCAGAGAATTAAAAATAAGAATTTTTTTATAAGAAGAAAAAAGAGAACATAGAATTACATATTAATAAACACAATAAATATATTATATATATATATAAATATATTATAAATATATACACAATATATATATTATAAAATAGAAATAAAATAATAAATACAAATAAACATAGACTACATTAATTATATCTTCAGCTTTTCGTATATTTCATGCTTGCATGCTTGCCCCACTGTGCGGCTATTCAAGTCAGCTGTTTTTTTTTTTTTTTTTTTTTATTCTAAGCCTATGAGTGACCTTTCGACGTAAGTTATGATTATGGGAACTGAAAACATTGACATTACTTAGCTATGTCTCGGCTTGGGGGCTGCATAACTATAATTGTTGGGTTTGTTGGGTTTGTTGTGTTGGTTGTGTTTCATTTTCAGCTGCTTCGAGTGTCTGCAGCACGCACATTCTAGCAATAGAGTCCCGCTTTATACTACATATTGTGTATAGCACAGGTAGACCGAGTTGAGAGAGCTTCCGTATAGTTAGGGTTACATTTGCATTTGCTTAGTGGATTCTTTTGGGCCAGCTGAGTGAAATTTGCATTGAAGCATTTGATTAATTGAAAGGTCGTGTTTCTATTGTATTTTTTTTTTTTTTTTTAAATTCTTTTTGTATTTTTGGTTGAGTTCGTTTTAAGTGTGATATTTGTAACACTTTGCTGAGCCGAACTAAAGTTCCCCCTATGACTGCGATAAGACTAATTAACCCATTACGCCATCATTGTGTTGCTCTCTTGGTGGGAGGGAGTTGAGTTGCTTTTAAATCTCTTTATTCGCTTTTTTTTTATTATTATTCTATGGGTCTTGGGCCGTCGCACACGTGTTTCGCATTGTCGACTTACAAGAATCGACGCAATAAATTTCCATTTTATATACCCTAATGGATCCTCTAAAAGCGGCCAATTAATTTGGCCAACTGAATAGGCCGCAATTAGCGCAACGCCCCGAAAAACCCTTCAAATTGTGGGGCCCTTCACGTGTCTTGGCCAGTAACGAAAGAAGGCCAAATACATTTCATACTCGTACCTATGACAGCATATAAAATATACTCAACAGCGTGACCAAATCCGGTATATTTTGAACTTATTGTTGTTGCTGTTGTTGTAGTTGTTGTTGTTTTCATAAATCATTTATGTTGTCTTTCAAGCAGTTATAAGTTATTTGTACATCATATGCAAATGTTGCCATACATAAATATATAAACGTAAACCCATTTAGTTTCTAGTTCTATGGCCATTACTTCTTAGTAAACGGTCTCCCTAGTATATGGTCTTCCTAGTATTTAGAGATTAAGGTCCTTTCCTAAACTTTCAACTTTGTTATTCATGTGAAAACATAATTGTATGCAACTGAACTTGACTTCAACTGGTTTGTTTCTTTTTGTACCCTGTACAGGGTTATATAAACAAGGTGCACAAGTTATGTAACAGGCAGAAGGAGCCGTGACCGACCCTATAAACTATATATAAGTGCCTGTATACCATATGCTGATTCAATTTATCTCATATTGTGAACAACTCAACCTTTCCCAAGCAGTAAAACTATTTCCAAGCTAATTATTAATTGTATCTCTGAACTTAACAAGTTTTTATAGTATACTCTTTTATACTCTTGTAAAGATCAATCCAAAAATAAAAAAGTTATTCAGAAAAGAGTAAAGAAAGATTAGAACATCTTGCATTGAACACACATATGTATTTATATATGCACACACACTACATACATACATACATAAATACATATATATAATTGGGAATTCTTTGCAGCAAGATTTCTCGTAAGCTCGCAAAATTGGCTGCTCTAGGTCAAATAGTCGCTGAGATTGAGGGGTTTAGAGATATCGGATCATAAATATAATATATAATATATATATAATATATATAATATAAATATATATATATATATATATATATATATATATATATATATTGTCAATACGAATTCCGGGTGTCAAAATACGAATCACAAGAACAATTATTAATAAGATCAGAAGTTATCAGATTTTTTTCAACAGAATATTTAACAGAGACAGAAACGCATCTATATTCCTAGGAAATGTTGTATATAAATATATACTATCTGTCGTATCAGTCAAATATACATACATATATTATTTGAGCTGAGCTCTGTTTCAATTTTGAATCAAGATTCAGTCAAACTCTCATCTCCTTTGCGTGCAGTACCAACAATTAAACAATTAAAATGAAATCAATTACATTATATTTAGTCCTTAGTCTGGCTTTAATTCAAAATGGAACTTCGTTAACTGCTGGTAAAAGTGAAAATGAGGTAAGGATCAAGATCTATAATGCAAAATCTATAAAATGAGTGCTAAAAGTGAATACATTTTATTTTCATCAGTCTTGTCAAGCGAAGCGACAACTGGATCAACAATGTGGATCACATACGTATGGTGTTATCAAGCCATTGTTAGATTATATAGGCCAAGTTAAGGATGAAATTGAAAAATGCCAACTCAAAGACAAGCAAATAAGAGATCTGAGCGACAAGTTGTCTCAGCTGCAAGGTAATGAGAGGATTATAAGAGAGTTGAATAATCAGATCAGTTTTCAACAAAAGTCCATTGATACTCTATTAGCCAGACCGATTAGAAGATGTCACGGACACCACCTACCCGAATGATTGTTCTTTTATTAATGAATCGTTCTTATGCATTTCTTATATTTAATGTAAACACTGCGTCAAAGTGCCAAAGTGACAAAGGGTATTCAATGGGCTTTTTTTTTTTTTTTTTTGTTTGACTAAAAATGAGTTTGAAGATAATATTAAAACAAAATGTATATTTATTTTTTTTTACTATAATATTATTTTAGTTATAATGAATATGTAAATAAAAATATATATATATACTTTTTTTTATAATTTGTTTTTGTTTCTTATGTATTCATTAAGTGTCGTAACACTCAGCTTTTAATTGCGTATGTATACATATGTGAAAGTTAGCTGCTATAAGCATGCAAAGAGAGTTTCAAAAGGGTATTCTTTAAACACGTGTTATGTTCTTAATTTTTTTTAAATCAAAGTACCTCTTATCAAAATACTTTTAATATAGAAACCTGTACAGGGTATTATACTGTCGGTTCCGTTCGACTGTAGCCTTTTCGACAGGTTATTTTTACCTACGGTGTTATGATAACTTTGTAGTAGCTAATGAAAAGGCTGATTACACATTGAGCAGCTTAGGTAATCTGCCTATGGATCAATATGATGCTTTAAGATGGAGCGAACACCAAAAACTCTTAACATTCGATCGGGATAACGATAAGAATTGTGCTGACAGGAAAGGTGGCTGCTATAACATGTAAATATTTGAATAAAACTATTTCGAGCTCCTATAAATATTTATTTCTTTTACAGATTATTTAAACACTTTATATTTAATGATGCTTATGCATCCAAAAGAATGAGAATGATTAATTAAATAATAAATAAAAAACAAATAAGATTCTATTCTGATTCATTTGATTCCTTTTTCTAGTTCTTCTAATTGTTCTTTCCAGATCTTTCTAATCCTTCAACTAACTGTTCGTCACATTCTTCACAATTTTAACTCTCATTGCATTTATATATAAATATATATATATATATTTATATATTGTCAATACGAATTCCGGGTGTCAAAATACGAATCACAAGAACATTAATAATAAGATCAGAAGTTATCAGATTTTTTTCAACAGAATATTTAACAGAGAAAGAAACGCATCTATATTGCTAGGAAATGTTGAATGCAATTGGATTTCGGATGTCATGAACAGTATATAAATACATAGATACATCAATATACATACATATATTATTTGAGCTGAGCTCTGTTTCAATTTTGAATCAAGATTCAGTCAAACTCTCATCTCCTTTGCGTGCAGTACCAACAATTAAACAATTAAACAATTAAAATGAAATCAATTACATTATATTTAGTGCTTATTCTGGCTTTAATTCAAAATGGAACTTCCTTAACTGCTGGTAAAAGTGAAAATGAGGTAAGGATCAGGATCTATAATGCAAAATCTATAAAGTGAGTGCTAAAAGTGAATACATTTTATTTTCATCAGCCTTGTCAAGCGAAGCGACAACTGTATCAACAATGTGGATCACATACGTATGGTGTTATCAAGCCATTGTTAGATTATATAGGCCAAGTTAAGGATGAAATTGAAAAAAGCGAATTAAAAGACCGTGAAATAAGAGAACTAAGAGACAAGTTGTCTCAGCTGGAAGGTAATGAGAGGATTATAATACAGTTGAATAATCAGATCAGTTATCAACAAAAGACTATAGATAGCCTGATTGCCAGTTCGACACCATCAGACAGTTGTGACCGAGTCACAAAAGATTTGAACGATTGTACTGTGAAGTTAGAAGAATGCGAGAATCAGTTTAAGACTTTAAATGATAGTCTTCTTCAGAAGGACAATGAAATTATTAGTCTTAATGTGATGATTAAGGAACTGAATATATCTAATTTGCAGATGAGGCAGAATGAAGAGAAGTTACTCAATAAAGCGAAGGACCTTCAATTAAATCAAGCAGAAGTGAAAATTATTCCCGACAGTTGTATTCCCTTTGGAGATTCACCGGGAGTTCATCAAATTGCACTTCCCGGAATAAATGCATTTGATATTCTATGCGATAGTCAGACAGCTGGTCCAGGATGGATAGTTATACTACAGCGTGAGAACATTACCAATTTTAATAGAGATTGGGCCACATATCGGGAAGGCTTCGGCACTTTTGATGGTGACTATTTTGTAGGCTTGGAGAAGATTCATCGACTAACAAGTTCTAGACGCTACGAGCTCTTCTTAAGAAGAGTGCAGTACAATATCAACTATGATTATCGTTATGATAACTTTGTAGTAGGTAATGAAAAGGCTGGTTACACTCTCAGCAGCTTGGGTAATCTGTCTATGGGTGAATCAGATGTATTAAGATATTACGAGCATGTTAAATTCTCAACATTCGATCGCGGCAACGATTTGACAAATTATGAGAATTGTGCTAAGGACAATGAGTTTGGTTGGTGGTACCCACACTGCTATTACACGTAAATATTTGAATAAAACTGTTTCGAGCTCCTATATATACTTATTTCTTTTACAGATATCTTGAACACTATTTATTTAGGGACAGATTAATTATGCTTATGCGTCCAAAAGAATGAGAATGATTAAATAAATAATAAATAAAAAACAAATAAGATTCTAATCTGATTCGTTTGTTTCCATTTTCTTTCTAATCCTTCAACTACTTCTTGCCACTGTATATTGCCATTTGATACAGGGTACGTCATCGTATACTATCAAAGTAAGTGATTAATTTATTTAATTATAGACATATGATTTATAGCTTATAGCAGCTAACTTTCACATATGTATACATACGCAATTAAAAGCTGAGTGTTACGACACTTAATTTACTTATGATTGTGTCACAGTCGTTTGCTTTCTCGCTCGCACACATGTACTGCCTGCTGCTCTACGATTCAATGGAAAAATAAGTTTTATTGCTGATTATCTGTCTTATTTACAAACCGATCTTGATGAAACTTTCAGCGTTCCTTCTACATATCATTCTCAACGCACCTGTTAAGTTAGAAGTGTCTACGTTGAAAAATGTAGCTATTATTCGTTTTTTTCGATTTTCGGGAGAAGGGTTGGAGATATCCAAAATTTTAAATAAACTAGATGTGCGTATGGTATGCAGGAACCTACATGCCAAATTTGGTGTCTCTAGCTCTTATAGTTGCTGAGATCGACGCGTTCATACAGTCGGACGGACGGACAGACGGACGGACGGACAGACAGACAGACGGACATGGCTCAATCGACTCGGCTGTTGATACTGATCAAGAATATATATACTTTATAGGGTCGGCGATGCCTCCTTCTGCCTGTTACAAAAATTTTTTCACAAAGTTAATATATCCCTGTACAGGGTATAAAAATAAAGCAATGCTGTCTACATTTGATGATGATACTATACAAGGAGGTCACACAGGCATTACTAAAGCCTTGGCTAAGGTCAAAAGACATTATTTGTGGATAGGTATGACTAAACTGAGTACTTACGTAAATGTCAAAAATGCCAGAAAGATAAAAATAACAACACATACTAAAACCCCTCTTATATTGACCGAAACACCAATTTAATCAAATATTTGGTATACATCCCAATTGCAAATAAAAGTGCAAGTGCAGTAGCCCAAGCAATATTCATTCTGAAGTACGGACCAATGAAGACGTTCATTACGGACATGGGAACACAATACAAGAATTCGATTATAAATGATTTGTGCAAATACTTCAAAAAATAAGGAATATAACACCTACGGCATAATGATATACCAGACAGTTGGAACAGTCGAAAGAAGTCATAGAACTTTTAATGAATACATAAGAAACAAAAAACAAATTATAAAAAAAAGTATATATATATTTTTATTTACATATTCATTATAACTAAAATAATATTATAGTAAAAAAAAAATAAATATTCATTTTGTTTTAATATTATCTTCAAACTCATTTTTAGTCAAACCAAAAAAAAAAAAAAAAAGCCCATTGAATACCCTTTGTCACTTTGGCACTTTGACGCAGTGTTTACATTAAATATAAGAAATGCATAAGAACGATTCATTAATAAAAGAACAATCATTCGGGTAGGTGGTGTCCGTGACATCTTCTAATCGGTCTGGCTAATAGAGTATCAATGGACTTTTGTTGAAAACTGATCTGATTATTCAACTCTCTTATAATCCTCTCATTACCTTGCAGCTGAGACAACTTGTCGCTCAGATCTCTTATTTGCTTGTCTTTGAGTTGGCATTTTTCAATTTCATCCTTAACTTGGCCTATATAATCTAACAATGGCTTGATAACACCATACGTATGTGATCCACATTGTTGATCCAGTTGTCGCTTCGCTTGACAAGTCTGATGAAAATAAAATGTATTCACTTTTAGCACTCATTTTATAGATTTTGCATTATAGATCCTGATCCTTACCTCATTTTCACTTTTACCAGCAGTTAACGAAGTTCCATTTTGAATTAAAGCCAGAATAAGCACTAAATATAATGTAATTGATTTCATTTTAATTGTTTAATTGTTGGTACTGCACCCAAAGGAGATGAGAGTTTGACTGAGTGTTGATTCAAAATTGAAACAGAGCTCAGCTCAAATAATATATGTATGTATATTTGACTGATACGACAGATAGTATATATTTATATACAACATTTCCTAGCAATATAGATGCGTTTCTGTCTCTGTTAAATATTCTGTTGAAAAAAATCTGATAACTTCTGATCTTATTAATAATTGTTCTTGTGATTCGTATTTTGACACCCGGAATTCGTATTGACAATATATATATATATATATATATATTTATATCACATTCTTCACAATTTTAACTCTCATTGCATTTATATATATACATACTTTTTGCACAAAGCTAATATATCCCTGTACAGGGTATAAAAAGTTATTTAATATCATTTACATTCCCTATTCTATTATTCTAGTATATTCCAGGAATGGAAGATCTTAAATTTCCCGTGACTTTAAAGAGTAATGCTCTTTGCTTGATTCAATCTGCATTAATAGAGTCTCAATGAAAACAATTAAGTTGTTGCTAAAGCTTTTGCTAACTGTGCGACAATTTGCAAGTTAATTCCTTGGGCTTACTTCCTGAATCATTCGCAGCACCTGTTCCGGCCCCTAGATGAATTCAAGGTACTGAGAAGTTATGTATCTAATACCAAGAGGCAAAGCATTACTTTCAATTCGGTTCTAAGCCTGCTGATGGCGGAGGGGTAGGAGGTGTGGGGGAGTGTGCCTTTTGTCCTTTTTGGTTAGCAAGACAAATGCAATTTTAACAGCGACAAGAACAACATTCGTAAGCCCATTGATTAATTTGAAATTTATGAAGCGCTCGTTACTTTTCCACTGCGGTACCTCGATTCCCTCCCATCCCCCATCCCTCATCCCCGCTCCGCCGTCTTCCGTCCTCCGTCGCCCGTCTCCTGTTCCATTACGTTTCACGCAGTTTTCGCAGTTCCACGGCTCATATACATTTTAATTAAACGTCGCACCGGAAGCACCATGGAGTGGGTAGAGCTACTAAGATGCATACTTGACAATTTCATGTTAATCCCGGTCACAGAGACAGCCTGGTCCGATCCTATAGGCCACATTTTGGCCGTGTCCCATAATCGTAAACATTGAGCGTGAGCAAAACTGCCATAAATATCACTTGACTAATGAGAAGGGGAAGGGAAGGCAGTGTTGCCCTTTTTAGCCATTTTATAGCTAAACTTGACTATTATTTTCTGTAATTGCAAATGTGGCAAAAGTGTAGAGAAATGCTGCATTTTAAAATCGTTGTCGAGTGCACCCAACTGGGAGAGACCCGGTACTTACATATACTGTGCACTATGTAGTTTTCATTACTATTTTAATTACTTAACTATATTCTGTATTTTCTTAGCAGTTTTGATAATTATAAAAGCTATATCTAATTAATTTTATTTTATATAATCACTTTTTACTTCTAGCTAAACTTTTCTGCTGCCAAACAGCTATTTATAGCTACTTAGCCCTTAGAAACTCTGGCAACACTGTGTGGTAGACCGGATGTTACAATTCCGCATACCAAAAACTGTGTTCAGGATTTCAGTCTTTGAACTTGCGACTCTTTCTATATTTCTGTCTATCTCTCTCGCTCTAGCTCACTCGCTCTCTCTCTCTCTCTCACAAACTTCTCACCCTATCTTTGGGCCACATTCGAACATGCGACTTAATTACGCGTGCCAAGCCGAGCGGCTTTTGTTATTATCATTCAGTCAGACGTAGCTACCCTGCTATCCTGTACTGCTGTATAGCATAGCGACCATGCCGGGTACAATGCTATCGCTGTCCTACCTCCGTTAGGTTGATGATAATGTTTTGGACGAGGCATTGGCTGCGCTTAATGAATTTATTTGTTACGCATGGCGTAGTTTGAATTGGCGTCCACACACACACACACACACACACATACGCACGCACACACACACACAGCATCAGCAACGAGTCCTTCATTGTCCTGCATGGCCTTAATGAAATCCATTATTACGAAAGCCATTTTCATTCCTTTCACACACACTCTAGCACAAAGTAAATACACTTAATACGCAAAAGGACCGAGAACATAAAGTCTCTCTGTCTCTCTCTCTCTCTCTCTCTCTCTCTCTCTCTCTCTCTCTCTCTCTCTCTCTCTCTCGCTCTGTCTTTCGCCCTTTCCCCCTCCCTACCATGCAACCCATCATTGCGAAAGGCATAAAACGCAGCAGGACCTGAATATTACGTTGAGGGTTAGCGTGAAAAACCGAAAACAGAAAGCAGCAAACATTAAACAGAAAACAGAGAATAGAAATTATTTCTCGTACGATAGCGTTGCGATAATGATACCCAACTCTCAACATGGTCTAAAGCGGCGTCAATTGCCCCGCTTTAGAGATGCAAATAACACGCCCTTTGACACAAAAATCGACATCAATTGTTCCCATCTCCCATTCCTATCTCAGGACGGGGTACACCAAACGCATTCAATTAACAGGAAACGTAACCCGCATAAGGCACAGCTAAATGTGATCCAATGTGCAATCAATAGGAAAAGTACTTCAAATATGCAAATGATAAGGAGTGAGGATTGTATTCCAAAGTCAGGCACCGCACACCTGGAAGGTCGAGTGTTAAGAGTCTCATAGATCACTTATTTTCATTTGCAGCCCTATCGAGACACCAGGAGAATCTCTGGATAGACGTTGCCTAATGCATTTCAGCTCTATAGGAAATGTTCTTCAAGTATGCCAATGAAATGGAGTGAGAAATATATTTGAATGCTATGATATTCCAGTGACACCAACTATTCCGAGTTTTAGTCCCTGGGGACTGAAGTTTCTCAGGGCATCTACAGTCACATTGCCCAGCAATCTCTGACGTCCTCGATATGGATAACTCAGGCCAATAGGAAGTGAACCTCGTTGTTCACGTTCTTGTACCCATCCTCAGCTAGTTTACTTAACAAAGTTTCAATTTAGATCTCAGCACTTGATGTTTACTTTCCTACTTTAGTACTTAAAGCAATCTTTCGCCTGTAAATGGGCGCGAAAGCAACCTCCCCTGAGATGAATAAGGAACCGCAAGTTGGCAAAGGGCAAAGGGAGTAGGAGGAGGAGGGCGCAACTTTTTCATTACCCATGGCGCATCCTTCCTTCCTGGCATTCATTGGCACAACTCTATCATTAAAACTTAAATGACCTTCCTGTCGACACAGGACGGAATGGCGATGACTTTTACGATGTTGTTGCTGCTGCTTTTTGGGCTGCCTTCAAAACTTTGACTCCTGATATCACACCAAGACCATTGAAGCATTCAGCCATTCAGTCGAGTATTCATTCATTCATTCATTCATTCAGTCCGTCATTCAAACTCGCAGCCTCCCGTCGTGTCAGCTGCTCATGACATTCTATTACCGGCCAGGCAGGATTGTATCTATATATATATATATATATATATAACTATCTCAAGCTGTATCTTGATACGTAATAAATGCTTTCTATTTAATGAGTTCGCTTACCCTCCTCTCTCCCTCTCTCACTCTCCCTCTCTCCGCCTTGTGCGGAAGTTACGTCCATTTCGAAGAAGAAGTAGGAAGCTCCTTCTGGCCGACGAAATTTACATGTTTCTGGTTTATAGATACTATTTATGGGTTACCAAAGCGCCTTGCGTGGCTCTTTAATTGCCAAAAAGAAGCAGGATCTCTCTCGGGCGGAGCCTGGTGGAGCAGGGGGAGGGAGTGAGTTTTAGTGGAAAGCAGTAGTCAACATATGTCTGACCTAATGGAGGGTTGTTGGTTTCCTATGACTCATTTATCATGTGTCAAAATGTTTAACTAAATGGCACTTTGCCGAAAAAGTTTCGACCGGTTGCTTGTGTGGTAAACCCGGTAAGGCAATCGGGTATAGTGGGTGGAGGGGCAGGGTGTCAGTGTTTGCTAAGTAGTTACTTTTAATAGTTATCCTGCTGCTGTCCAACATAAATAACTCGTCTCGTCTTGTCCTGTCCTGTCTTGTTCTATGCTGTCCTATGTTGTCCTATGCTATCCTGCCTTACCCTATTCCGCTTCAGTCCAAGTGTTAACACTTTTACTTGTTACTTTCGGTACGCCCGTTGGCAGCATGATGAATGAGCCGCCTAGATGCCTTCGTACATAATTATATGCACACCCCAAAATGGTTAACACATGAAGATGACCGCAAAATGTCTTAATCGGGCGTGTTTTCGACTTAATTCCGCCCTCCCGACATTCTCCTAGCAGAACGTTCCGTTTACTGATAATCCAAGTTTATCAAATGCAGGCCCAACTTGCAACACTATAAACCCTTTACAGAACGTTCAAATTGAAGTAAATTTATGGTCTTGTAGTTTGCCACAACGCTAAAGCGATGATTTAATTACTGTGCAAGCTTCAACCAAGACTTGTATTTAGCATAGTTCGAGATTCTATACTTGTTGTGAGATAATTGATGTCTAAATTTTCCTTGTCCCAAATAGATTGATAACATTTTCAGTTATTGCTCGTATTTCCTTGGTCAGCAATGTATAATAGTTTACTTAATGTAAGTGACGACTGACTTTGATTGTCTATGATAAAAGCTGATACTTTGCATACATCTATCATTAGATCGTTAGATAACCTTGAAAAATACAAAAAATATAATCGAAATATACTTGCAAGAATACGCAAAACAGAGAGAGAGAGAGAGAGAGAGAGAGAGAGAAAAAACGAAGCTAATTAAGTAAATCGCAAGTGGTTTCGTTATCGGGGTCGTTAGCTGTCTATGGGTATTATGTTTATCAGATGTGCATTCATTCGAATGCACTTCCTTCGGACGCACTCAACGGCGACTTCCCGTTAGCAGAGCAAATGCAACAGATACGCATCAGTTGAAAAACTAAATAAGTAAATAAATAAACGTTCACTCGAGCGACTGCAATTGCCAATTGTCTTTCCACCTCCCCACTTATCCATATTGCCACTTTGCCACCTCTCTCGCTCTCTATCCCTCCCCCTATCACACTTCAACCATGCCAAGTTAAGGAGGTGCATTTGAAACAGCGTGACAGCTGCGTGGCTTAGCCTACAGGCCAAGCAATCGGATTGCTAGAGAGCGATAATCAATGAAAGATAAACGATAGACGATTGGCTATGCATAATTGAAAAGAATAATAGCAGAAGCAACAACAACAAAACTCACTTAAATGGCAGGCGAGTGGGCGGCCGACAAGCAGCAACAAAGACAATGATGAAGATAATGATGATGTTGATGTTGATGTTGCTGTTGACGTTGGCGACGCTGTGACGTTGAAATTGAATAAAAATAAGAAAAAATATGTATTCCATAGACAACGTCAACAGCAATTTCAACTAAAGTGCACGCAACAACAAACAAACACACAAACAAAAAGCAACTGCAACAACAGCAAGACAACAACACCTCTAAGTTGATTGATAAAAACCGTTCAACTGAGAATAGTACGTAAAGTGCACGGCAAGAAGAGAGCAAAGTGTAGTGCAAGCAAAGCGCCAGCAATGCTGTGCTGTAGAGGGGAGAATGCAAGGAGAGCAAGAGACCGAGCGAGTGAGACAGTGAGAGAGGGGGGAAACTCGCATATCGAGTTGCTTCTCTAATGTGACAGCTCAATGCAATTTCGTTGGCAATGACAACCAACAACAAAAACAACAGGAACAAACGCAATGACAACAGCAGCTCATTCTATTAAGCACAGTGCTTGACAGAAATATGTATGCATTTAACCCAATACTATTAGGAGTTTCTATTAAAGAGGTACAAAATCAATATAAATTTAATATTCATATAACAATAATTAATACAGTACCAACATTAAAAATACAAACGTAGCATTTAATTATAATATTGCAGTATATAAACATATAGTGCTCACTGTACGCTGCTTGCATATCCCCAGCATACATACACAATACATGCTCACAATTTTGAATACATTGACACATACAGTTGCATTTTAAGGTAGCGAAATGACGTGAAGATTGTGAAAAAATCATAAAAATAATAAGGAAACAGAACTGACAAAGACAACGATATGGGGAAATAATGAGGTACATGCAGGAGTGAGAGGGAAGAAGGCAGCCAGCAAAACTGAAACTGTAACTGAAATGCTGCGCAAACAACTTTGAACGTCAATTTGTCAACTTGAAACGAAAATTGAATGCAAAGCTTTGCGCCATGACGTTACGTTAACGGCAGCAGCAGTAGCAGCGGCAGCGGTAACGTCGCGTTGGCAGCGAAGCTATCGTTAGCGCCTGACGCAGTCAGAGCCAATTTTTCTTATATTTTTGCTGCCGCGCTTTGCACTGGAGTCGCATCATTTTAGTTGCTTTCACTGGAATTGTTGTTAATGTTCATAGGGCGCAGGCAAACAGCAACAGGGGATCGGGGCTAAAAGTCAAGTCAGAGTTAATGCCGTTATCGTAGGTGCGGCAAACATGACGCTGCCACAGTCGACGACAGCTGAGGCAGAGGCGCTTGATTTGATAATAAGCAGTTAAAGCAAGATGCAGACAAGAAAAGCTTCCGCAATCTTAAGATGTGCTCTTATTAGAGTAGTAAAAAGAGGGAGACAGAGAGAGAGAGCAATTGTAATGCAAAGTGCAATATAAATGCAAAGGTGTGTGTGTGTACGTGTGCGTATCAGTTCGCCAAATTGAAACCTGCACGTGTTGAGGACTTCCTTGCGAAGGTGTGAGTGAGTTAAAGCAAGACTGAGAGAGATAGTGTGAGAGAGCGACTTAATGTCGATCATCGACAAAGTTGTCAACTCGAAATGCAAAAACAAAAGTGCCTACGTGAGCGACGATGATCGCGACGTTAGCGTCGACGCTGTCGTCATTTCCCCTTATCCCTCAAGCAATCGACTAACCTAACAATCGCACAGTCTGCCCGTTGATTAACAAAAACAACCAAATTTGCCATGAAATGCAATTCCTTTTTGATACTTTTTTTTAATGTTACTGCTGACTCGCAAAATTTGTTACCGCTGTTGTGAAGCTTTTTGAGAATTTTGTTTTTGATATTTTGCTCGTCCAACAGCAGCGGCGGCAACGATAACAACTTCTCAACGACGGCAACAATATTTACAGCTGTAGCTGCCGTTGCACAGTGGTACGAGTCAATACTTTTGAAACCAGCGTTCGATTTAGGGGTGAGATTAGATTTGTGTTTAGTAAAAATTAAATAATATTAACAATATTAATATTATTATTATTAAATAAACAGTTTAAAAAATCAAATAAAAATAGTTATAATAAAATAATGTAAAGAAATTAGATTTTTTGTATTTTATGCTATAAAACTGATAGTGTAAAATATGTAATAAAGTAGCAAGAACCTATTGTTTATAAAACTTTGTCATTCACATTTATTGTCTTCGGGTGCCACCAGAGACATAGAATTTATGTGTAGATAAGTATGTTAACGAGCACACGCCTCTCGTCTATCTATCCAGCGTCATGGCCGCCACTTTGCTACATGAATAGCCAGCTAATTTTTTTTGGCAACGTTCGTCACATGCGCAGAAGCAGCTAAATCGACACACGGCCCACTGTGCAACGTGTTGCCGTTGACGGTAGCGACAACAGCAAAAGCAACCAACAGCAGCAAGCAGCAACGATCGCCACACGAGCAAAATTGAACAAAAAAAAAAAAAACAGAAAATAATAAAAAAAAAACAAACGCGAAAGTAAATCGTTGATTAGCACGCCGAAATTTATATACCCTTACAAATGAACCATTGTGCAGATAACAGGTTTGATTTGCAGAACTTCCATTGTTGTGGGTGAATGGGAGAGAGAGGGGAGTGAGAGAGAGAGAGAGAGAGAGAGAGAGAGAGAGAGAGAGAGAGAGAGAGAGAGAGAGAGCATTTGAAACGGTTTGCCTGAGCCTTGACACATGGTAAAGAGAGGTGGAAAACGCATAATGCAAATTGTGTGATTGTGTGATTGTGTGGGATTTGTTCTTGTTCTAAGCTTTTGGCAAAGCTTATGATAAAGCTGTCATGCTTTGAGCTAAAGTGCTAAAAACACAACAACAATAACAAGGTTGGTAGGTGTTTTGCCAGCATGGTGTGAGGGGGTGAGGGCGGGGCGGGGGGCGTGGGGCGAGCACAAAACCAAGTGACGAACTTACTGCCAACAGCAGCAAACAGGCAGGCAAGCAGGCAACAAGCAGCAGCAACAGCGGCAACAACAACACCAACACCAGCAGCGGCAACAACAACAACAGCAACTGGCCCGTTTGGAGCAGCGCGCATGCCACACACAGTTTAAATATGTGAAATTAGTACAAATCGTGATTTCAACAGCGAACGACCGACGACGAACGACGAAGCGGCGAAAACAACAACGAACGTGTCGGGGGATCGTAACGTCAACGTCGAGTGGCAACAGCAACAACAGCAGCGGCGGCAGCAACAACGTCACGTCGCACGTATGTATTGCGGCAACAACAACATGCAATAAAACAGCTGATAGCAGCAACAAATAGAAAACCCAAAACAGTCAGCAACCAAGCAGCAACAACAACAAAGCGTCGCATTATCAAGCGAGCAACCAACAGGTCTCCGGCAGAGCAGCAGCAACAGCAGCGGCAGCAGCAGCAGCAGCAGCTACGTTGAGTCGTTGAGTGAGCGAAAAAAAGCCCCCGCGTGCCGCTGCAACCAGCACACACACAATCACACACACATTCAACCTAACACTCGCGCACATACACGCCCGTATGTGTGTACACACCAATACAAACAGCAAACACAGAGTCGCACACCTTTGCGTTGATTTTGGACGAAGCGACGTCGCACAGTGGTACAAACAGCTAGCTAAACTGATCGCACGTGTTAAGCTATCAATTGGAAAAATGCATAGCAAGCAAAAGAAAGCTAAAAACTAATAATGCACATAATAACTATATATGTATGCAGCAAATCGCAATATATAATATTGTAATATTACTACTTACTAGCTAAATTAAAATTACCTCCGTTTCCGTAAAAAGACCCATACAAAGTCGGTTTTAGGGAGAATTTACACAGCATTAAGATCACAAGAAAAGAAACAATTGTACAAACATTAGTAGGGTATTATAAAAAAAAAACATATGTTATATTTTAGTATATTTATTTGACTTTTCCAGTATTACATAGAGAATGTTGTTTTTCATAATAATTTGAAGTACAATATTTAGTAACTTAAAAAACAAGTCGATGTATTTTGCTAATTGAAAGTTATTAGTATTTTGGCGAGTTTAATTTGAATAGTGTACCACTGTGCATCGCTCACTCGCGCGCTCTCTCGCACAAAGTGCAGCTGAGCTGCCGTTTGGCCGCCGCCGCCACACTTGCCGCTGCCGTTACTGCTGCTGCTGCTACGCTTCCTCTGCCACACAACCGCTAGCCGCGGCCGCCGCCGCCTCAGTCGAAAGTCAAAAGCAACGTGTTGTGGACGCTTTTTTTTTACGTCGCGTTGCGTTTTGCGTTGCGTTGCGTTTACCTTCTTTGCTACCTTCCTCTCTCTCTCCGACAGCCGCTTGCGCGCGCGCGCACTACCAACCACAACCCCCAAAACACACCATCCACAACACCAGCACCACCCATTGCACCACAACACAACACGGTATAGCACAACACAGCACAGCAGCAGCAGCACCACCACCACCAGCACCACCGCCTCCTTCCCAGACAACTTTCTCCACACGATGTCCAGCAGCGGCGCCGCAGCGCAATACAAACTCGACGCCAACTCCAATGCCATCGCTTTGATTACGGACGTCGCAGCGCTGCCGCCGTCGCCGTCGGCGCTGTCATCGCCTGCAGACCGCATTGAATGGTCGCGCGCAACAATCTTGGGCTTCATCGAGGATTATAGACGGCAGCGCGTGCTCTGGGATCCAAACACCAAAGGCTACCACATTAAACAGACCAAATATGAGGCCCTCAAGCTTCTCAGCGAGAAATATGGGACTGAAATACGTTCCATACGATCGAAAATCAAATCGTTGCGTTCCTCATTTCATCGCGAGCATGGCAAGGTGCTCAACGGACGCAACCGCGGCGTAAATTATCAACCCATGTGGTTTGCCTACGAGGCCATACGCTTTATATTGGATGGTGAGCGCGATGCGGACGTCTCTGCTCTGGATGCTGCCGTTGACGGTGTGGATGTTGAGCCGGCGTCATTGGCGCTGGCTGCATCGGAAGCGGCTGATAAACTAACGCTGATGCATAGCCTAGATTTGGAACAGCTGACAGCTGCTGGAAAGCAACAGGTTGTTGAGCAGCAGCAGCATGAAGAGTTCGCTGCCCGCGTCGCTGCTGCCGTCGCTGCTGTGAAAGCCGCTGCGGCGGCCGTTAGGGAACGGGATCACAATCTGGACACTGATGCAGCGGCCTCCGATGTCAACTCAAATGGCTGTGCGGGCGTCGGCAGCGACGCGACAGCAGCAACAGCAGAAGCCGCAGTCGCAGCCGCTGCAGCAGTCTCAGCAGCCGTGGTAAGCGCCTATTGCCTATTACCTATTGCTTATTGGTTTCTTTTTGATGTTGTGCATATTTTTTCTCGTTCCTTATGATTTACACACTGCAAATCTGTTGGGGTATATGCATGTACAGAAAACAGAATGAACAGAAGAACAGTTACATGTGCATGCATATTCATATGCATACATACATGCATGCATATAGAATACTTACGTATTGGTATTGCATTGTATTGAAGATAACAAATGATCTTCTTGCTGTTGTTATGTTGCTCCATGAGCTCTGTTATGCAGAGTATTTAGTTAATGTGTGGACTCAACTGCAGTATTCTTGTTGTTTGTTTGTTGTTGTCGTTCCGGTGGAGCTTTTGCTTTGCATGCGAGTGTTTGCATGTCTGTATGTGTATGTTTACGTATCCGTGTGTCGCTACTTTGTGTGCGTGAGTGGTTTGACTTGTTTTGCGGCAGCAGAGGCAGCAGCACACGCGCCGACGCTGCTAGCTCTGTGTCTAGCGGTTCGTCAGCAACAGCAAAAATTGTGGCGCACAGTGGCACGAGCTTATTTTTGTGTATTATTAACTAGCTGATTTTCACTGCTTTTAACGCTGTTATTAATTGACTGCAATGATAAAGAATATATTGTTGAGACATGTACATGTTATCGTTGAGATATATCGTATTATCGATAATCTGTTGAAATTGCTTATGCTGTGCAGTTATTAAAAAATTGTAGTCACTGTGCTGTCGCTGCTATTGCGTCGCATGCGCTTGATAAGCGTTGTGCAAGTGTATGCGTGTGTGTGTGTTTCTGTGTACGTGTGTGTCAACTGGCTTTGATTCGCGCTGCTGCTACAATATGTGTGTTGCATCAGCCGTAGAAATCGGCAGCTATACGTTTTGCGCCGACCCTGCCCCTCAACTGGCTACGCTGCTTCACACCCACCACTCCCGCTGCTCTTCCACCCCTCCAAACGACTTGGTTATGGACCCGCCTAAGCAGCAGCTTCAATATAGTAAGTTGGCTGCGCTGCGTTTTGTTTTTGCTGTTTTTCTTTTCGTTTATTCGTTCGGTTTTGCTCGCTTCGCTTCGTCCGCCTATTCGTCTGCTTGTCCGGCCACTCGTTGGTCCACTTCAATGTTGACTACTCTGCGCCGCCACCTCCTCTCACCTATCAAACAAAACAACTAATTTAATCGCCGTTGGCCGCATGCATGAGTATGTGTGAATCTTTCTATCTATCTGTTCGTATATGTATATACATATGTATGTGCATATGTGCATATGTGTATGTGTGTGTACGAGTCTGTCTCACATTTATTTATTTATTTTTTATTACTATTCTAATTTGTTTTTCTCTCTGTTTTGTTGCTTTTGCTGTTGTTATTGTTATTTGTCTGACAAATTCTTCGCATCGCCATAATTGTTGTAGTTATTCTTATATTGTTGCTGTTCTTGCTGTTGTTGTCTTTGCTAATTTTTTTTTAACGATTTGTTTTTGCTCTCTCATTCGCAGACACGTTCCTCTTCCGATTTGGATGGCGAGAATTACTGTAATATCAGCGCCGAAGATGTGAAAACAGAAATTGTAAGTATGAGTGCGAATATCGTAGTTAACCCCAACACGATTATTAATTGCCTTTTGATTGACTCTACAGATAGTTGTTTGTATACCCTGTGCAGATATAATTGCAAAAATAGGGTATACTCGCACAAGAGTGATATGAAGTTGTGATTATTAACTGAGAGATATATAGATAGGCAGAGATTCGATAGATTAGATAACTTATGGGTAAAAAGTACTCATAAATGTTGTACATTACATACCCTGTACTCTTATTAACTTGCTCTTAGGACTCTACAATAATGACTGACTAATTAACCCATTAAACTCAACATTTTGTACTATTTTTTTCATTCCATTTATTCCCGATGTAAATACAGATCGAGCACGAGAGTGAGCTGGGTATGCTCGACCGGCAGACGAGTACGCCGTTATCTCTGAGTTACTTTAAGCCCACAGATCTGACTTATAATCATCGGAAGCGCAAGGCGCAGATGGATGAGCATGATGGCAGTGATGTCAGTGGTGGTGTTGGTGGTGTGGGCGTTGGCATCGTTGGAGGCGTGGTTGGGGCGCTGACTTTGACGCCAATTAAATCCACAACGCAGTCGCAGCAGCAGCAACAGATGAACCACAGTCAGATTGCATTTCATGCGCTGCAACAACATTTTAGCCACAATCTCAGCCACAGCAGTCACCACAATGGCAATGGGCAACACCACCACCACCAACAACAACAACAACATCAACAACACCACCAACACTACCACCATCAACAGCAACAGCAACAACATTCCAATAACATGGCACAAAAACGTGATCGTGATCGTGATCTCTCTTCCTCGCCAAGAGAGGCCAACAATATAACCACTAACAACAATCATTCGTCCACATCCTTGGAGTTGCATTCGCTTGCAACGACAACGGCAACAGCCAGCAGCAGCAGCGGCATATCCAGCATTGTTGCCACACCCATTAAACTCAACAGCTCCAGCAACAACAATAATAACATCAACCACAACAACAACAACAACAACAACAATGGGAGCAACCATGTGGATGAATATGGAGTGTTTGGTGAGTACGTCGCCATCACCATACGCAAATTGAAGACATCCAAGTCGAAGATCGTTGTGAAGCATCTGATCAATAATCTCCTCTATGAGGCAGAGCTGGGAAAATATGATCAGGGAATGCCGGCATCCAAGGAACCGCCGCAGCTGTACAAGATGCAATAATAATAGTTGAATATGCTTTTTTAAGGGGATAGAGAAGCGGCTTGTAGTTAATTAATGAGAGAACGCACTAGTCAGCAACGCAAAAAGTGAAAAACGATATAGAGGGTGAGAGTGAGAGTGAGAATGAGAGAGAAAGAGAAGAGAGATGGAGAAAAGAATAGTAAGAGAAAGCCAACAATTCTAAGAGTTAGTTAGTTAGACAGGGGGGGAAATTAGCCAAGCGCATTTCATTCAGGGACAAAGACCATTTAAGTACTTTATACACAATAATAATAATACAAATAATAATTATAATAATAATAATAATAATAATAAATAATTACTTAAGTATCTAGACATGATATCAATGACACTTTAGTCAATCAGCAGTCAGAAGTCAGCAATTATCAGCACACCAATTATTCAATTGATTTACATTATAATAATAATATATATGATTACATTGCTTTATACATATTTTGAGTTATTATTATTATTTTTATTTGTTTACTTCTTGATTTACATTTGGCAATTAACACTTTGAACTCAGGTGCCTTTATTTTGTAGTCAATTAAGAGTTGTTATCTTATGCGTTAATGAATCGATATACATTAAACAATATACAATATATATATATATATATATATATATACATATATATATATATAAGTGCCCACGTTGAAGCAGCAACAACAAAACTGTACATTTAATTAAGTTTCCCTCTTTCGGATCGGATCATATGCCAAATGCTATGTAAACTATATGCATATGCATCCAACTTAAAGCGCTCTGTACATAGAATGGTTAAAAAAAAAAGAAGAAGAAGCATAGAAGCGGCAGGATAAGCAGGAGGAAGTGAAACAAGAAAACCAATTTATAATTTATCTTTAAGTATCTATTACTATTTTGTTATTGAAACTAATTTGAATTGAGCTAAAGTTAACTAATAAAAAAAAACTGTTGAATTATTTCATTTTAAAAATGAAATTCATGTGTTTTTACAATGGGAGGATATAAATATATATATATATATATATATATATATATATATATATATATTTATTTATTTATTTATTTTAAAATATATTATATTTATATATATTTCTTATTTTAGCTACGTAATCCTCAACTTTGTCAACTAATTGTCGTTTTTTCTTCAAGTTGTTTATTTATTGAATAAACCTGATATACCTGCTAGTATATAGAGATTCTATCGGATCAGCAATATATGTATAATTTCTATAGAAATTAAACTTATCAAGCTTGCTAAGATCAGAAGTTATCTGCAGACTTTACAAAGGATTAATAAACAAAGAATAATAAGCGTCTTTGTTCGTGGAAAAAGTTAATTATGAACTATATTTAAATATATACTATATAAATCTGTCGTATCAGTTAAATATAACATATTTATTTGAGCTGTGCTCTGTTTCTAATTTGAATCAACACTCAGTCAAACTCTCATCTCCTTTGAGTGCAGAACTAACAATTGAACAATTAAGCAATTAAAATGAATATAATTACATTATATTTAGTACTTATTCTGGCTTTAATTCAAAATGGAACTTCCTTAACTACTGGTGAAAGTGAAAATGAGGTACGGATCAGGATCTATAAGGCAAAATCTATAAAGTGAGTGCTAAAAGTGAATACATTTTATTTTCATCAGACTTGTCAAGCGAAGCGACAACTGGATCAACAATGTGTACCACATACGTATAGTGTTGTCAAGCCATTGTTAGATTATATAGGCCAAGTTAAGGAAGATATTGAAAAAAGCGAATTGAAAGACCGTGAAATAAGAGATCTGAAAGACAAGTTGTCTCAGCAGGAAGGTAATGAGAAGATTATAATACAGTTGAATAATCAGATCAGTTATCAACAAAAGACCATAGATAGCCTGATTGCCAGTTCGACACCATCAGACAGTTGTGACCGAGTCACAAAAGATTTGAACGATTGTTCTGTGAAGTTAGAAGAATGCGAGAATCAGTTTAGGACTTTAAATGAAAGTCTTCTTCAAAAGGACACTGAAATTACTAGTCTTAATGTTAAGATTAAGGAACTGAATATATCAAATTTGCAGTTTATCGAGAATGAGGAGAAATTACTCAATAAAGTGAAGGATCTTCAATTTGCCGACAGATGTATTCCCTTTGGAAATTCACAGGGAAAAAAAATTATACTTCCCGGAATAGATGCATTCGACGTTCTATGCGATAATCAGACAGCTGGTCCAGGATGGATAGTTATGCTTAAGAAAGAGGGCAATAAGAATGACAATTTTAATAAAGATTGGGCCACATACCGCGAAGGCTTCGGCACTTTTGATGGTGATTATTTTCTAGGCTTGGAGAAGATTCATCGACTAACAAATTCTAGACGCTACGAGCTCTTCATAAAAAAAGATGCTTTCAATAGAAACACCGATTATCTTTATGATGATTTTGTAGTAGATAATGAAAAGACTAACTAAGGAGCTTGGGTAAACTGTCATTGAGTGAATATAATTTATTAAGCTATTCCACAAACGCAAAATTCTCAACATTCGATCGGGACAACGATCGGAGTTATATGTTCAATTGTGCTAAAGACAATCAGTTTGGTTGGTGGCACGCACACTGTCCTGAAATGTAACTATTTCAATAAAACCGTATCGAGCTCCTATAAACATTTATTTTCTTTACAGGTTTTATAGATTTATGTCATACCAATCCTATCTTGTTATGCTGATACGTCCAAAAGAATGAGAATAAAGAATTAAATAATAATAATAGCAGTAAATCAAGTGTAATTTCAAATCGGACTTGTTAATAATTTCAATAATAAAATGAAAATAGAAACAAATAAGATTCTTTTCTGATTCGTTTGTTTGCCTCTTCCACTTTTTATACCCTGTACTTTAAAGTATATAGGGTATAAATATTCTTGTTCTTTTTGTTCATTGCAGATGTTTCTAATCCTTTAACTAACTATTCTTCACATTCGTCGCAGCTTACAGGGTATGCCATCATGTACAGTCAAAGTAAGTGAATAATTTACTGTGCACTTTTTGATAACAGCTTAAGGTAAGTGGCTGCTGATAAGAATTATTGAATGGACTCACTAACGCTAGCCTATGTACTTATTCAGCTCAAGGTCATAGAATATTCTAATAGATGTTTTAAACTTTATTAAAGTAAGAAAGTAAAGAGTGTGAGAGAATTTAATAGAATTATTATTAATTGAATTGTCACTTTTTATAATTAGTAACAATTTCTTAATTATAATTTAGTTAACTTGTAAGTTAAGAAATAATAATAAATAGAAAGCAAAAGTATTATGTTTAATCGATCTATCTAGTCATATCAAGTACAGAGCTTGGTGTCTATAACTAACTAACTAACATTGATAACAGATACAATATGTATCTTATGTATCAATAGATACATTTGTATCTATACACTTCATGGTTGATAGTTTCAATTGCTTGAGCATTGCGTTATCAGCACAAGCTCAATTAGATGGATCGCCTGAGGCACAGAACGCACGTTCTCTGTGTGTACGAGTAATATCAGACATGTTATAGTCATAGCTACAGATGTATATGTATATATATACTATATACATATATGTGACGTTGTGAGTTCGCAGAATTTGTGGCGTTTTTCTAGGAAACAAACGGCGCAACGTGCTTCGATCATCTGGCTGGCTATACGGGTAAAAGGGGGGTAGGAATGATGGAATGATGAGAGTGTGAATGATATGGTGAGAGAGGAGTGGGGGCGTGGGGGGGGAGGTGTAGGAATATGGGGGATTGAAAATGACGCAATGTTTTTGAAACCATCAACAAGCAGCTGTCGCTTTGGCGCTTTTGTTTTGTTTTGCTCGTCGCGTTTCGTTTCGTTACGCGAAGCAACAACAACAACAACAACAATAACAATAACAACAAATATAAAACTAATGATAAATTCTACACACACACACACACACACACACAGACGCAGTGAGAGCGTTGAGAGGCTTTAGCTTGAGCTCAGGGGCCCCCATGTCAACAATCAACAGTTTGCCATAAATTATTTTCGCAAACAGTTCGCGGCACCCCAATGCGGCCCCAGGGAGTCCAACAGCAACAACATCAATGTTGATAAGCAGCCTAGCATATATATATATATATATATATATATATGTATATACAGATGTAAGTACAGTATACACATGGTCCCAGTTTCAAAGCGATTGTCACACAATCGCACGTTGAGCAAGTCACAGCAAACATGGCCAACAGTCCCCTACAGAACCCTCTTTCAGAGAGAAGCTAGATAAAAACTAAAGGAACAACAGCAACAGCGTCGAATATCTAATACCCTACACAAAAGATACAGATAAAGTTTACATGGCAAATTTAAAAGATATGGAAACATAAATGGATCTAGATACATATTTTAAAATAACTTTTCATATTGAAGTAGTTATAGATAATGCTATAGATAAATATATAGATAAAAATGTAAATATTGACAAGCCATAAAGAAATAGTTAAAGTTTCAAATATAAATTGAAATATTAATAAATAAAACATAGAAATAGATATAGATATAGATAAAGCTAAGTATCTATTAATATAAATATATACATGAAAAATATATGGAATTAAAAGAAAAAATGATATTGTAGCTGATTGCAATGAATCCAACATACATTCATATATGTAAACGACAACTACAACTGCAACAAGCAGATGTGGCAAGTTTCATAATCATTGGACTGAAACACACTGAGTTCACATAGACAGTTCACAATGCTGATAAGGCATAATCTGTATGAGGAGCGTGAAAATGCCATTATCGTACACATTACAGGGTATACTATACTATACTATATAGACGACAGTGCTAAAGAGTGTCCCGCATTTGTCAACAAGGTATTGGGAAAGGTTCGGAAAGTGTTGTAAATCAATTAGCCAAAAGCCTTTCACAACACTAACAATAAGCGCAACAACAACTGCAGCAATAACAACAACAACAACAACAACAACAACAAAACAAAACAATAATAATAAGAAAAGTAAGTCAAGAAATTGCGTCGTAGACAAAGTTGTTCAAGTGCAAGCTGTAGAAGGAAGGGGGGGGGGAAGGGGTTAACAGTAGGTCTGCAACAGTGCGAATCTACGGGGAGGCGAATCTGGGGGGAATAAGCGATAGGTAGAGTTAGCTGTGGTACCTAGAACTTGCATTTCCGATATGATTTATGGCAATAGCAAATGCACAAATGCTGTTACTAGCTATTACGATAGTCGTCTGCGATTGCTGCCTCGTAAATTATGTGGCAAGTCCCCCACACACACACACACACACACACACACACACACACCAATGGTTCCTGCATGTTGCAACAACGTTGAATGAAGGCGTTCGCTTGCAACTTACAGGCGAAGCGCTTGCAACTAATTTGTTGCCCTAATGGGACAGCACTCGTGGGGCAAAGACTCGGTAACTTGGTAGCTAGAGCTACTGCAACTACTTGACCAACTTGCTGAAACTTTATGGAGAGGAAGCGGAAGGGGAAACTGCTGCAAGGTAGTTAATCAACACTGCCAGCAAATACGACACATTTATTATTTATAACTTTAACTTACATACACATACATACATATATTTATATATGTAAGCTGGAAAAATATGTTTACTTTCATTTCAATGGCATTGCTGAAGTTTTCAATATTTTCATTTCCACTTTTAAAGCAATATTTGTTATAATAATACTAATAATATCTATTGGTTCTTTGAGTAAGCAACAAACTTGTGAGCTTAAGCAAAAGGCAGGGTAGCCAACAGCCTATGTGAACTCAATTAGTATTCAAGTTAGAGCGTTAAAATTGAAAACGATATTCAAATAAGTATATATATATAAATATAATATACTATATAATATATAAATTAAATATAATAAATAAATAAATATAAATAAACTTAAATATTTAAATAAATATAAACAAATATATAAACTTGAATATGTTATATAATTTATTAATATATATAAACAAATAAATATATAATCTTAAATATTTTATACAATTTATCAAGATATATAAACAAAGAAATATATAAACTGCAAAATATATAAACTTAAATAATTTATATAATTTATTAAGATATATAAACAAATAAATATAAATAAATATATAAACTTAAATATTTTACATAAATTGTTAAGATATATAAGCAAATAAATATAAATAAATATATAAACTTAAATATTTTACATAAATTGTTAAGATATATAAGCAAATAAATATAAATAAATATATAAACTTAAATATGTTATATAATTTATTAATATATATAAACAAATAAATATATAAACTGCAAAATATATAAACTTAAACATTTTATATAATTTATTAAGATATATAAACAAATAAATATATAAACTTACATATTTTACATAAATTGTTAAGATATATAAACAAATAAATATAAATAAAAATATATATACTTAAATATTTTATATAATTTGTTAAGATATATAAATTAATATATAAACTTAAATATTTTAAATAATTTATGAAGATAAAAAAAACAAATAAATATAAATAAATCTATAAACTTAAATATGTTATATAATTAATAAATAATTTATTAAGATATATAAACAAATAAATATATATATTTAAATATTTTATATAATTTGTTAAGATATATAAATTAATATATAAACTTAAATATTTTAAATAATTTATGAAGATAAATTATATATAATTTATTAATACATATAAACAGATAAATATATAAACTTGAATATTTTATATATATAATAAATAAATAATAAATATAAATAAATATATAAACTTAAATATGTTATATAATTTATTTAGATATATAAATAAATAAATAAACTTGAATATTTTATATAATTTGCAAAGACTTCAATGCATTTAAGCAACTATAATTTTGTCAGCTGTCGCATGATTCGCATAATGGCTTTAAAATTATAAGACATAATTAAAGGCCCATTCAATTCATGAGACTAATAATGGAGAGAGAGTGAGAGAGAGAGAGAGAGAGAGAGAGAGAGTGAGAGAGAGAGGAGGAAGATGTGGAGCGAACAATAGCAGAGCAGTCAAATCAAATTGGCCAGAAAATAAAAATGAAAACAAAAAGGAAAATACAAATAAAAAAATCATTAAATGCACGAAATGGCAGAGAAATGTGCCATGGCCATTAAGAATACAAAAGCGGAGAAGCAACTGGAGAATGGTGGTTGACCAAGGGGAGCAAAGGGGAGCACGGTGAACGGAGAATGGAGAACTTTAAAGAGTAATTATAATAAGAAGATCACGTATTCGCATTTTGCAAATGTGCATGCCATAATAGAAGGACGATTTATGCAGATATCCAGATATTCAGATATTCAGACAAGGAAAATCAAATTTAAAGACCAAACGAATATTTTTGTGTGTGCGCAAATAAACATTTGAATAGCTGTAACTTTAAGTCGCTTGCTTGGATACCCTGTACTTATTGAACTGTCTGAAGTGTGTAGCAGACAAAAGTCGAATAATACTTTTATTATATGAGATTAATTCCATTAATTTCCATTTATTTAAAGCTAAATTCGTATAATACTGTGAGAGAGCGCGGCACCCAGAGCGAACCTAGGGTATTTGCTGGTGTGTCAAATCAAAATGCCAAAAGGCATAAATGGTAAGCAGTTTGGCAAACGACAACTCGCAACTCGTAGGCCCCTCGTCCAGTAATTGGCTCAAATTACAGAAAATTTCACTGCTGTATTCAAAGGCGAATGCAAAACCACAGACAATCCACAGCAGCAGCTTTAGCTGTAGCTGTAGCTGTAGCCACAGTCACAGCCACAGTTCCAACATCAACTTCAACTGCAACTTCAATTCGAGCTGCAGCTCCATGTCGCACTCCAATGCCCGCTCCTTAACCCGGACATGTAGCCAACTCGGCTGGTGTTATTGTCGTGGCACAATATTGTTTCCAAAAATGAAACGAAACGAAACAAAACAAAATACGTGACCAGAAATTAAAAGAAAAAACAACAACAACAGCAACAACTACAGCGCCAGCTCTGAAAAACTGTGCAAAATAAAATAAGGAAACAACAAAAATCGCGTTGATTTGAATTTTAAAATGTTTTCATGGCATTTGTTGTATTGTTGCTGTTGCACTGTTGTCGTTGTCAGCCGCCCAGCCGCACAGTGGTGCCAAAGTCAGCAAAGCAAGAATCTTACGATTAACAAATTAACAAATTAAGTAATTAAACAATTGCAATTAAAATTAGATTAACAACTGATTATGCGGCGTATACGTAATAACTATAAATAACAAATATTGCGCATACGCCGCGTATGTAACAATGAAATTCTGAAAGTCTCAACAAATTTATAGATATAAAGTCATGCATTTCTTGAATGGGGGAAATGTGGAAAATGTGGAAAATGGGAAAATGTGGAAGTGGGAAATGTTCTGGCAGTGTCAATGAAACTTTGTATCGAAGAACCGCAAAAGTTTTTGCTAGTTGTTTTGAACTCACGCTGATAAATCATAAAGCAAAACTCAATGCAATGCCAAGGCCATTAAATTGTGGCAACAGAGGACACACACACACACACACGCACACACATACACACACATTGCTGGCACTTTCGGCTTGTGCCTGGTTCCACTGTACACTTCCACTTGGCTGCTATCAACGCAAAGAAAAAACAACTTTTACACTGCCATTTGGTGTCATTGTTGCTGCTATTTTCGGTTGCGGCCATTACATTTCACCAGCAGCAGCAACAGCAGCAGCAGCAAACTCCCTCAACTCCTTGCTGCCGCTGCTCCCCTTGCCACAGACCACTAACAACAAAGTTGCAGCGGCAACAACAGACGTTGCCTTATGTAAATTTTAAATTGTAAATTGTAAAAACAAAAAAGTTGCACATATACATATATATATATTTCTTTTTTTTTCTTTCTTTCCTTTTTTGATAATGCAACTTTTCAACGCAATAAATAATACCATGTGTTGGCGAGGGGGGGGAGAGGGGCGCAGTTGTGGGACAGGGCGGGCCATTTAACAGTTAAAGTAAACGCGATGTCAAATATTGATTTCACATTGAATTTTTGATTATTTCTATAAATAAAACGCAACGAGTTTGTGTTCGCTGACTGTACGGGTGTGCCCGTTGCCCCACCTCCCCCCACCACCCCACACCACACCACTCACCTTGCCCTATTATCTGTCTCGTTTTCACACCCCACAGCAGCCGTTGGGCGGCACGCGTGCGACGTTGATAATGCCGCCCAGTGTCGTCTAGGTCAGCTCTGAATCTTGAAGCGTGCATACCCTAAACGAGGTGCCATCGCATGTGCTACAAAATGAATTCCAGCTTATCGGCAATTGCGCATCTCTAGCTATCGATTTCCAGTGTTGTAAAGTGTATGGCAATGTGGTTTATAATGAAATCAGCGCCGACTTAAACAATGAAGCTATAAACATTTAAGAAGCAGACATTCGAAGAAGATTTCTGCCTGATTAGCAGTAGATAAACTATAATATCGATAAATGTGCAACTGAGCAAAACTATCGTTAAGGAATCTATAGCATATATCGAAAAAATCTGATAAATATTTATATATAATTAAACAACTTAGCGTTTGTGTGAGTAAATAAAGCGTTACAGTGCAGCGATAACACTATCGATAGTTTATCGAACAACTAAGTGCAGTCGGAATATTGTAAAGTTAAATTAATGACATAAACAATAAAGCGAACGCAATGTTATTGACTTTAAAAATATATAAATCATGAAACATTCGATACAGAGCATATGTCAGTCGAGCATACTCTGTCTGGCAATGCTCACTCGTAAAATGAGAATACAACCAAAATTGCTATGCAAATATAGAATAATACCTGAGCAAGAGCTGCAACCTCCCCACTTACCCCTCTACCAATAGACTGCCTAGATCTTCCCCCTTTTTTGAGCATATAAACAAACAGCACACACACACACACACACACACACACAGAACACACACCTGAAGCAACAAAGCAACAAAACGTCGTATAGTGGCGGGTTCTATTTGGGCTCTAAACAGACACGCTAAAGGTGTGGCCCCTCCCCAGACTAGGGGCCAATGCGAAAACGCGCAATAAAAATATATAAATAAATAAAAATATTAATATATTCCATAGCGAGACCCAAAAAGCATAATGAAAACTATAAACAAGCAAACAAACAATCGTCGTCTGGGCTGATCAATTGCATGAGGCCCTTTGAACAGAGGTTTGTGCAAATGTTAAGCTAAAGAGTGAAAGTTAAATCAAATTATAATTAACGAGAGCAATAATTAAGTTTAAAAAATTATTAATTTAATTGTATAATTAAAGATATATTTTATATAAATATAATTATGAAAGATATATGACAATTACATTGAAAGTATAAATAAAATTTAAATCAATTAATTAATTGGGAAATATAAATTCATAATAAATATAAATAATATATAAAAATACAATAAAAATATAAAGAAATCTATAAAAACTGCTACACAATTTAGAGCTGAGCTAATTAATTAACTAATAAATTAACTAATTAAACAAATTACAATAAATAATAATACTTAAAAATGCAAATAAATATTAAAAAGAACTAAACAGTATATAAAATTAAAAATAAAACTAACAATTTAAAAAAACTGTAAGACAGAGAAATATTTGTATATATACAAAAACCAGTTCTACAAATTATATATATATATATATATATATATAATTTATAAAAGACAGTTATTGAAAGAGATAAACAATTAAGGCTCTTTGTTATTTACTCTCTTGTTGTCTCTACCTAAAATGTAAAACTCTTTTAATAACTGTCTTTAATAACTTATTGTTCCCATGTTCTAGACTTAAACACGTTTCCAATTTGCTGTCTGGAAGATGTGTATTTATACAGATAAAACGTTTATCAGTCGATGTGTTAAACATGTCATTGTAATATTGTAAGCTAATTAATGGCTATACAACATGTTTGTTGTTGCGCAAATTGTACAGCCAACACGACGTGTGAGTAATAAGCTGAGTAATTAAGTTAACATTGGCAAGTGAAATTAAATTTTCCTATATTTAAGGCAACAAATTAAATAATCAAATAATCATTTCAAGAAATTGTATTGAGTTGAGCAATGAAACAATCGTTTTAGCGCTAACTTTAATTAATATTTATAGTCCAATTAGAGCATTGTTGATTGTCCTTAAAAGGCACATGATGTGCACTTTTCTTTTCCATCTAGATCAGGGCACTTCTATAGCTCAACTTTGAGTATATATAGCATAAAGATTGTGTCTTGATTCGAACTACAATGATATGGCAATTCTATAATTTCAATGACTGGCCAAATTGTTGAATAATCAATTAACTAAATGTGTGTGTGTAGATAAGAACAATTTATGTGCAATTTCTCTATATGAAATATACAATTTTTAAACGCTCATTTGAGGCGTAGGGTATCATTGAAGTGGCTAGAATTTATTGCACATTTTTGCATAGAACTCAATCATAATTTTGCATCTGAAATAGTCGTAACATTGAAACAACTCGCACGACAGCTCATAAATATTCAAGTTTTGTTGTGTCTACACGCATTTGATTTTATTTCGCTCGTGTTTGTGTTTCTTGAATACCCTACACTGGGCACCAAAGCTGTGTTCAAGCCTATGTAACGTTGCAGATATTTTACAAATGTTTACTAAATTAATAAAATTTTAATTATACTATGTTTAGCATGTTAAGTATTTAAGTATTTTACATAATTATGTTTTGTTAAGGGTATTGCAAATTCGTTTAGTTTATCGTTTTGAGCTCATTTTTGTTTTATTTGCATTCCTATATTGATTACGTCTGTAAACATATAGCAAAGTCGTGTTCTCAGCTTGCAAATATTTACTCGATTTTTCAGCACTTGGATAATGGGCATTACGAGTATCCAAACACTCAAACAACTAGACATCTAGACACCCAGTCATTTAGAACTGAAAGGCTTTGAGCAACTAAGAGCGCCAGAGAAAGAGAGAGACATGTGCCAGTTTCGCATTGAATTAATTATAAATAAGTACTTGTACTTGTAATTCTACATATGTACATATGTATGCACAAACAGGGAGAGGCTTTGGATAGAGGGCCTGTTAGAGGGCCTCCGGAGTGCTGCTCAACAAGTATTGAGCTCTGGTAGCATCTGCGTAATTCGCTTCCAAGTGGCGAGCGAAACGATTGAAATGCGCACGTTTCGTCACGTCTCGTCTGGCGCAGACTTGTTGTGACTTGTTATAGACAGACATATGTACATATATGTATATATACATATCGATCTATTAAATGTCTAGCCGTCTTGATCGCTTCAACTTGCGAACCGTCTGATTCTGTTTATCGAATTGCAGTTGCAGATTTCCAGCAGGAGATGATAATTTGAATTTAATAGTCTCTTCTAATCCTGTCCTTTGCCTTTTTCTCTCTCTTCATCTTCCTCTTTATCACTCTCCCTTATTTATCTCCCTTTTCAAGTCTTCCTTACTGTTAAGTTTCATTTCAATGTTAATATGGCTGTTAAAGTTATGTTAATGTTGATGTTATTGCTTATGTTAATATTAAACACTGTTAACCCTTGTTGATTTGTCGCTTTTAACTCAACCAAGATAAAGTAGTCATGTAACAAGGCTCACAGACTAATTGATAAGTCCATGCATACACTTATAATTCTATTATGCAAATAGGTTTTGTCTGGAGCTACATACACACAGATCCCCATCTACAGATGTGTATGTATGTATGTATGTATGTATGTATGTGCGCAAGTTTCTATTCTTGAACCGGCTGCTTGTATCAATTGCAGCAACTATAAATATCGCAATTCCCCTCCCGCCACCCATCGCCTGTCCAGGAGCTTCAACTCGCATGTAATTGAATTTGCATTTATTTATATTTATACTATGTTTTTGGTATTAGAATTATTATTATTATTATTTGACATACTGTTTGACTGATGACGGCGTCATTTCGAAATTTAAATATTTAATTTAACAAGTTTTTCAATTAAATTATTAATGCAAATTGTGCACAGTGCACTCAACGGGGTTGTCGCTATACCCTTTCAAAAGCGAAGTCTGAGTTGGTATATTGATGTATACTTTATTACACACTTTATTTGCTTATTATAGGGTATAACAATTACATCTCAGCTTCTTTAAATGTTTGCAGCGTATGAACTCTTCTTACATTGCCAAAGTCTGTTTAATAAATGATCTACCCCAGTTGTAACTACTCAAAATAAACGTTAAATTTATTTGTAGGTCATTTTCATGTAATGCAAAAATACTGTAAAAAAAGCTTTAAAAGGCGTCAGCTGCAGCGGCAGCAGCGCAGCCCGCAATAGACGCAGCAGCCTGCGCAGTCGCCGTTACGCAGCGCTGCAGCGCTCATAAAACTCAGTAAAGGCAACAGCGACTTTGGCGTCGACGTCGCCGTTGTCGTTGGCGTTGGCGTTGGCGTCAGCGCCAGCGTCAGCATCAGCGTCAGCGTCGACTTGTATGCGTTGTGTGGGGCGACGCAGCGACTGCGACATTTTTATATGGCGTCGCCTATGCAAAACAGTTATACAAGAGATTTATGACAACAACACACACACTTACACACACACACACACACACACGCAGAACACTACTCTGGGGTTAAGAAGTTGACATTTGAGGCGATTTGGGCTGACAGGCGACAATGGCCCACAACTGTACGTGTGTACCGTGTACCGTGTACCGTGTACCGCTCCCTCCCCTGCTTAACTCCCTCGTGTGCGTCCTTCGTCTGTCTCGTTTTAGAGTTTTATGGTCGACACCCACATGCCCCACCCGTTGGTGTATGGTGTAGGGAGGAAGAGGAAGGGGAGAGTAAGCAGGGGGAGCAGCGTTGACCAGGGTCAAACTGAACGTAAGATTCGCAACAAGTCTCGCAGTTCAAGATTGCATTAGCTATGTTACGAGGTTATGCATAATTAGTTGGGTACACCGAGAGTTATGAAGTAAAGTTATGCTACAAATAGAGCTTCATTATCTTTATTCATTTATCTATCGACTTTCGATTGATGACATCAATTGTTAATCAGATCTATTGTAAATATTATTCCCGATCTTAATAATTATTATTATTTTCAGACATCTAATCGTATTCCATGGAACCCTTTGAATTCCAATGTGAGAGCTTTGTTTACAGTTTTGTTTTATTTTTTTTCGTTTTTTAATTTTTATTTTGGCACAAACAAGTCAGATAACGCAATTATGGCATGTGCACGACTAAGCGTATACCCTGCATAAAACATTAAACAAATTTATTCAGTTAGTAAAGTAAATTAAAGTTCTAGTTTGTATTTATTACAATTGTTCAAATAGCAAATACCCCTTGCAGAACTTATCAATCAACTTATGTCTTCATTCTAATTACAATCAATACTTGTGATTGCAGTTGACCTGCAATTTGCATACAAATTACAGGGTATACGCTGCTTACGCAATCTCCAAATGCCCAAACGTCTGCAAAACGTTAGCGACATCCGAGATAGCAATGGACTTCTGTTTAAAGATCGACAATCTTAACCGTAAACGTAACCGTAACCTGATAACAACTGCTGGCCATAGTAGAGAATCATAGAATGGAAATCCAATAAAATAATATCAATAATAAGCGAAAGGCCAATGATAACCATAACCATAACAACAAGAAAGATAACGTCAAATGTTTTCAATGCGAGTCCACAAAAAAAGAAACCTCTTATCAGTATTACCAACTGATCGACAAACATCGACAATATTGACGTAAGTCGACCTTGAGTTGAGCTCTTGGGCCCGAACAATATTATATTGAAATTGTCCAAATGTAACGCCATAGAGTCTAAAGTTTGTAGCGCCCTCCACGCTGACAATATATCCATAGTCAGTACACTGAATCACTGATACCACGTGCTCATCGTCGCACCCCAAGAACCTCAGACCAGACAGTTTCTGACTGTGCAAATATTTACCTACCTCCATATGCATGTAGACAATGCGCTTGTCTAGTGCAATCTTCGTAGCCATGTGACTTACGAGTGGGCCCTTTTGATAGACCCACCATATAACTGTAATAAGTACCAACTGTCTGCTGATTATTTGTAAATTTTCCCAATCATTAATTGATAATTAATCAATTGTAAAGTCTAGCGCAATAAAAGAATCGAATTGTGGTTGATTTTGATGTTGAATGTCGTTCAGAGTGATTCGTTGCTCTCTAGATGTAGATATTCCTGGAAGCCAGACTAAGGATTGTCTCTTAAGTTAGCTTTAGTAATACATTATGCTTAGAGCGTCAGGGTAGCTCTCAGTATATACATACATCGTTCTTTAATTCACACAGTTATCATCAAAATATAAATAAATTGTAACCCAGCACCCAATTAACTCTTCAGCTCTACAAAGATGTTCATATTACTAGAAGCCAGACTAAGGATTGTCTTCTAAGTTAGCTCTAGTAAACATACTTCTAGCTAGATAAGAACTGCTCTCAGTATATACATACATCGTTCTTTAATTCACATAGTTATTGTCAAAAATGTAACTCAATTGTGACTCGGCTGAAGACCCAGCACCCAATTAACTCTTCAACTCTACAAAGATGTTCATATTACTAGAAGCAAGACTAAGGATTGTCTTCTAAGTTAGCTCTAGTAAACATACTTCTAGCTAGATAAGAACTGCTCTCAGTATATACATACATCGTTCTATAATTCACACAGTTATCGTCAAAAAGGTAACTCAATTGTGACTCAGCTGAAGACGCAGCACCCAATCAACTCTTTAGCTCTACATAGGCTCTACAAATAGACTTCGAGTTGTTATTTTGTTGCTCTGTTCACTGTTCTTGACTAAATGTTTATGCTATGACTAATGCCGTAGCTTGGACAAATATTTACGTGGCTTGGGTTCAACAACAAAATTCAATATATATATATATATATATATATGTATGTGTATATGTACAATTCATCTAAGTATTACTTAATACCTTTGACTAAGCACTGAGCACTAAACTGAGCCATCAAAAACAACTTTCGATTGCGAAATTTAGCACAAGTCGTTGTTGGGTCGCGTTTTACCTCTAGCCAGGCGCTACAAGCAACTAAATAAACCGAAAACAACAAATAAGCGGGTGTACATGACTAGCAGTTGCCCTGTAAGCATAATTTATGTAGATTATCTAGTTAATACTAAATATTTGGGACATATCTTGCTAGATAATGTATAACTCTTAACTGTAACTCTTTACTGTATACATACAATAGTCATAATGTATTTTGTATATCTATTGATTGAATTGAATTGTTAACACCATTATAAATCCACTAGTTGTGTATTATACCCCATGTGTAGCTGTTTTTGTAGGGTATGCCGCAACAGCAAACTTAATGAGCTTTGCGAAATGTGTTTGCTTGCCCTTTCGATGGCTGTCAAGTACACAATAAACGACAACAGGTTGAAGACTAACAATAAGAACAACAACAACAGCAACAACAACAAGTCGTACTACAACAACATCAACAACAACTCACCTCGAACAATAACAACTTTAACACTTAACACAGCTGAAATGAAAATTACACATAAAATTAAAAATGCAACCGCACTAAATGCTCATTATGACGTTCAAATCGATAATAATCGTTATCATAATGATCACAATGATCATAATGATGATGACTAATCCAATGCGATGGCCAAGCAAACTCACATTAAATATTGCAACTTCAAAAGCAAATAAGAAACACACAAGAACGTCAAAATCGCGAGACCGACTATAACATACCCGGTCTGCAGTTTAAATAAGTTTAAGGCGTGTTAGATAATGATATTTGAATAATGATAATTGGATATATATAGCTGTATATCATTATTAGCTTAATTGCAAATTTGAAGCCAACAAATAAGCTAACTAATTTGCTATTAAAGTAGAATGAAGACAAGTTCTAAATAGAGAGAAGAGCCGTCAATCTATAAGACAATACAGAATAGTATTCCCAACAGTTGTGTTCCCTTTGGAAATTCAAATGGAGTTGGTTCAGGATTGATAGTTATACTACAGCGTACAACAAACCCATCATACCCTAGTACTCCACGATTACCGGGTATAAAGACAAGAACTGAATAAAAACTTGAACAAATTTTCACAATGCGAAGTCATCGCTGCGGTTTCTTAGTCAACCTGACGAGTGGTTCTGTCCGTGACTGATGGCTGCGTGGTGGTTCAGTGGTTCAGTGGTGCCGCAAGAGATTCGGGTCAAAGAGTTTCAGAATGAAAGATCGGATATACCCCATCGTAAAGTTGTTAAAGAAGATTGAAGCGATTAGATATGATATGTATCTATAAATATTTCTATTTATTAAGTTGATTAGTTGATTATTGATAATTATATTAATTTAATTAATAGTATTATTAATTTAATTAATAGATAATTATATTAATTTAAATAATAATATTAATTTAATAATACAATGCATTTCTACATTGCAGAATACTACAGCTTTCTTAAGCAGATTCAGGCTTCTACAAGGGGAACTCAGTACTGATTTTTGATTCTACAAGTAGAAGAAGAACTACACTATCTCTATGGCTTATAGTAACTATATCTATGACAGAATAGTCTACGTTATATTGACATTTTAAGAGATATGTAAACAAAGTCAAAGCCATCAGCAAAAAATAACTATTTGTCCCTAGGGAGTTATAAAATGCAACTAAAATAAGCGCACATTTATGTATGGGTAACTCGCCTATTTCCCCAGTGACCATATATATATATATATGACTATATATATATATATACATATTTAATTTTATTTTCTTTTTAATTTTACATACAATTATGATTGGGAACATTAACTCGTAAGCTCCATTGATTAATTGTTCCCATGGCGGTTGATAGCATTTTCCTGTTTTTTTTTTCTGTTTTTTAGTTGTTGTTTATCAACATGTAAACAAATGCAAAAAACAATAATAATAATAAACAAATATAATAATTAATATTTTTATTGGTAAATTTATCGGTTCTTCTAGGCATTACATTTTTATCGCTTATCGATTGATTTGAAACCAAACAATTACAATTTCTCTCTTTTCTGTTGTCTATTGTGCTGCTTATACCCTGTTGCCCATGAGTGCAGGGTATATTTGCTACCAGACAATAGCAAATAAGACAATGTTTTGCCTGTGTATCAGTGTTATCAGTTGAGCTTAGCGATAGCTGCTTTGCCTTATGCATCTTAAAGATACATTTGTATCTTTCGCTAATCCCTAAAGCAGTTAACTTTGCCACATAGGGAATACCTAGACAAACTGCAGCAGAGCTGTAAGAAATCTGCTTAAAGTGTACAATATTTATAAGTAATTATGTATGTAGCTGGCAGATACTCTTGCAGCTGAGCACAAGCAGATAGAGGAGAGCGAGGGGGCGGGGGGATTATTGTTGGTATAACAGAGATAAGAAGTAATTTGAAAAAATAATAATAAAACCACGAAAAAATTTACATTTTTATTGCGTTTCACTTGTACAATAATTGCCGAGCGGCCGCAGCAGCCGTTACATTTCATATCTGTGAGATACATTTGAACAAATTTACCAAACTGCCCGCCAAGGGGATTACAATACATTGTGACTGCGCTTCACAGTATCGCTCTGTGTGCGTATGTGTCTGTGTGGCTGTGTCTGCTTGCGTGTGTGTATGTGTGTATGTCGACCTTTTGTGCTGCGCTGCTGCTGCTGTTGCTGATGTTGTTGTTGTTGCTGCTGCTGCTTTTTTCTTCCCACTTCTGCCTCTTCTTCAATCTTCTTTTGTGCTACACTTGTTTTCTTGCTTATCTTTTGTTTCTATGCTCGAAATTTTGCACATGTGGCTAATTGTTGTTGTTGTAGTTCATTCAAAGCTGACTACAATAACAACAATATGCAGGCCGCCATATGCAGATGAGAGAGCGGCTTCACAAAAAGAGAGAGAGCAGGAGTGTGAGAGAGCGCGTGAGAGAGCGAGCGTTAAAGAGGAGCTGGCAAATGACTCACAATGGGTTTGATGTCGTTTTCTTTTATTGTTGTTGTTGTTGTTGTTTTAAGTACATTGTTGTTGCTATTGTTGTTGTTGTTGTTGCTGCTGCTGCGACTTATGAAACCTTCACTGTTCATTAGTATTGTTGTTGTTGTTGCTTCTTTTGTTATTGCAATGAAAAGTTGTCGTCGCATTGTTGCTAGCCCAGGTAAAAATACACACACACACATTCAGACACATATCATTCACATTGTGAAAACCTTGGAACGCTACAATTACTGTTGACTTTTGTTGCTGTTGTTGTTGCCGTTGTTGTTAATGCTGCTGTTGTTGTAGTTATTGCTGTTGTTGCTCTCTATGCCCAGTTCGCATTTCCGCTTTCCTGCCTCGGCAACAGTCGTCATTGTTGTCACAGCCATAGCACAGTTGGCAACAACTACACACTCTCACTCACACTCACACACACATATGCATATGCGCTACACTGACAAAAATGGGCTAATTTTTGTTTATTCACTGCTTTTATTTATTCATTTTAAATTATTATGTTTATAAAGTGTTAAAATAATAACGTTTTATTAATATTTATTATAATTATTATTATATTTATATTCAAATGAATTTAATTTAATTTTGTTAACTGTAACATCAGAATTTCGTTAATAATTTTAATCAAAATTGTTTATTTTTAATCTATTTAGACTTTGCAGTGTCCAAAAATACACCGATTGAATAATTTCTCGCTGTGTATCTTGCCCAAGAATGGTTCGCTTATCAGTTTTGTTTATTTTTTTGTTTCTTTTTTGAAATGGGCAAATCTAAGCGATACCGGCAATTGAGTCAGAGACAAAAAAGATACGACAAGTTGACAAACACAGCTCACACAACAACAGCAACAGCAACAATAACAACAACAAAAGGTACACACATATGAGTGTATCTATGCGATTGTATCTTATAGATACAAAAAAAAATGTAAGAAAAAGATTCGTAGACTGTTGTTTTGTTGCAAAAGGGAAAGGTGAGGGTCTGCCTAAGGTTCATATCAGTTATGTGTATATATGCCACGATCTGTTGTGGTTGCCTGCCACAGAGAACCCTGAGACAAAAGGACAATGGGAAAGAGGTCCTCCGAAGGTCAAAGAAACTGACAATCCCTTTGGACAAATTGCTGTTATTGGGCATAGAGCAAAAATTAAGATATTTTATTTACGGAAGTGCGCCTTAATGGGGTTTACTAATGAGTAAATTGTTTGGTTGTCCCTAGAGCCTTGGAATAATATGTAAGTCTGAAAACAATTTTATTATATAGATAAATAATATTTGAATATGCTCTTATCTAAAGTTGTTTATTAATGGAGTTTTTACTGTACATAAAAAAGGAATACAGTTCGTAGAGTGTTCACTGTACAGTCTACACAGCTATCAGCACTATGTACTCAAGTGCCTGTCTAAATAGAAGATGTTTACGCTCAGACCAACAAGAACTGATAGACTGATAATGCTCATAGATTCAACATATTTCATCTGATTGTGCTAGTATTGATAAGGTGTTCTATAGATACCTGCTGTATTTGTACACCAACTTGAGGATTAACAGCATTACGTACATATCTCTCAATCTCTATTTGTTTTTCGCCTTAAGCCGTACAAAATCTTTTGCATTTTTTGCGACACGTGTCCATTGAATTCTTAGGAATCTGGAAAATATCCGAAAAACCAAAAACAGAAAACTTAAATAAATTGTCAGACAAGTGTCTGAAATGCAAATAGAATTATGAAAGTCGGAATAGTTAGGAGGTGGACGATCTGAAAGAACGAAACATCGAATTATTGTATAAATAAAACCACGAGAACTTGAATAAATATTTGAGTGAAAATAACAGAAATTCCGCATTTCATAAATGACACATACACATTCCATTCCATTTCATTCCGTTCCGTTCCGTTCCGCTCCTTTCCCTTTCATATATTCTTGTTTTTGTTTATCTTCTGAATTGAAACTTCGGATTAAATAAGAAATATTGCAAATATTGTTGACTTCTTGTTCATTCCATATCGGGAAATACCAAGCACTTGTTCCAAGACAACTTGATACAGCTGCCAGAAACTACAGCATGCGTTTCAGCAATGGCACCAAAACGCAGAGTATTATCGACTGGCAGTTGCTCTGTAATTGTAGTTAAGCAAAGGAACTTGGCTGGGCATGTGAGAACACGTTGAGTTCTATTGCGAGTAACGAAAGTACCAGGCAGTAAATACCCTGTAAGTGGGCTAGACAACTACAATTAAGTAATAACTAAAAATTAGTTTTATATGTATTGCTAAACCTACCCAATAAGCAAACAAATGCTCGACTAAATGCTACCCTGCAATAGTAATTCAAAAAGCTATCTCTTAAAGTAGATTATGTACAGAAAAGTGGCATTAAAGTTATTAAATTGTGAGAAACAATAATGAAACAATTGATGGACTAGAAGATACCCTACTTGAAAATAGTTATTCACAGTGAATATATACGTTCGGGAGTCACGAAATGTCCGTGGCCAAAACTAATGCATTCCCTCAATTGAATTACATGTAATACAGGGTATTAAAATGGCGAAAAATAGTTTTTGGAACGCGTGTGTCGCATAAGCGAAACGCGCTTCCATAGACAAGCCATAGAATCTTCGAAATATATTTATAAAAACAACTATAAATTACAAAGTCAAGGAAATTAACAGCGTCAGGCGCGTCAGCAAAATTGATATTGCTTCCCCTTTTCACCAGCAGCCACCCGCGACCATTCCCTGCTCCTCGTGGACCCAGGCGCCGTCATGAAGTGCACAAAAACAAGCGGGGAAAAGTTCAAAAAACAAATAATTTAAATTAAAAAAATGTAAAGAAAACAAGCAAAAATTTGTGACGTGCCACGGAATGATTTAATTAATGCTGTTGTTGTTGTTATTATTATTATTGTTGTTGTTGTATTTATGACGTGAGAATTTTCAGTTTATAATAAATATTTAAAGCTTTTAAGCGTACTTGAATTGGAAATGGAAACAGCAGAAGGAAAGCACAAAACAACAGAATGAATATAATTTAACAGGCATATTGATTAGTTATATTATATATATATATATATATATATATATATATATATATATATATATATATATATATATATATATATATATATATATATTATATTATGTTCCAGAAATGCAAGGCAATCTAATTAAAAATACATTTACAACAGCTGACTAATTAAGCCAGATTATCCAGATAATACTTGTTGCAGTGAATTGTTTGGAAAAAGCTTTATTTTTAATATGATACAGATATTTACTTATATATAATTAAGCAGCTAATAGTTGTGATTATATCCATCAAAAAAAAAAAAATATTTAAGCATATATTTCACATAAGTTGCTTGAATTTATTGCCGAAGCTTCTCATTGTGATTCTATTCCAACTTAATCGCTGTTCAAACACTTAATTAACTTAATTAACGTAGATTAACGCATCAGAAATGTCAGATTAGATATTCAACATAAAATGTCAATTTAATTCCAGCATTTGTTTTTGCTTAGTGAGCTGCATACTGGCCTTAAGGCTGCTCTCTTTTGTTTAGTTATGATTCCAAGTAGACACTCTGATTTGTGCGCTGTTGCCGCTTTGCAGCCAAGTTCATAGTGCCAACTGTATTCCCCTTGCCACAAGCGCTAGCCAAGTTAACCCCTGCCCCTCGCCAACAGCTCAACAGACGTGTTGAAAACCGGGCTAGCAAAATGGCAAACTGGTTGCCACCGCAGTTCGTTGCAGTTGCAGTTATTGTGATGCGCTGTTGCCGCATTGCACTTGGCTGCAAAAGAAAGTTGCAAGCTGCAAGCACCCGCTACAAACTGTGCACCCCTTCCCCGCCAGTCCCTCCACCCACCCCCCCTTCCAACAATCGACCATTGACGAAAAGAAAGCCGTTTTGTTTTAATTTTTTCCACAATTATTTTCCGCTAGCGCAGGAAAAATTATATGCTTTTATTTTGTGTAATTTTTTCTTTTCTTCTTGTTGATGTATTGTTTGTTGTTGTTGTTGTTATTTTTTTTGTTGCCTTTGTTGCTTCTTTTGTTGTTTTTGTTTTGCTTACAATTTGGTTACAAATTTCTCACAAATTTTGTTTTGTTTTGTTTTTTTTTGTATTTTTTTTAATTACGCAATAAAAAACTTAACATTAAATACAATATGTGGTTGTTGTTTTCGTAATAATATAAAAAAATTAATACATGTTTTTGTTTATCGTTTTTTTAGTTTTTTTTTTTTTTGTGTTGTTTTTGTGGTTGCAATAAATAGTTATCGATTCTTTAAGTTAAGATACTTTTAGCTGGTATAGATACTTTTGTGTGTGTGTGTGAGTGTGTGTGTTTGTGTGTATGTGAGAACATTAAGTTTTCTTTGTTACGTTAATCGTAATTTTTATTACAAATTATATCGCATTGCATTTTAGTATCTTTAATAATAATTATTATTTTTTGCGGCTACATTTAAGTTTTTGTTTTCTTGTTGTTAATTTTAATTTATATTTTATTTTTTATCGCAATTGGAGTTTTACACAGACAAAAAAAAATTTTACAAATTTTTTACGCTTTCACATTTACTGAGATATTCTTTTTGCCTTAACATTTAAGCAATTATTAATTATTAATCAATGTTTTTTTTTTTTTTAATAGCTTTTTGTTTTTTTCTTCGTTTTTCTTGTGGTAATTTTAATGATGTTTGTTTTTTTTTTTTTGTATTTGTTGTTGTAGTAGGCGCTATACATTTAATAATATATATAAAAATTTGTTAAAATCCTAAAATTTGTTGGTTTTAATTAAGATTAATTAATAATTTAAAAAATTTTTAATGCAGCAAGCTGCGTCTAACTAAAATTGGAGCGATCGCTTCTCATCTTTCTCATCTGCTTCTTTTTCGCTTTATCTTCTTTCTCCTTTCTCCTTTGCTTATCTTATGCTCGTTCTACACATTAAACGTACAGTTAAATTTTAAATTTATCAAGATCAAGTTTTTGTTGTTGTTTGTTTGTTTGTTTGTTGGTTTGTTTATTACTATTATAGCATACAATTTTAAAAAAATCTGTTCACATTTAGTTTTTGTTTTTTTTTTTTCTTTCTCTTCTATTTGCTGTGTGTTTGTGTTTGGGGGGGTGTGGGTGTGTTAGTGTATGTGTGGGTGTGTGTGTGTGTGTGTATATTTTATCATTCGTTTTTTGGGTGGCCGTACTTGCGAGCGCACGCAAAAAACTCTTAGCATCTTAAACAGTATCACATATTCATGAGTTGTCGACTGAGCAACCCTCGCAGCGGCCTGGACAGCGAGCGTACAAAGCCTTTTGGGCAGCGGGGGGTTGGTTAACGGGGGGTTTGAGGCTGCCCAATGCTTGTCATATTGCTGTTGCTGCCTGTGGCTTGCGGGTTGCCGTCTTTGAATTTCATGTTTTTTTTTTTTTTTTGTATTTTCTTTTTTGTTTTGTTTTGTTGAAAAAGGAGAAACAACTTAAAACACTAGTTATTTGTTTTTTTTGTTTTTGTTTTTGCTTTTTTATAGCATCTACTACGCATCTAAGTAAAATGGTGGTGAGAGTCACAATTACAAAATTGAAATTCGAAGAGTTGCGTGAGTTTCACAGCAATCTTCGATTTGTATTAGTATGAATGTGTGTTTGTGTATATGTGTGTATGTCGTATACTAATGCGTATGCGTATAAGTGTTTTTATGTTTGTGTATATATATATGTGTGTGTGTGTGTAGGTGGGGTGGCTTCGAATACTTGCTTCGTCGTCGCGTTGCGCTCGCAACTAACTACTGCTCTCGACATCACAGGGGGTGTTGGGCGGTGTTCGGCGCGCTTTACTCGCACTCGCTGGGCTCGCTTCTATCTTACTCTTTCTCTCTCTCTCTCTCTCTATCTCTAATTGTGTTTCTTATTCGTCTCTAACCCTTACTCACTTATATCGTTGGCGTTGCAATCGCCTGGCTATGGCTTGAGCTAGAGCTTGAGCTAGAGCTGGAGTTGGAGCTGGAGCTGGAGCTTGAGCCGCAACTGTAGCTACGTCTGGTGCCCAGACCATCAGCTGAGTAAAGCTTATGCTTAGTTATGGTATACTCTGGACTGATGGTGATGGTGCGTGCCAGACTCTTCATGAACTGCGGCAACAGTGCCGTCCAGCCGCGATGATCCTGGCGCAGTGTTAGATATACCTCGAATGTGGATACCGTTTCGGGATCCACTTTGAGCGATGCAATGCGTCGTGAATTCTGTGGCTCATCCTCGAATTCCACATAGATGGTACAGCCCCTAATGCCACATGGCTCCTTCTCTGATACGCGTAATATTTCCGCCGCAATGCTTGGCGTGAGATCACAGGGTAGCGACACTTCCGTGCATGTCAAATGACGTGCCTTTGCCTCCCGCAGCTTGTCCAACAGACCCAACGACAGTTGGTTAACAGCATCCGCATCAACATCACTGCGCATCGAAAGCTCATCCTCATCCTCACAACTGTAGGCGCTGCTGTATGGGCTGCTGTTGATTGGATGGCCGCTGCTTGATTTGGTTTTCTTGCTAACGCTGGCGCTGCTGCCGACGCTGCCGTTACTGTTGCTGCGGCTCGCTTGCTGCTTGTGCTTAATACTGTGTGTGTTCTGGCTGAGGCTGCTGCCGACGCTGTTGGAGGCAGAGACGGCGACCTTCTTCGCCACTGCGGCGGACGTAGGCGGTGTCAATGTGCTGGTCCAATCTAAAAGTAGCGCAAAGCAAAACAAAACAAAACGTTGATAAGTACAAGAAACTAATAAAAAAAAACAATATAAAAAAATTAAATAAATACACTTTAAGCAATTGTAGGCAACGATTAAGTTAACGATAAAGCATCGTTTAGTTGTTGCTTTTCGCTGTCGTTCAATGTTCACTCACTCACACTCAGGCAAGCAACTGCCAGCGACAGCGACGTCAACGACGCCACCGCTTGGCAACAAGCAGCGAATGAGATAAAAGCGGAACAGGGCAGAGAGGGCCTGAAAGTGGAGCCCAAAGCAACAAGCAACAAGCAAAAAGAAAACGAAAAATCATTTTTAAATTTTTTTTGTTGTTTTCCGTTGCTTTGTTGCATGTGCATGTTGTGTACGTGACTATGTCACAGTTGTTGCTTTGTTTTTTTTTTTTTTTTTTTCGTTTTGATTTTTTTATGAATTAATTTATTTATTTTTTTTAATTTTTTGTTGTCATTAAAAGTCGAATGACATCAAAAGCTTTCAACAAGTTTAACCAACTTTAAGAATTATTTTGCAAAATCATTTGCGGAAATTTCTCGACTACAATTTCTAGAACTTTTTTCGGCTTCGCAATCTCTTCTTCTTGAACTCTTCAAACTTACCTCGAGCTTTGTTGGATCCGAGGACACCACCGTAGTTTGACTGCATTGCGAGTACTTCCATTTTCATTTGATTTTTGATTTTTCGGTGTTTTTCGTGAAAATGTTCGGTGTCGCTTTTTCGCTTCTTTTCTTTTGTATCACTTGAAACGATTTCCTTTTAACAAATTACTTAAGAGTGTTTATTTCTTTTTGTTATTTTTTTTTTTTTTTTTGTGTTTGAGTTGAATTTATTATTAATTTATCACAATTTGCTGGTTGTTTTCAATTTTTGCTGTTGATTGCTTCAAATTTGTTGTTGATGTGGTTGTTGTTAAATTAACATTTGTTGTTGTTTTGTAGTTGGAAATCACAGCACTTTTGTTGTTGGTTGTTTTGTGGTTTATCACTTAAATGGCGTTGGTCCGTTGCATTTGTTTGATGGCAATTTATACATTTAATAATTTTCATAAAATTATTATTTAATTTATGTTTTTTACAGTTACAAATACAAATACATTTTAGTTGTTGTTGTGTTTGGTTTTTGTAATTATTTTAACATAGAATTCTTCTTGAAACAATATATTTTTTGTTGTTGTGTATTTAAAATCGTCCAACAGTAGAAAATTTTTTAACACACGCTAATTTTGCTTTCTTTTCTTGCTGCTTTGCCGTTTCTTACTCTTCTATGTGTTTACCTCAGCAATGTTTCGAAGCTACTATGAAGCGCTATCCTCTGCACCGGCTACTTATAGCCGACAGTGCTCAGTTGCTCGCTGCTGCGGCCGCTGCTACTGCTGCTGGTGGTGAGTCGCGTTGGGAGAGTAGCAGAGCAGCAGCAACAACAATGCTATATGTGTTTGCTGAGCAATTAGCGGTTGTGCTCTCCGCAAAGAGACCGCTACGAAGCACGTTTGTACTCAGTAGGTATATAGCATGTGTGTACGAGTGTCTATATGTGCGTGCGTGTGTGTATGTGGGTGCTGTAATTGTAGTTGTTGCTGTGACTGTGACTGCAGGTAGAAAGAAGGCAAGCAAAACGGCTGATGTAAGTTGGCTGCTTTTTACAATGCTCCATCGCTGTCGCAGTCACTCTCTTCGCTCATCAGCTGTTTCACTCAACGCTCTTCAGCTGGCTCGCTCATGCGCACCTACAACCGGCCCCGGCATTGTGTCGCTGTCGCTGTTTCTGTTTCTCATGTAACTGTCGCTCAGTCGACCAGTGCGTGTATGCGTATGTATATACGTACATATCTCTCACTCACTATGAATATAATATATATATATGTGTGTGTGTGTTTGCATGCATACGTGACTTTTGTGCCGGTTGAGCATGTTTCGCTGCTGCCGGCGCAGGCAGCACCGACGACAGGCAGGCCAAAAAGGATGATGGAAATGTTCTCTCTTTCTCTCAATGCTCTCAAGGATGGAAGGAGGCAACGCAACGCAGCGAACGCAATGCACACGTACACCACTAACACAAATACAAAGTCATATAGAAATTTTCATAGCTGCCGCCACTTCACACCCTCCCGTTGAGCAGACGTTTCGTTCCACATTACTGCGCTGCCCGCAGTTGCTGCGCTGCTGCCACTTCTGTAGCCGTTGTTTTTGCTGTTGTTGTTGCCCCAGGAGTACGCACCATGTCAAAATTGAAATTTTCCACTGCAGTTTGCAACAACTTCGAAAATCGAAGCCCAGTGGCCAAATGGGCTGCCTAAGTCTGCGACTCCATTTCCTTCTCCTTTCTCCTTTTCCGTCTCCGTCACCGTCTCCATCTCAGTCTCCGTGTCCGGCAAACGGATTGTGGACTCTGTTCTCTGTACATTTACAATGTGTTGCTAATGGCATATCAACAAGCACCAAGTGGTAAGTAGCAAAGTCGAGTCGAGTACTGCTGCTTCTACTGGTGTTGCTGTTGTTGTTGTTGTTTAATTTCACAACAATTATCCTAGATATCACACAAAAGTTGGAAATTTGCGTGCAGTTTTCGTTGCTTTCTTCTATGATCTTTATATGTATTTATATTTAGGTTATGTTGAATTACTGTATGTGTGGGTCTGGTATATGAGGATCGCAAGTTGTTGTTTTTGTGGGCAGCGCTTTATGTACTCTTATACTATCTGAGCTGATGAGATATTAGTATTAGAGTTATTCCATAGTATTAGAATATACAAACGTAACTCCAAAAATCTCTGCGCAGTTTTTAAGTATTTCATCATCATTTGATATTGTATTTTGTGTTTCTTTTTATTATTTGCTTTGCACACACACACACACACACACACAACACAGGCATAACTGTATATTCCTCATTTTTATTATTTCATTTTATCAATATTCTCAAGTTGTAGTATTTGGAATTTCACCAGCATTTGAAAGGACACTCGACTTTTGTATCTTCATTTCATTTAATTTGATTTCTGTTTTCTTTTATATTTTTATTAGAATAATTTTATATTCATATCATGATTTCATGCTGTGTCCTTTCATTTCAATTGAATGCATCTTTTAGATTATGATATTGTTGTTGTTGTTGCTGCTGTTGCACGTAGATTGAAAACGAAAGATTGAAATGTATCTGAACCTGTTTCCTTCTCTGTCTGTCTGTGTGTGTGTGTGTGTGTTTGCCTGTTTGTGCCTGTTCGTTTCGTTTCGAATTAAAATGAAATTCTCTGAAGTGTGTGTGTGTGTGTGTGTGTGTGTGTATCTTTGTGCTATGCTGCTGTCAAATACATTAGCTTTTGTATAGATATGCTTGCCAGATAATAAAACCAAATGAAACTTTTGACTTCATTTCTTTTATTTAGTTTTTTTTTGCTGAAAATGATGCAAATCAAAGCCAAGAATTTCACAATCTATGCAAATATGACACAGCAATTTTTCAATTCGATTATACTAATATTATAATTCATATACATATGTACTATATAAATTGATTAAACGGTAGCAAAGTGCACATCGAGTCGAACGCACGTTGAGCTATTAAATAGACTCATTTAAACACCTATTAATTAATACTTGGCTAGTCTTATCTGTAATTCATTTAGTATTCTCCAAGTGAAAAGTATTTTACAAATATAAATCGAGTCACGTTTATTTCCCCAAAACAATTTTAAATATCAATTTACAATTTATTTGCATTATCTCAACTCATTTCATATTTCTACAGTCTTAACATTTTCCAAATTTGTTGGGAAAATTCTGTGGAAATTTGAAAAGGCATCGCATAAAATACAACTCAGAGTTTTCGCCATTTTCCACATTTCCTAAGCACAATCTTTGCTTTAATTAGTTTTTCCCTATAAAACGCAAACCACATTTTCAGTTTTTCTTATACAAACACAAACACACACACTTACACACACACAACATACATTTTCTTATATGAAAAATGGAAAAACGTGAAAAACGTGCAGAGCTAAAGAAAATCACATGAAATTTAACAAGAATTAAGTTGAGTTTTTCTAGATTTTTATGTGTGTTGTAGGTGCAAAAACTTATGCCAAGAGAAAATGCGGAAAAACAACAAATACAACAAAAAACTGAAAAACGAAACGTGGAAAGTTCTCGGAAATTGTCTATGTAGATCTATTAAATTGTACATCCACTTTCGTAGAATTCTACTTATAGGTCTTATAATAGATTAATAACGCGGTTCAAGGAGAATGATTTCGTATTTATTTAAACTGCAAAATATTTCAAATGACCGATAAAAAATAATGAACAATTGATAATAAAGTTAAACGATAAGCAAATCACAATTGAATGCAATTGATTCATCAATTATAGCTATATCACAAACACACACACACTTCTAGATATTAAAGATAAGCGATAAGCAATGCAAAAGAAAAATCGAATAAAATTCAATGAAGAGTTTTTCAATTGACGCTCAAAAACGATACGCGTGGCGACATCTAGTGAGCAAAAGTTTTGAAACGTGCTGCGCTGCGACGTCAACAGCAGCAGCAGCAGCAGCAGCAGCAGCAACAAAGACAATTTGTTTGACGTGTAGGCAATTTTTCATGTATTTTCTCAGTGTGCGTGTGTGATTTGCTGTTGCGGAAAATTGTGTTGTGTGTTGTGTGTGTGTGTGTGTGAGTGTTTCGAGGAAATGCTTAAAATTAGATAAAATTATTATTATGTGCAAGACATTTAATATGCACATGTATTTATGTATGTATTTGCTTCCATAGAGCGACTCAAGAAAAGTATCTTAAGGATGCATAATTGATTTATGCTCAATATGCAAAGCACTTTGGAAACTTTTTCACACAATTCTGCGTAAAAGTTTTATGATTTGAATTTGTTGTCGTTCTTGACCAGAGTACGTCACAATGGGTCGTGGAAGAGAGGGGCCCCGGGCCCATTAGCATAAATAAGTATGCATTTATTTATATATCTATATAAAAGATATAGAAGTAAACACATTTTGAGTTCGTTTTGCATAAATTTCGTCTAAGAAAATGCTACAGTCGCTTTTTAACTCAATTTCTCTTTGCTTGCTTTAACTCAATTGCTGTTTTGACTTAAAGAGCGCGCCATACTCAAGAGTGTGCCATACTCAGTTGTGCTCTTAAGCCTTCTCTTTGAGCATTACATTTTGTAGTTATCTCTTTAACTCACAGCTGATGGACACAGTTAAAATGCTCAGCGAGCAGTTCGCTTGAGTTTAAAACAGCGCACAGCTGATTGAACTCAAATGTTGAGCATTTGCTCTTTCTCTCGCTCCCTGTAGGCACAACAATAGCAACAACAAGGAGAACGACAGCATTTGACTTTGCAGCTGTTTCGCTCATCATCTGTTTTTCTGGCGCACAGCAGGTTCCCGCACATCCCCAGCCCATATATATATCTATATACATATATATACATACATATGCATATGCATGTATATACATACATTGTATACAAACTCAGCCGTGGCCGTTCAACGTTTTTATGGGCGCTGCAGCTCTGTCGACGTCGCTGCTGTTACTGCTGCTCCAAACGCTCAGTCAGTATCTTGATTTTCCAACTCGTTTCTCGCAGTCAACGCGCCCCCAAAACACACACACACACATATAAAGATATATATATTTATATATATATATATATGTTTGTATGTAATTTGCCTAAGGTTTTGTTGCTGCTGCTGCTGCTGCGGCTGTTTGTTGTTGCTGTTTTCTTATTGCCTGCACATTGTTGCCGTTTTTCACTTATTTTGCTTGCTGAGCCGCCTGCAAACGAGTTGTACAGCGGCAGCTACGCTCTCATCTGTTTTCCACATATGTATGTACATATGTATGTCAGTATATACGTATTGTGTATATGTATTGCATGTTTGTTGCTATTGCTGCGGCTGTTGATGTTTGCTTGTTTTCTTTCTTTTCAGCTCGCTTATTTATTTATTTATTTTTTATGTCTTCGCTGGCAGCGCAAGAGAGCCAAAGCCAAGTCCGAGTGGGGCCCGGCCGGCCTCAGTTGCTGTCGCAGTCACTGTCGCAGCCACTGTCGCTGTTGGCGTCGCAGTCGCAAAGCTTTAGAGCTGAGCTTGTTGTTTTTTTTTTTTTTTTTGTTGTTGGTTTTGCTTTGCTTATGGGCAATCATCTGTTTTATTCTGCACAGACACACATACATACATACTTGCAGAGTGACTTGCATGTCTGTATGTATGTGTGTCTCTCATACAAAGTCATTTCTCTGTATCTTTTGCTAGTGTTGCATTCGTCCGTCAGCTTTTTTTTCATCAATAGTTCATTTTCTACATGGCAACGGGTTTTTCTATCTCTCTTTCTCTCTCTCGTATTTTTTTCTTTTTGGCTACGTAAAGTTTCATGAAATTGGAGAAAACGTAGCAATGATGAAATTACTGGACATACGTGAGTACCTGGCACGGGTTATCTGCGCCTCCATTGAGGCCTCTCTAACCTCTTGCTAACCTCATCCTCATGCTCTCCGTGGACCAGTGCAGTTACTTGCATATGTATGTACGTGCATGTGCAGTCTATGGACACACACGTACCTGTATGTGCCTTGCAAAGCAGCTACTCTTCTTTACTCCTTCTTACAACCCCCTTCCCCATTCCTACCATCAATCCAACAGCGCTTTCATGCACAACACTGTTGTTACGACAGCTGTAAGATTTGTGCCATAGAAAATTAGGCGAAATGAGAATGCAAATGTTGTTGTCGTTGTTGATGTTGTCGTTGTGTTTGCTATTGCTTCTCTCTTTGTAGTTTATGTTGTTGTGACAAACTTAAGAAGAGAAAGAGACAGTGAGAGAGAGAGAGAGGCAGGGAATGACTATCGCGTATTAGATCTTGTGAAATTGTCACGCTGATTCAAGTTTTTAGATTTTATGGTATTTATTTATAGTATCTTAATTTATAGATAGTGCAATTGATAACCAATTGATAAGCAATCGTTCATCAACATTAACGGCTGAGTCAATAATATGTATATGGTATATAACATTTTCAAACGATGAACGCAAATAAATTAAAATGTTCTCGAAGCTTTTAATTTATAAAATGATATGGAAAATTTGCTAAGAGAGCAAAGTATAAAGACAGCAAATTAAAAAGTATAAAGTATATAATATATAAATATATATAAAATATATACAATTTATTATTATTTAGCATAATTATGATGAATATATAAGCACTAAAAGCTCAAATTAAATAGCTAAATTGTATTAGTTTAAGGTTTTCCGTTGCTAGATTCTCAGAGCAACTTGATGGCCATAAACATAGTGTCACCCCAGTCGACAGTTGGCAGTATCTGTGTATCTACTATGGCAATCACAGACAGTTCACAACTTCCTTTCCAATAAGGGCAATTTATCAATTTAACACTCAACTCAACTCATTTCAACTCCCTGACGTAAGTCCCCCTGGCACCGCCCTATGTCCAATATCGCTAGCGCTAATCACCCTTAAAATTGTGTGTGCGCCATCCGAAACGAAGGTCATGGATTGCAGAGCAACTGATTCAATGCTTGAACCTGACTAAATGGGAGAGAGGGAGATGGGTAGGAGTTATGTGTTGGTGAGCGAGAGGGAGAGTAATAGGGAGAGCGAGAGGGAGACGGACATGGCCTGCATAAAACTAACTAAAAATAGCTGACTCCCAAATCCAGAACATTGGTTCATTTCATACTAAATCAATTAAAAAACAACTCTGACCGATTTGACCTGGCAACAACAACTACAACAACAAGAACAACAACAACAACCATACTGAGTGTACTCACACTCAATCGGGTACTCGAATCGCAGCGTAATTTATGCAAACAGTCCCAGTTCGAGTTTGAGTACGAGTTCGTGTTCCATGGACACAGGCAGCGTCACTTGGGAAGGGTCCGCATTTAAGTTGATTTTCCAAATTGATGACATTGCATCAGCTGAAAGTGTTTACTGTCATTCCATCTCTCTCTCTCGCTCTCGCTCTCTCGTACTCATTCTCCGACCCTTCTACCCAACAAGCAATCCTTATTCCATCTCTTAAGTGGACTTTGCTGTTCCTCCTCGTTGTTGTTGTTGCTGTTGTAGCTTGGCATCAAGTACATCTATCTACGACTGTCGCTCTACCTGATACAACTGCCATCCATCGGCTACCTGATCCAGCATTTTCCCGAAAATGAGCCGCAAATTTTCCACAATGAGTTACCCCTCGGGTTTTTCCAGCGTCTCGCTCTTGCAGAAGGCAAAGTAAGTGTTTAAACTAACCCGGATAATTTGTAACCTATGGCCTCATCAACTTCACTTCATCTTTTCCATAATCTCTGCATAATTTGGGGAAGCAGCACTAGAGTAGTTCAAAAGTTAATTCCAGCTTCACAAAGACAGTTAAGATAGTTCGTATATCTACTTAGGTATCTATCTATCTACCTTTACTTTCTATTATTATTATTTTATTATTATTTTATTATAGATATTAGCGATGATAGCGTGTCGTGACACGAGCTTTTTCCCTTTGCATAGTCATTAATCAAACGCCTCACATAATATACTCCACAAATTCTCTGTATTCCCGGCTAATCTTTGAAATACTGCAATATTAAAGTCTTCTGCTTCTTAGCTACTGATAAGAGCGTGTCGTGACACGAGTATTTATAGTTTACTGTTACTATTTAGTAACTTTTCAACTCTTTATACAACAAATACTTCAACTTAGTTGTCTGTGCTTTGTTTTGTCATATTTAGTTGCATTTTAAGGTCCCCAGTTAATAATTAGATCTCGACTAGCGATGGTAACGTGCCGTGACATGAGTATTTATACTATTTATTTCCTTATACAACAAATACTTTAACTTCGTAGTTGTCCCTGTATTACTTGGCTAATAATTGCTTGACTAGCGATGGTAACGGGCCGTGACACGACTTCCTGCATTATGCAATCGCTGAGACAACAGTTTTGCAGTTTGCACAACACAATATTTGCCTAGAACAGTCGGACATGTTAAATGGATGGAACCAAATGGAGCCCCTTATCAAATTTCAACAACTTGGACGACAAATCGTCTGACTGTGCAGCAGATATCTGCTCTACCCCTGTCTCCCTTGCACTCTCTCGTGCTGCTGCTCACTGTGTGAATAAATATGTATATATATATATATATATATATATATAGATCTATATATACGGTACTTCTATGAAAGTAAATAGTTATCAACAGTAGAGCTAAAGAATATTAAATCAATATTTAACGGTGCTAGGGCAAATATGCGTCATATGCAAGCCAGAAAGAGAGAGAGAGAGAGAGAGAGAGAGAGTTTTATTGCTGGAATTGGCAAAGGGAAGGGGGGAGCACAATTTGCAAGGTCGCGTGTTTATCGCGACGCGTATTGCACTTGAGATATGGCGAAATGGCGTGGTTACAGTTGCCAGAACTAAGACCCCAGAACCGAGAACTGAGAACCCAGACCCACGGGCAACATGCCGTGGAACGCGTAGACAAAATGTCTCCGCGTAGCTGAGACTTTTGATTAGAACACTTGGAGAAACTGATAAGCAATGTGTGTCATAGACGGGCCTCTGTTTCTGTTGCTACAGACTGCTCTCTGTATGTACCTGTTCCTCTCTATATACATAAATATATATATATATAAATATTTATATGGCTATATTCCAACACTGATTTCATCATACACTTAAATATAGAACCCCTGCCTGGCAACAGTTCTCCTTGGTTTCGACTCGAATTACTCAGCTTTACGGCTTTAGCATTTCATCAGCTCTTTGAGGCTTTTCTGCAGATTCGTGTTATTGGACACGTCACGTTGGAAGAAGCGAGCTAGAAAGAGACAGCTGCAGAGTCCGCGACAAAGACAAAAGCTTAAAGAAAGAAAGAGAGTGAGAGGGAGTATTATCAGATCTATTATACAGTTTATATAACACATTATTCTGCCATGAGTCAATATCTTAGTTAAGCTAATTGCATTTTTTCGGCCTGAGTTTAGAAGACAACAGGTGATACTTCTAGGGCAGAATGTAGAGTGCTATTAGTCATACATGAGCAGTTACATGAGCATAAGGCACTTGGACTTGGACAGAAGACGGTTAACTAATTCAGCATTTAATTACTTTTTTAACATTTCACAAATTACTGAAATTCATTTTTAAATGTGGAGAAAAGTTATAAAAGTATTAATATAATTCTAATTATAATTATTTCTTATTCCTATTAGTATATCTTATTATTATTATTATTTTATATTATTATTATTATTTCTTATTCTTATTTTAATTTTATATTATTATTATTATTTCTTATTATTAATATTATTATTTTATATTATTATTATTTCTTATTTTTAATATTATTATTTTATTTAATTATTATAATTTCGCATTCTTTTTATTATTTTATATTATTATCATTTCTTATTCTTATTATAATTATATATTATTATTATTTGTTATTCTTAATATTATTATTTTATATAATTATTATAATTTCGTATTCTTATTATTATTTTATATTTTTATTATTACCAATTATTCTTATTATTATTATTTTATTTTATTATTATTATTTCTTATTCTTATTATTGTGTTAAATTATTATTATTATTTAATATTAATATTATTATTTCTTATTCTTATTATTATTCTTAATATTATTAATTTATATAATTATTATAATTTCGAATTCTTATTATTATTTTATATTATTATTATTATTTCTTATTCTTATTTTAATTTTATATTATTATTATTATTTCTTATTATTAATATTATTATTTTATATTATTCTTATATTTATTTTATATTATTTTTATTATTTCTTATTCTTATTATTATTTCTTATTTTTAATATTATTATTTTATTTAATTATTATAATTTCGTATTCTTTTTATTATTTTATATTATTATTATTTCTTATTCTTATTATAATTATATATTATTATTATTTCTTATTATTAATATTATTATTTTATATAATTATTATAATTTCGTACTCTTATTATTATTTTATATTTTTTATTATTACTTATTATTCTTATTCTTATTATTTTATTTTATTATTATTATTTCTTATTTCTTATTCTTATTATTGTGTTAAATTATTATTATTATTTAATATTAATATTATTATTTCGTATTCTTATTTTAATATTATATTATTATTTCTTATTATTAATATTATTATTTAATACTATTCTTATATTTAGTTTATATTATTTTTATTATTTCTTATTCTTATTATTATTAATTTATTATACCCTGTACAGGGATATATTAACTTTGTGAAAAAAATTTTTGTAACAGGCAGAAGGAGACATCTCCGACCCTATAAAGTATATATATTCTTGATCAGCATCAACAGCCGAGTCGATTGAGCCATGTCCGTCTGTCTGTCCGTCCGTCTGTCCGTCTGTCCGTCCGTCCGTCTGTCCGTCTGTATGAACGCGTCGATCTCAGCAACTATAAGAGCTAGAGACACCAAATTTGGCATCAAGGTTCCTGTATACCTCCCCCCTTCCCCCGCAATTTGAAAAAAAACGAATAATAGCCACATTTTTCAACGTAGATACTTCTAACTTAACAGCACATGTGTGCGAGCGAGACAGCGAACGACTGTGATATAAGCGTCTGCTTACCATGTGTGCATATTTGTGCGAGCGAGATAGCGAACTACTGCGACACAAGCTTATGCAAATTAAGTGTCGTAACACTCAGCTTTTGATTGAGTATGTATAAATATGTGAAAGCTTGCTGATATAAGCAAACAAAGAATTCCTATGCTAAAAAATGAGAGTTTCAAAGGGGTTTTCTTTAAACACCTGTTATGTTCTTACTTTTATTTTAATCAAAGTATCTATTATCAAAATACTCTTAATATAGAAGCCTGTACAGGGTATTATACTGTCGAATGCGGTCGACTGTAGCCTTTTTTTATTATTATTATTTCTTATTCTTATTATTTATTTTAAAATATTATTATTATTATTTCTTATTCCTATTTATATTTTATATTATTATTATTATTATTTTATTATATTATTATTATAAACTCAAATCGTTGTTATTTCAATTAAATGTTGTAGATTTCATCGTTTTCATTTGCCATTGTCTCGATTCGCTTTAATTTCGTATATAAATCGTAATTTTTTCTCAACTTTGATGACATAACGATGTCAACTTGTTTTATTTTTTGTTCATTTTTGTTAATTAAAGCGTTTTTCTAGTTTTCATTTATTAACAAATAACAACAAAAAGAGTCTCGATTGACAGCATTACTGTAAGACAGATGGACAAAAAAACAAGGCGCTTCTATTGTAAGCTCGTGCTAGCACATACCCTGTACCCCAGAAAGTATGCTATGTAAAAATGATTAATAAGAAGATGTGCATATTTCTGTTTATTTATAATCATTTCATAATATATTTATTATATTTTATTGAGTAAGCTAAACTATAAACATAAACTATATGCTAAAGGGAATTGTGTTTTATTTGCTATCTATTAAGTTTTATTAACATTACTCTTTAATTAATATATATCCTATGGTTCGCTCGTAATAGAGTATATTGTTTGTGGCATACCCATGCTGACGCACTACTGCAGGGTATTGAAATCATCGAGGCAACAACTGTCAATGTGATTACATAAAAAGCGTCAACGTCAGAGCGTCGAGTGAACTGAAATAATCGGAAAATAATACTAAAGAACGATATATCAGCGAAATTGTTGTTGTTTTTATCTCGCTGTTCAATTGATTTACATAATCAACTCTCTCTCTCTCTCTCTATCTCTCTCTCTCTCTCTCTATCTATTTCACTGTTCTTACTTTTATTTATGTTTGGTCTCCCCTTCTCCTTCCCCACGCATTGAGCTGTGCATTTAATTGAATGCTGATTAAGTTTTTATTCAATGAACCAAAATGTACACACACACACACATTCTATAGATACGAGTACGTGTGTGTGTGTGAGTGCGAATGTATTCGTTGTATTCATAGATTAGTCATTGATATTGACAACGTGTTCGCATTTGGCTTGGCACATTTCTAAACGTGAATAATTTAATAATGCCTCATTAAGATAATGAATTTAGTGCAAACAAGTCGATTGATTGAAAGACCCCTATCTGGTAAATCTATATATATATATATATATATATAGATATATACAGACGCAAGTCGAATGATTGAAAGACCTCAATGTATTCCTCGTTCAGCTCGACTCTGTCACAATAGACGAATGCGAGTAAAGTTTCTACAATTCCAACTTGATTTAAGATTCGTTGATTGTGCGACTCTGAACCAGTTCCATGTGCTTGGAACCACTATGGTTGAACAAAATTCGCTTAAATACAGATTTAATATTCATAGATTATGTCTAATAAATTTAAGTAATTATATATTCAATTTTAAGCCTGTGAACTAGCTCAAAAAGCAACTTAGACTCTATACTATGTTCCATGTTTGAACTAGTTCAAATTGAATTATGGCAAAATGCTTATATTTGTAGCATAATTCAGGGTCAGTTCTTAGAAAATGTACTCTTTCAAGAAGCTTTTCAAATTGAACCGGAACTAGTTCATTGTTTATTTAATACACAACTAATTGACAAGCCAGTAGTTCATTGTTCATATATTAAACTACTTATTAAAAATAAAATTGCAAACATTAACTATTTAAATCGATTTAAAAATGGTTCACATTAATCTTTAGTGTGAATCTGTAATTGAACTAGTTCACTGTGAGTTGCTCTAAGCTTGTGCAGCAGTTCAATTCTGCGCACTATTGCCGAATTCAGCAGAACCAGTTGAAATGGTAGTGGTTCATGCGCAGTTCACAACAGATTGTGAACTAGTTCTTCAGAGAGTGAACAACTTAGCTATAGCATTAGATAAAACAGTTAACGAAATGCGCTAAATCGAGTTGAAATGTTGCAATAAATTGAAGTTTAGTTTTGGAATTATGTAATTAATTTCCAATTTAATTGCTAAATTATGCAGAACATTGATAAATACAAAACAAACAAAAAAAACATCTATATTAATACAAGAGTTGGAACCAGTTCATTGCAAATATTGATTAAAGCGTGGGAACTTAATTAAACTTCCGGTATTTCAATAATCAAAAGCGACAACATTTAGCGAGAGTTGAGCAGGTGAAATAAATTGAAAAAGCAGCTGAGAAATGTGCGGGAAATGTGTTGGGAAATGTTGATGTTGGCAGCATTAATCTGTCATAATTTCCCAGGGTATGAAATTGGTAATTTCACACTCTGTGTCAGACAAACGAAACTTTAAACAGAAGCATAGCCAATCGACTGGACCGTCTGCTGCTGTGGGTGAGAAAAAGCAATGCATATAGACCACATCCACACAGGTCAGCACATGGATGCGGAGAGCTCAAGAAAACCCATAAATTATGTTGTGGAAATCTCGTTGCGGCAACAACAACAACAACAACAACAACAAATGGAAAATGTGTCAATGTAAACAAAACGCGAGCTGAATTCGGCAAACATTATTGGAAAAATACTTGGGAAATAATTTACCTGGACTGAGATGGGCTCGGTTTTTGGGTTTTGGTCTGTGGTACCTGCAGTTAATGGCTAATGTGGCTAATGGCGACCCACATAAATCCATAAAAACATGGAAAAACGCAACACAAGATAGAGAAGCCGAAGCCGAAACAAAAGTAGTAGAAGTAGTTGTTGTAGATGTAGAAATAATTAAATTGCAATTATGTGCAAACAATTCGAAATCCGGAGATTCAGAAAAAGTTAATTACATGACAATAAAGAGCAGCTAACAGAGTCCTAGTCTAGCAAACAGGTAACAGGCAACTCGTTTGTCTCTTTAATGCCAGGTATAGCCAAATATCATTGGTCTTTTGGCTTTTGACTGTCTCCTCTCTCCAGTCTCACATTATGGGTCTGCACTTAAGCTGACATTAATGCGTATTTGAATGTGGCCTTCTGGTCGTCTTTTGACTGATTCCACTGATGACACGTCTCCTTCGTAGCCATCATCATTATCATTATCATTATCATCTCTCTATCTCAATCTGTCGCCTGCTAATGAAGACGACTAACAGTTTAGCTACAGCGTGTTTTTGCATTAATTAGTCTCTCCGATATATAAAACAATTCATTTGTTTTAGAAGTTGAATTATTTTTATATTTATTTAAATTTTACAGGGTATCAAATAGTTTATACTAATTACATAAATTACATTAGATAACAGTGCACTTTTCTTGCCTTAATGTCAAATCTACAAGTTAAATTAGATACTTCACTGTTCTTTCATTTATTAACATTTTACAGGGTATCAATTAGTTTATTCTAATTGTAAGATTGACATTAGATTAAAATTCATTTATTATTTACTTAAACTAACATTTACAAATGTAAATATTTTTATATAAACTGAACTCAATCATTTTCACATTTATTTAAATTTTACAGGGTATCAAATAGTTTATTCTAATTACATAAATAACATGAGTTTAAACTGCACTTATCTTTACTTAACTTCAAATTTACAAGTTCAAGTACAAGTTCTTCTTTCACTTATTAACATTTTACAGGGTATCATTATATTCTAATTGTAAGATGGACATACACCTTAAATTTATTAATTACTTAAAGTAACATTTACAAATGTAATTAAAAGTCAATTATTTTTACATTTATTTGAAAATTACAGGGTATCAAATACTTTTATCTGATTAGATAAATTATATTAGTTTATAGTGCATTTATCTTTACTTAATGTCAAATCTACAAGTTCAATTAGATACTACACAGTTCTTTCATTTATTAACATTTTACAGGGTATCAATTAGTTAGTATTCTAATTGTAAGATTGACATTAGATTAAAGTTAATTTATTATTTACTTAAACTAACATTTATAAATGTAAATATTTATATATAAAATTAACTCAATTATTTTCACATTTATTTAAATTTTATAGGGTATCAAATAGTTTATTCTAATTACATAAATAACATGAGTTTAAACTGCACTTATCTTAACTTCAAATTTACAAGTTCAAGTAGATACTTAATTCTTCTTTCAATTATTAACATTTTACAGGGTATCAATTAGTTTATTTTTTCAATTATGTAAATGACATTTGCTTAAATTGAAATATTCTTTACTTAAGTTAACATTTACAAGTTTAATTAGATCACGTGGCATGGACTTTGCATGCAAGTAAAGCAGGTCAATTGTCCAGTTGGCCAATTGACTAGTTGACCAGGTTAAGAGTTGAGCAGGTGAGTGACAGTTTTGGGTTACATTGGGCCCATTCCGGATGGTTTCGGCAAGTTTAATTAGATCTGCATACGGAATGTGGCAAGGAGTTTAGCATTAAAGCCGCGATGGCTGAGCGTGTTGCAAGTGTGTTGCACATAGCGCTGCTTGCCACATGGCTAACCCACGGCAAGTGCAGCTTAACGCCTCCACTCGCCGTGGATCTCTACCAGCATGAGCTGAAGCAGTTGCTGCAACAGCTGCTGTGGGAGGCGCAGGTGGAACGTTGCCTGGCGATCATCACAGACGATCTGCACGCATCGATCTACGATGGGGCATACTTCGAGGCGGTGACGCAGCAGCCCCGAACATACTACATGGTGCGTGTGAATGACAGCGATGCGCTCAATAAGCCACCGTTGCAAATGGAGCACGTGTTGCGTGGCATCAAGTCGAGTGGCTGTGATCTGCATGTGATTACCATGTTGAATGGTTGGCAGGTGCAACAGCTGATCAAATTTGTGTACAACCAACGTGCGTTGCATATGCAACAGAAGTTTGTACTGCTGTACGATGCCAGACTCTATGGCCACGAAATGTTGCATGTGTGGAGCGTCTTTGTCAAGACACTCTTCCTCAGGTGGCAACATCAGCAAACGAGGTGAGACGGCCATGAAACTTGCATCGCATCTCACTGAATACCCTGTAGTTTCAGCATCTCAACCATTGCCTATCCGGGCATTTTGAGCGGCGTCCTTGTGTTGCAACATCTGGGCAACTGGTCGCCTGGCAAACGCATCGATAGACAGCTTCTCTTCAAGGATAAAACCAGAAATCTGCAAGGTTCGTGCTAGGCTGCGGGATGGGGAACTTCCTTCGGAAGTGTAATCTTACTCGTGCCTTTACTTTGCTTGCAGGTTCGCCTCTTAGTGTGGCCATTGCCGAGCATGTGCCTATGGTGCATCTAAATAGATCCACAAACACTTACCAGGGCGTCGAGGTGGAGATCATGGCTGCCCTGGCCAAGACATTGCATTTCCAGCCGCTCTACTATAGCCTAAACGAGAGCGAACCCCTTGAATGGGATCAGTTGCTGGAGGAGAATGAGACGAGACTGGAGACGGGACTGATTGGTGAAGTGGTAAGTGATATGCTAGATAGCGAGTATATCTCAGTCGAGTACACTCGACTGCAGCTTATTCCTTAACATCCTTACATTACTTCTAGGCGCAGCACAAGGCCCGCTTTGGCATTGGGGATCTGCATCTGTTCCAGAGCTATGTGCAGCATGTGGAGTTGAGTCAGCAGCATAGTGTGGAATGTCTGACCTTCCTGACACCTGAATCCTCGGCGGACAACTCCTGGCAGACCTTCATTGTGCCCTTTAGTGGCGGCATGTGGACGGGCGTGATGCTCTCCCTGTTTGTGGTCGGCACCATCTTCTATCTCATCAGCTTTCTGAATGCTTTGCTGCTTGACAGCAGCCAGGCATCCACCTTCTTTCGCTGCTGCCGACGGAGTGGCAGACGCCGACGTCAAGTGCAGCCAAGGGATTCGCTTTATTGGCGACGTTGGAGCCTTCGCATTGAGCTCGGACGTTATCGGGGAACGGGCGTGGCGACTGGACGTGATCTCTTTGATGATTATGCCAACTGCATACTGCTCACATACAGCATGTTGCTCTATGTGGCGCTGCCCCGCATGCCACATCATTGGCCACTGCGCGTCCTCACCGGCTGGTATTGGATCTACTGCATCCTGCTGGTGGCCACCTATAGAGCCAGCTTTACTGCCATTTTAGCCAATCCAACAGCACGGTAAGTCTGGGCAATATACTCCCCACCCTCTCTATCTCCCTCCCACTCTCTCCTGCACTCTGCCTCCTCCCCGTTGCACAGTGTGACCATAGACACGCTACAGGACTTGAATTACGCCCGCATCCCTCCCACAACTGGCAACGCTGAGAATATACAGTTCTTTCTGGACTCCAGTGATGTGACGGCTCGCGAGGTTGGCGCCAACATGGAAATTGTGGAGCCTATCGAGGATTTGGTAAGTTCTCTCTGCGTTAAGCTTGGACTAATTGATACCCTGTAACATCCGTAGGGAGTTAGAATAGATGGTGAGAGAGAGAGATAGAGAGTTCTTTGCTCGACTAGATGATACCCAACAATTAACATATAATATATGAGCTAAGCAATAAATTGCTCAACTAGCTGATACCCTGCATTAGTTGCATGCAAATGACCTAGAATAGCGGCTGGTTTGATACCCTGTTAATCACAAAAGCTTATAGTAGAAAAGAATGATATACTGCAAAGCACTTGCAGATAAACATTACAGCATAAAGGTATGCTCGACTAGATGATACCTTATTATACATACATGTAGTTTAAATAATTGTTTGCTCGACTTAAGGATTGCCTGAACACATACATTGTTTATTTTTGAATACATGTTGAATGTGGAACATGAGGGACTAGAAAGTACCCTGTGATTACAAAATTTTAATATATTATTCAAAGTAAGTTGTTGCAGACCTTTCCATCTGTTTACTTTATAATTAATTAATTAGTTGTCAACTTTGCAATATTTAATATTCAACTGTTTGGACATTTACAGTTAAGTTATGGGACGTATCATAATTTTAAGCGTTTTAACAGTGTGTGGATAATTGAAATAAATGGAAGTCAAACTAACTGAGGATCGATTGTAGTATTTGCCATGTAAGAAGCTGAAATGATAAACAGCAATGAGTATGTATTGACAGTGTATACCCTATATGTGATGTGAAACTTACGAGTGCACACAACTGTCGTACCACCAGCCACCTTTTCGATTTCGAGCGCAATTAACATTGTCCAAATTGTCATTGTCCGAATTGTCATTGTCCGAATCGAATGTGGAGAACTTCAAGTGTGCGTGAGGTCTCAAGTTGTCCTCAACATTGCCAGAGAACTTACCCAAAATGCTAATCCTGTACTTATCATCTTCACTGCCAATCAGGAATCGATCATATCGGGCTTGATCAATACGTCCATAAAATCGTTCCATATGAATGAAGAGCTCATGAGATTGGTCGATCGTCAAGCGATGTATCTTCTCTAAGCCTAGGAAAAAGTCACCGTCAAATGAGCCAAATCCGTTGCGGAATGTGACCCAATCCCGATTGAAACTCTCTCCGCCATTGACACGCTGCTCAATAACTGTCCATCCATTGCCAGCTGTCTGATTAACGCATAGTACATCGAATGCATCTATTCCGGGAACCTTAATGTTCTGAACACCCGAAGAATATCCAAAGCAACTGCGACTATTATGCTCCTTTATCTTATTTATATTATCAACTTCTATTTGACATAATTGTAGATCCTTTTGCTGCTTTACATACTTATTTTGACTCTCCTCCAATTGCAATTGAATTCTTCTCACATTCTCCGTATTAATCAGATTGAGACTCGCAATCTGTTCATCCTTATCAGCTAATACTTTTACTAATTGATTACATTGATCTGTTGACTTCGTACGCTCAGCTTTGTCAATAGTTCTCTGTAGAAAAGCTATCTGACTTCTCAAATCGTTGTTGATCACTGTGTTGAAATCTCTTTGTATTAACTTTTCTTTTAGATCTTTGATCTCGATATCTTTGGCTTGACTTTGATTTATTTCATTCTTCATATTTCGTATAAAATCCAGTAATACCTGGACTACCTTATAAGTATACGAGGCACACTGTTGTTCCAGCTCGCGGTTCGCCATACATGACTGTGAATAAGAAAGTTTATTCACTTTTAGCACTCACTGTGTACACATTCCATCAGATGTCTCTATGCTTACAGACTTTTCCTCAATTGTAGTTGCCACAAATGTTCCATATATAGCTAGGATCAAGGCTATATATAATATTATTCTAGTCATTCCGAATACTCTTACTGCACTCAAATGTGAAGAAAACCAGACTAAATGTGGAATGGAAACCACTGCTAATACATATTCTTATTCTTATCAAATTCTTATTAAATGTCTTGACATCTGCCCCAACATAGACAGAGAAGATTGCGAAAGGTCGCTGTGCGTACTATGATAACGAGTTCTATCTGCGGTATCTGCGTGTGGCAGATGGGGCACGTGACATGGGCTCCAAGGCGTTGCACATCATGAAGGAGTGTGTGGTCCATATGCCAGTGGTGTTGGCGCTGGAGAAGAATTCACCACTGAAGCCCCACGTAGACGATATAATACGACACTTAAGTGAAGGCGGTGAGTCTATAGTTCTTCGAAATAAGAAAAAATTTGCTTTATAGCTGCCTTATCTTGCAGGATTCATTGCCAAGTGGCTGCGGGATGCTATCAAACATCTGCCGGCAGAGGAGCAGGCGCCACAGGAGGCGCTCATGAATCTGAACAAGTTTTGGAGCTCCTTTGTGGCCTTGGGCATTGGCTATTTCATCTCGATCTGTGCCATGCTCCTGGAGCATTGGCACTTTAGATATATAGTGATGAAACATCCTCTATATGATGTCTACAATCCCAGCATCTACTACAACTTCAAGCGTCTGCATCCGAATGAATAAAGCTGATGAACTGCAAGTTAAACAACTAACTGTATAAGTCTCATTGTAACTGTATACAAATTGAATAAAAAGAAATGACAAATGATGCCATCAATCGATGCCACACTTAGAATATCTTACCATATCATACCATATATCAAATTCGATCAAAAAGTGCCCTCAAGTACCAGCAAAAGCAACCATAGCAATGTGGCATTTAAGTTTCAAGAGTTTTTATTATTATTATTATATATTGTTTCCATCACATTTGTTAAATAATAATTTGCATTGTTTATGATCGCATGCACATTAAGCATTATTTGTTTATTGCCAAACTGAAAAGCTGAACACAGTCGAAATAATCGTAAATAATAAAGCTCTTAAGTGCCAGACTAAAAAGAAAGAACGAAATATTAACATGAACAATTCAATGGAACTGATCAACTCAGAATGTACCACGAGACTTATAAAAGATGGGGAAAAACTATATATGGTAATAACAATAAGAATTGTTAATAAACAAAGCGTTGTCTGGCTTCTTTAATGGCAAATTTAAAGAGGGTTGCTTGGTAAGATTTCTTTGTACATAGAAGTCTATTTCAGACAACCTTCGTTACCGCTCATTTATTCGATAAGATTAATATTTCAATTCCTAAAGAAACTCTTATGCCAACTCTCTATTCTATATATCTTTAGTCAGTTAGCAACTGAATTTACAATAGTTTCCCAATTATTTCGTCAAACGAATTTGTTAAGGAAACTTATGTAGCAACTCTCTCTCTCTATTATTTGAGTTCAGTTCGGTAATTATAACAATATTATTCATAATTTGAAATGTTTTCTTTTCTTTCTGTATTTAGGTGTTGCGGCATAAAAACTAATTAATTCATTTATCAGGCAACAAGAACAACATTTCATTGTTCTGAATTTCTGGAATTTTTTTTCACAGATTGTTTTGTTATTTCTTTTGATAAATATTTATGGCTGTTTTATTTATTTTGTTGGTGTTGGTGTTTGTGTTTTGTTTTGTTTTGTTTCGCTCTTGTTTACAATTCTATTTTATTTAATTTAATTAGTTTTGCTTCATTTTACCATACTTCGTTGTTTTTTATTGCTGTTGCTTTGCTGCTGTGGCCTCTGCATTTTACCCCTTGCTTGTCCTCGTCCGCTGCCAGTTCATAAAATTACCCATCTCCCCGCAGAGAAATACTTGTATTTCGTTTTGTTTGTTTAGTTTTCGTTTTGAGTATTACACAAAATCTCTAATTGGCATTTCCGTTGCTAAATCCCAACCCTAACTCTGTCCCTACAAATGCCTTTAGCTTCTATTTTAAGTGGAAATTTTTAAGTGCATTTAATTTTGCTTTCATTGCAGCTTTTCGCTTTGTAAAATTATTGCTGAATTAAGCGATCTTATTAAATAACTGAATATATAACTATTTTCATTATTTCATTTAATTCAATCTGCTTTTTGCCCGGAAAGTTTTTAAAATAGGTTCCAATTTATTTCAGATTTGTACTGTTGGCTTCAAATTAGTACATTACTACCTACATGGCAGCTTAACCTAATTATACATTAATATAAAAACATTGACTATCTTATAATATAGTTATACATAAAAAACATAGAATTATTTTAATTATTTTGATATTTACATATTTACATATTGAAATTAAGAAATTACGATATTCTTCTGGCAGGAAGATCATGTGGATGAAGCCTTTTCAGGCGTTTTCTGCCTGCATACCTCAGTAGGCGTTGGGCAAGCGCGTTTGGGTGTCAGGTACGCCTAAGTCACGCTCAATGTCTCTATTCCGCACTTTATGAAGCTCCCTGAATAACCCCCCAGATTGAGCGTATGTTAGATTTGCGATACCTCACTCCTGTGTGACCGCCCACGCCAACGCAGACACTTCTAACTTGGCACGTGCATGGAGAGCACCACATGGAAGCAATGCTGAAAGTTTCATTAAGATCGGTCCACAAATAAGAAAGAAATCAGAAAAATAAAACTGAAAAAAACTTCCGTTACTCGATTTTTTGCCCCGCCCCTTTTCATAAAATTTCAGTTCAGCCTAAAAGTATGCAATGTAAAGGAAACATTTATCCATTCATTTAATTGGCAGCCCCAGAGTATGCAACACTTTTTGTCAAACTAAAACTGAGTCTGCTTTAGCGAAGGCAACAACCATTAGCTTAGACAATATCTAATGGTCTAATGGAACTAAAAGTAATGTAATCAGCAGAAATATGAGCTAAACAGCAAAGTAGTATTAGAATTCTAATGGAAAACGATTAGACAAGGCGCAACAAACACAGGTGAAAATAAAATACAATTAAAAAGAAATTATAAAACTCTAAATTGTTCCCATTACAGTAAGAGTAACAGAATTTGGCTCAATATTGACAAAATCTCCCATAATAAAACACATAATCACTTTAAATATTCGCAATTTATTTATATCTGCCTAGAAATAAAACAACAAGAGACAAGTTGTACAATACATTTTGTTTTGTTTTTTGAAATTTACAAAAGGTTTAAAATTATTTTTGATGTTTTCAATTTAAAATATATATCTGTTTGTATAAATTTAGTTAAATCATTAAAATCAAAAAGCTGCTCGAGAGTATCTCAAGTGGAATTAATTGAACCGGAAACTTGGGTTCCACCTAAAGCTTAAATTCCACTTGAGAAGCAGCAATTAAAATGGACACCGACACCAGTTTTTGGAGTATAGTTAAAGTACAGTACTAGGTATAGTCCAATCAATTGGTCAATCAATCGATCAGATTTGTTCAGTTGATGCTGTTTGAAAGTATTGCAAGCTGCTTAAAACAATTAACGCGATTTAAAAGCAAATACCACATAAATAATTCCTACTCGTATATTAAATATATATAAAACTATATCTTTATCCAATAATCTTTATATATATTCACCTATATGTAGTACAGGCATATATGCATACAAAATCTACTGACAATTTGTTTGCAACCGCAACAGTAATCGAGCTAATCCATTCAATTCCGTATATTTAGAATATAGTTTAATAGCAATTCAAATCCGTTCGATTAGTGTGCCCAGAGCTGGCATTGAGTATTGATAGATCTACAAAACTGAAAGTTTGACCGTAGCATAGGTAGTTCAGTTATTTTGTTATTACTTTTTTTTGTAATTCGCATTTAAAATCATTGATCGTTAATCGTATATTGTTTATATATTAAGAAGTATTCATTTATGGCGTTTTTGGACAGCATCGTAAATAATATTTGTTGATATTTTCAGAAAGCATTTACTCACTTTATTTCGAACTTGCTTTCTTATATTTAAATATTTACTAGTATATATATATATATATATGTATATATACTTCATTTCATATAAATAATTCAGTTAAGCAGATTCAGATCTGATCAGATTAGAGCTAAATCGCATTGCGCTTGCTATCAAATTACAATATTCATTATGATCATTAGATCGTTGAAAGATATCACTGTTGCTGGTTTTAACTTGTTGCCTCCGCTGTTTCGGCCTCGAACACATCATCAGACTCTTGACCGGCCACATATTCATCGTCCTCGTCGACATCCTCCTCCTCCTCGCCGTAATCCTCAGGATATTCACCAAACTCCGATGATTCACCAAGCATCCAGGTGTCGTTCTCCATTGAGTTTCTTGGACTGTAGTTGATGTTGCCCGTAATTGTCAAATTGTTTGCCGGTCGCTGGGCACTGTGCAATAACAAGTAGATGAAGATACAGGTTTAGTTAGTATATATGTATGTAATATTAAAACTAAATGCTTTGAATGTATTCAATGAATGTGGCGAATACAAATCGAGTGCTAAGCTAGCAACTAACTAAGCTTTTAATTATTGTTGTCTATATTATTGTGTGTATGTTGTGTTAGTTGAATTGTTAGAACTGTTCCAAATATCGTATATTATATATAAATGGAGTCTTTTTTTCTTTTTGGTTTATGAATGAGTACGATTCCAAAGCAAGGCAAACATTTGTACACTTAACAAACGATTAGTTAATATTGTTATGGTTGCTTCGATTGTTAGCGGTTAGAGAGAGGATTCCAGATGCCAAATGATGTGATTAGACTAAGTGTGTTACTTTGCTATTGTTAAGGCGCTTTTAGAAAGCCGCATAAGGCAAACGATTGTGAGAACGAACTGAAGTACAAGTTATGCTTATATTTATGAGTAGTACGACTATATATATACAAATATTTGCAGACATTTGCACAAGAGGCGAGCAACAACAAGAGCAACGAATAAAATGAGGGAGGCAATGCAATAAATAGTAACGAGCAACGAGTAACGAGTAACAAGTAACTAGCAACGAGCAACAAGTGAAAGAGCAGCGAGTGTACTCGCTTAATATAGCAACTTCTCCATTACATTGGCAACTCGTCGAATTAATGCAGCATCGCAGCAAATTCGTTGTCGTTGAAAAGGATTCGAAATCGTTTATATATATATTTATATATAGATAGATATAGATATATAACGAGAGTATATATGTATATATCCTTAAATAATATCGTTGTTTTGGAGGCTGCCTTTCACTGGAATTAACTTCTAGTGTCACAATCAAGTTTAATTACGTTGTTAGGGGAACCGCAAGTCGCTGGATTCTTCTGCTTGCACCGTGTATTGAAAAATGTAGTGTGTGTATATTTGTGTGTGTGTGTGTGTGTGTGTGGAAAGATAGTTGTTCGAATGTTGTTGTTGTTGTTGTTGTTGTGTTGATTGTTGGTTTACAGATCGGTAACTAGCACACCATCCGTTGGTCATAACTGTCCACGGCGATAGTGTGATCGTGATGGTCTACAGATTGTGTGTGTGTTGTTGTTGTTTTTGTTTTTATTTTGTGGATTGTTTTGTGGTTATCAGGTGTACAGAAATTAAAAGAAAAGAAATCAATTAGCAAAATTATAACAGCAAATGAACATTACATTATCTAATTATTCATCGTATTAATATGTTCTCTCTACATTCGCTAAGTTCCTAGTTTATTTCGAGGGCACTACGATATAATTGTGGATCGTAAGCATGGAAATACAAGAGGTGTGTTACAATTTTAACGATTATGTCTTAATGGCAAAATCAAATAAAAATCAAAAAGAAATAATATATATATATAAATATATATTATTATAATAATTGTAGCTATGGCCGTTAAACGCACCTTTACCTCAAGCCGCGAAATTACCCACAACCTTAGGCTAATAATAAAAGTATATTAATAAAGTAAAGGAACCAGAAATATTAAGCATAATATAATTAAAGTAAATACAAACATAGGTCTCATAATTCTCCTCTAATCGTAACTCAAGTCCAAGTAATTACGTAATGACTAAATAAAGTCTCACTGCTGTGTGTTTACTTCTTCTACAGTTCTAGAGTTCATTTGTTCATTTCAATTCCGCAATATCGAATAGTTTATATCTTTTACATAGTATATACATGAATATCTATAGTATTCGTTAATTTAAAAGTTAGTTAAGATCGAAGAGAACATATAGAAATACATATATCATTGTTATACACAAATTCAGTTGACAATTCGGCAGAATATTTTCAATTTTAACTATAATTACATTAAAGTACTTTCAATCTGAGATCTTTTTAATTTTATTATAATACTAAATTTATCTAGTTGCTTATACGCAATTTCTACTGTAACAAGATCAGTCATTAAGTAAGAGCAACTTATATATGCTTCTTCCCTTTTTGAAACAGACTGCGAATGAAAACTATTGGAAAAACTAATTTGTTTAACAATATGGTTATGAAATTGGAATTGAGAATTAATTAACAGTTCCAATTATAATTATAATTAAATGATTTGGAGTTTACAACTCAACGCAATGAGTTCTAAATGAAAAGATGCTCTGCCTGACAGGCAAACTACCGAATCTACTTAAGAGTACAGATTTATAGAGACGAGACTGGGTAACCTTACTGACACAACATCTGTAGGAGACCTAAATAACGTTATAATCCTATTAAATGTTAAGTACTTCACCCGCTGTCCGCTCACAGGTGCTGAGAATTTACCTTTCGAAGGGTATATCGTTGAACTCCTCGTTGAGCTGACGCTGTGCCTGCAGCTGAGTCTGTGACTGGGCCCGGCGTGCCTCCTCCTTGCGACGTCGATCCTCGGCAGCTGCCTTCATTGGATCGTAGGTGGAGCGCCGCTTCCACATGACCATCTCGGCTTCCTTTTGCTTGTTCACTGCACAATATTGAAGAAATAGATTACATTCAGAGACTATAATGGATAACAAGGGGCACTTACTGGAGGCATCGCGTCGCACGGCAGATGTGGCACGTGGGCCACCACCGCCAAGGGATGTGGTGCTGCTGTTCATTGCCGAAACGGTGGAGCGTACACTGCGATTGCTGGCACGATTCGATTCACCACGACTGAGGCCCATCGATGAGGCGCTGGGACTGCGCTTCATTTGCTCTGCCGGCTTCAACGTGCTCTTGGCATCGTTTTTACGCAGAAAATTATTGGACTGCGCTGACTTGTACTTGGATATGTCCAGATACTTGGGCTGCACCCGTTGCTGTTCCCTCGCACTCGCATTTGCCGTCTGCAGCAGCTGTTTCTTGGCATTGGCCAAACTGCTGGGCACCTGCTGGGCCAAACGGCTGAGACTCGTCTCGCGCGGCATCGATTGACGCAGCTTGGGACCACAGCCAGAAGCAGCACGTGGCGCACTCTTGATGCCACGACGCGGCAATTCTGGCGTATTGGGGCAGGCCACCAGTCCGACACTAAGTTTACCCGCTGGCGCCGAGCTGGGCTTGGCTGGCGTGTGTCCATTACCGCTTCCAGTTCCACTGCCAGTTCCCGCCACACGCTGCTTGCTACGCTCGATGCGCATGAGCAGCGCCTTGTTGAGTCGCGTATTGCTTAATGGAGCGCTGTGCACTGTGGAGTCATTTGCATGCGGTTGCACCTCCCCATCTGCAGCTGCTAACGGCTCTGCATCCTCCTCTTCACCGCTGGAGTAGTAGGGACCCGTGGTGCCCAGTTCATCCTCATCGTTGATATAGTATTGCAGCTCGTTGTCATAATCGCTGTACGATTGCTCAAAGTTGTTGCTGCTGGCTGACTTCTTCAGATGCAACTGTTGCATGTGTTGCATATGCTGCTGTTGCTGCTGCTGCTGCTGTTGTTGCATGTGACGCGCTGCTGGTGGCGTATATAGATTCTGGAAATTGGGACGCGCCTGGCGCACACCCTGCAGTGGACGCTGCTGCTGCTGGAAGGAGCTGGAACGTCGCAGCGGAGATATTGTACCGCGGCACACAAGTGGCGGCAACTCGTGCTCTTGATCCCGCTCATAATCGTGCTCGTGCTCCACATAATCGAGTGAGTTCTTGCGGCGATGCAGCTGATTCACCAGATACTCACCGCTGGTGAGAAGCTGCAGCTGCGCCTCATTGATGCTGCTGGTCATGAGCGCCCGATGTAGCGGCGATCGACGGTATCCCGTCTCCAAACTATGCTGTGGACTGCACTGAGTTGCCGGCGATTTGATCGAGCTGCGACGCGACGATGGCGTCTGTTGCATTTGCTGCTCATTGGCCGCCGGCCTGGAGGAGCGACTGGCACTGCGTGCACGTCCCAACGTGTGCAGCGGCGATGGTATCTTGCTGGGACTCTTTGGCGGCTTATACGGTTCACCTCCCTGGCCACCATGGCTGCACAACGCCGGATCGCTCGCGTAGTCACAGTCGCCCAGCAGACGATAACGCTCCGCCAGATTGCGATTGAGCTTTGCTGCTGCCGCAAACTGACGTTGCTGTTGATTGTACAAACTGAGGCTATCATCGGTCAGCGAATCCGCTCCAGCACCCGTCTCCGCGCAGTTGTAGCTGCGTGTCATCAACTGCAAAAGGAAAGGAAGGTTCAATTAATTGATCCATTGATGCTTTCTTACTCTTAGCTTAGGTTATTCGACAGAGATTAGCCGAGATGTGCCTAGATACCTTATGGACTCTGAAAATCTCTGTCATTCTATGATCTAGAACTATAGATAGATACACATGCTGACCTGTGCTTGAGCTTGGGCCTGTTGCTTGCGTCGACTGGCCGAGCTGCTGCTGACATCCTGGGCCAGACTGCGAGCCCGTGCATTGCGTGCCCATTCCTGAATCCAATCCTGTTTCGTTGGCGCCGACTGCAGCAGCGCTGCTTCCGTCATTGTTGGCGTTGTCGGCGTCTCGGGCAACTGATGATGCTGTTGATGTTGTTGATGTTGTGCATGATGTTGATGATGCTGTGGCTGATGCTGCTGTGTGGTGCTGGTGGTGAACACATTGAGGCGATACTCGGCCTTCTGTCGATCTGTGGCACTGCCAGCCATTGCCTGGGCATGCTTTAACTTGGCCTCGTTGCTCACATACTCGGAGCTGTCGATCTGTGATGTGGACAAACTGTGCGTGTGCCGCGTCAGCTTGGGATGCGTGTCCAAGGCACGTTGTTTGGCCAACACACCGCTGGTGGTGACGCTGGTGAAGCAACCCATATCGGCTACGGGTGTACGTGGCGATGGTGGTGTCGGTGGTGCCTGTGGTTGATGTGATTGCTGCGGTTGCTGTCGCTGTACACGCGTTTTCAATTGCTCCAAATAGGCACCCGTCGTGTTGCTGATGCCCTTCTGCTCCTGCTGCGGCGTCTCGTGGTAATAGTTCACCTCCAGCACATTGCTGGCCCGGCTTGGCTTCACCGCCAGCTGCTTGGGTCGCAGCTTGGCCGCAGCAGCTGCATTCCTATCGATATTCATGAGATCCTTCTGCTCCTCCGTATAGTTATCCCCATCTAGGGTGTAGGTGCCCGCCTCACTGACAGCATCCTCATCCTCCTGCAGCTGCCGCTTCACATCGTCCAGCGGTGGATGTGGACACAGCAAATCCACCTGCTGCAGTGCCATTTGCATGGCCGTCGACCGTGGCGTAAACTGTGTGGTGCGATTGGCCAATAGATTGGCGGTTCCCTTTGGTGGTGCAGGTTGCGTATGTGCCTGCATTTGCTTTGTTCTGCTGGCCACACGAGGCGCTGCCTCTGCTGGCGTCGCTGCTGTGCTGCCAGAGCTGCGTGGCGACCAACTGTGCCGCTTGGAGGCGTCCCGCACCCGTGAGGCACTGCGTTCCCGCACACGCAGCTTCACCGCCGGCGTTGCCGTTTCATTTGTGGGCGTGGCAGCCACAGAGCCAGCATCTATCGAACCATTTGTGGTGGTCGTATTGCTGCCCTCAGTCTCCAGCTTGGACATGGAGGCACCACGTCTGTGGCGACTCTGAAAACGTTCCATCATATTCTTATAACGCGCTGCCTGCGCCGCTGAATCGTTCTCCGTGGCGTCGAAGTGATCTATGGTAAAGGCCAGCGATGTCTTCGTTGTGGTGGTTGCTGTTGCTGTTGTTGTTGAATTCGATGCCGTCGATTCGTCTTCATCCGCAGCAGAGATCTCTTTATTGTTGCTGCCGTTGCCGCTGCTGCTGTTGCTGTTGCTATTGCTATTGCTATTGCTTTGATGATAATGATGATGATTCGGTCGGCTCAGCAGAGTTGCTGCAATGGAACATAAGCAAAAGATATACAATTAAATTAACATTTATTTACAGTTATTATTATTACCATTTAAGCGGAGAAAACGAGTCTAAACTTGCAACCGAAGAATTCAGTATTCACTATTCACTATTCAGTTGAACATACAACACAATAAAACAACTCAAGTGGCAAGCGAGTGAGCACAAGTGCGGCACGCGAGCGGTTCAGACAAGAAGCGGGTTATTGGGCCCGCTCAAAAGTGTGTGCAAGGAATACTTTAAATTGAGCACAGATATGTGCTATCACTCGCTCTCTCTCTCTCTTTTAATGATATTGAGAGATAACTACTACATTTCAATTGAAGCTGCTTACAAAGAAGATGAAGCTGTATAAATATAGAAATCTTCTTAAATTATAAACAACTTATTGTTAAGAAGTATTTGCAGTGTTGCTGATTTCTTTTAAATATAATTATATATTAAATTGATAGATAAGTTGTGAAGTGAATTAAGAATATACAAAATATTAATCAGAGTTAATCCATTCACATTTCTCTAGAATTCCTAGTTAATTAAGCAATAAGATTTCTGCTAATTACAGCTTTAAAACACATACATAGACATGCAATATATATGCACAATTGAGTTATAATTTGCCGTGAAATTAATATTAGTGACATTGATATATGAATAAAATTCGACACACACCCAAAAAAAAACTTAGAGGTCCACAGTGAGTGCAGTTAGTTATTTTCTTAGCTGAATACGCCTAACTTTTTACCCCTCTGCTCCATACACCTGCTACAAAGGCCATTTCCCCACCGTTTCCGCCTGCAAATTTCTACACATTTCCGCGCCAAAGCAAAAAGAAAATCAAACGTTTTCTTGTTGTTTAAAGAGAGCGAGAGAGTGAGAGGTGTGGTGTGAGCCGGCACTTGTGATCCATAGTATGTGCCTTATAAGGCAGCAAATGAAGGTTAGAGTTCGCTGATTTCGTTCAGCTATGGGGAACGTCTCTTTCCCCTAAATAATAATGCTCTAACTAACTGGAATTCTTGGACACACGTGTCTTCCGTTTCGACGTTCAACTTCAAGCTGACCATATTAAATGCACGCGATTTCACTCAACATTTTTGGATCAAATCAATTTATTTTTGCTTTTAATTATATTCTATTATGGGCTAGAAATGGAAACAGGAAACGTGCTCAAAAGCGGCTGTTGGACATTAAATAACTTGCCTACTCATTAATTATATTAGTATTAAAAATTAATGGATTCTTTTATGGCTGTATTATTAAATAAATTGTTAAAATTAATGAATAATATGAATTATATATTGAGGCTCATCGCAATAACTTAACATTTTGCAGAAGAACTCTGTCAAAGCTTAACAGACGCATTACAGAGTGTTGCCAGGCTGTTAAGTAGATGCTTAGTTGGCAACATTGAGTCAACTCCTTGCCAAGTAAAGTGGCGAACATCAATTTGAAAGCTTTTTTAATCAACTTTCTAAGCGTTTTCAAATGATATGAAGCAGCTTATGAGTGTTGCATTTTAATGAATTTAATTTGTTTCAACACTAATCTATTCCAAGTAGTAAAATTTGTGTGTTCTCTTGTCGAAATACATCTATAAAATACTTCAGAATATATATTCACACTAAACATTTCTCTTCGCTTTAAAATGAATCAATCAATTCTAAGCATAAGAATCTACACTGTGTAGATTGAATTATGTAGACTTTCCATATGCTGACCAACTGAATCATCGCAAGACAAATGGACGAGGCGATGACCTCAATCAATGTTGACAATTGATGATGATGGGGGCCTTTCTCTGTTGTTCATAATATATACATAAATAATATTATAATTAGATGCAAAAACCGCAAGATTTAAGCATTTGTTTTCATTTGCTGATTGTTTCTCAATGAGCGGCAACTAAGTAAAAGCTTTAAAATGGCATTACAAATTAAAAGCAAACTCATTTAACAACTTTCAAAGCTGCGCATGACGTAAGACAAGCGATTAGTGAACCCAATTAGAAACCAATTGGAACCTATTGCCATTTAATCAAATAAAAATTAGCAAAGTTATCGATGTTTGACTTTGTCAATTGCTCAATTAATTGATATTTCCGAGTATTAAGGAAATAGTTAAGTACACGCAATTTAGAAAAGAGTTTCCCAACTTAACAGCAGGCGATGGACCCTTCCATTTCCAGTGCACAACTTTCCAAACAACAAAAAAGCACAACAACAAATGAAACCCAAAACAAAACAAAATAATGACTAAAAGTTTCAACAATCAGAAAACAAAATAGCTAACAATTTTATTATTTATTGCAAAAAGTAAAAGCGCACGTAGCAAACAACAAAAAATAATAATAAATTAAAAACAAAAAGCTTCAAAAATATGGCCCAATTATGAATGATCGACTAGCAGATACTTGTTAAAATAAAACCAAATTAAGCAAGCTAAAATGCAATAGACAGTGTTGTAAAACGATGGATACTCTAAACGATAACGATGTTTAATATCGCTGTATTTATGCTTAAGATAGATATTTAAATAATCTTCTTTGATATGTATTAATTTATGTATAGGGTATTTATTTAGTCGATATCTCTTTCAGTTTTTCAAATAGTTTTGCGAAATGCTTACAACTGTAACAATGTCACAAGACACAACAGCGACATTAAAGTGAATACCTCAACTCGACGCATATTGACAACAGACTCGACTCTCTGCAAACAGAGACAATATTTTGGCATGCTGGTTGGTCAACGTAATTACTATTATTTTGTGGCTACACTCAACGGTGGAACAGCGGATGAATGGTACAGTGAAATAGTGGAACAGTGGAACATTTCCTGCCACACTTCACTGCTATCGATCATTTTGTGAGCCAACAAAGCGAACAAATTTTTGTTCTACTTTGCAATAAAATTGCATAATGCACCAAAACTAAACAAAGACTTGCAATACTTTTAGTTCTGTAAATACCCTGCTTAATATGCTGCAATAGGGTGGTTGTGTGCAGTGGCGCAAGTCTGTTGAGGGAAAAGCATCTAAAGTCCAATCAGTTTACTGAGACAGCTGGACTTTTAATCTGATTGCAGGGTATTGCTTTAGTTGAAGATTTATCAGCAAGTATTTAGTGCTAGCATACCTCACGGTACTGCAAATCACAGGGTATTATGCCGTTAGTTAGGCAATTTATCTTTTAACTCTTTCCACAACAAATTGATTGTAATGAAGGTTGTCAAGTTTTGATTAGATATCGCTAGTTAGAACTTGTCTAAAAACTAATTTAAAGTCGGCTTTAATACTGGGTCAAGTATTGCATGTGGATAGAACTTATTGGGGTAGTATTTCTTAGTTATTTATTAATAAGTTAATGTTTTTATTCACTAATCAACAGATCTTTAAAGCCTTTAAGTATGCACATTACATAAGCTAAGAATATTTAACAGATTGTTAAATATCGCTTGATATTGTGCAGATCTTTTGCAATATCAAATGTAGAACAGCCCAATCGATTGCAAATCATTACAAAATGTTTACTTCAACGTTTCTTAGCGTGAAAACATTGCAAAATCTTGGCTATAAGTAAATAGTCTCCCCTTGCTCAAAACGATCATTGTTGGGGCGCTGAGTCATAAGCAAAAAATCATTTGTGAATTGTTTTCCTTTTCTGTTGTGGGTAAAAAATTGAAGATAATGACTGCAACTCGCCGATTGTGTAATAATTGTGTCCGTTCAAACGTTAATAAGACTGATAAAAGTTATGACAGCATAGAAATGGTTTTAATATACCTCGGGGGTAATGGGAACTACGGCTTGATTACTTTGGCAAAGCTGACAACTGGCAGAGCAGCTGATAGATTGATTATGTCATCCGATCTTAAGTGGAGATTGTGGCAACTCCTTAACTAAACAGAGTAGTTGAATTACAAAGAATTGGTGCAACAAATGTTTTCATTTAAACAATTACTCGCATTGCAATCGAAGGAATTGTAATAATATTATTATTATATTCGAAATATTTGCAAATTCATTATGTCACGATATCAATATATATATATAACCAATGCTGGGCAACTTGCCAAAAAATGCTATAAATGGCCTTGTGCCCAAATTGATAATATCTACGCACGCTTGATTAGACCACGTTCACGACCAAAAATATAATATGATTAAATATATTGAGAAATTTCAAATATTTCTTGTATATTAATGTTTCGTCATGTTATTTGTTTGGCTTTCATTTAAGATATACATAGTTGATGTATAACAAATTGTTTTTAAAGTGTGTACGTTTTGTTAGACATGCAACACAAGCAAATTCAAATTATATAGATCTGATCCGAGACTGATTGAGTGATTATTTTCTATGATCACATCGTGATATGACATTATTTATTTTTCTGTTGCTTATAATATTCTTAACATATTTTACATTTTGAATAAATGCAAACAATTATAATAAAAATGTATTAAAAAACGTGCATAAACTACGTAGTGGTTTAATTTCGCAATTAATTCCGCTTAAATTGCACACGCAACTCAAACACTTGTCCCACTGTGCAACTGCTGTCTTTTCTCGTTTGTTCTTTCATGGGTGTGTTGTCTATAGTGTGCGTGCGTTTGTTTGTGTGTGTGTGTTTGTTTGCCATGACTAGTGCAATAAATATTTGCGCTAAAGCCGTGGCCAAAACTCGCCAAATAACTTCATTAAAAATTCAAATTAAAAGCTAAATAAAAAGCAACAAGCAACAAACAGCAACAACAAACTCATGAATAATGACTCTAGCATATTGGCACAGCGTTGTTGTTGTTGCTGTTGTTGTTATAGTTGCTGCCTTTTGTCAACAGCGACAGAGACCGCAACTCTTTTTGGATTTGCTCACCTTTTTCAGCTGGTGACGGCGGCGGTTTGCCAAGGCAGAACTTAACGTTTGACTCATCGATGGCTGCGCCGAGTCCCACAAAGCCGGACGCATGCAGTTGATGCTGCTGCTGCTGCAGTCGATGTGTAGGTGAACTAGGCGTCGCTGCTGCTGCGGCTGCTGCTTCCTTGTCACTTATGATCTCGGCAATCTTCTTGATGTTCTCGGGTGTCGTGTCGGCTTTTTCACGGCCATCCAAGCTGCTGTTGTCGTCCTCGTCGTATCGACTGTTGTTGTTATTGCTTGACATTTGCTTGTTGTTTTGCACAGCAGTTGCGTCGAGTGCAGCTGCTGGTGTTGTGGCTACTGATGCCGCTGGCACTGCTGCTGCTCCTGCGTTGGTTGTTGTTGCTGTTGTGGCTGGGGCTGCTGCCGTAGTCGTTGTGTCATTTGCGTATGATGTCATATTAAGCTTGGCTAAATGCTGACTACGTTTTTTGGGTCTTCTGCTGGTTTGGTGGACTGGGACAACACCGTTCCCGTTATTCCCGTTCTATCACTTTTTTAATTAGTTAATTAACGAGCGCGGCATGATTACTCCCTTTTCTACTACTATTTCCTGCTACGTTTTTAGCTGCGATTGCTGCGCTTTATGCGTATACGCAAATTCCTGCACGCCTACGTTGGAATAAAAGAAATGTTAAAAATTACATAAAGAAATCAAGAACACACGCACAAAACAGACATAGCGATATACAAACACACACACACACATGCACACAGACGCTCACGGTAACGGACAGAGACTCGTCGTCGTGTTAATGACCATGCGACGACATGTTCAATTGTTCTGGCCGCTCTCAGTTGTTGCCGTTGCTTTTCTTATTGGACACAGGCACACATGGAACACAATTGAAGCGATTCCACTTGAAAACAAAAATAGCCAAGTCAGCCGCCGTTTTGCCTTTTTCAAGGTTGCTTTTGTTGTTAATCGAATTTTGCTATGCATTGTTGTATTTATACTCTTGTATTTATACTTTTACGTTGAACATTTTTGGAAACATCACCCAACACAGCCACAGACACGGACACACGCATACATACAGGCACACATACGTTTAGATTCAAGGGCGCCGTCCGATGGGACTGGTTCACTGCACTTGCACTTGCTATTCACTTTTCTTAGTCACTGTTGATATTGAACTCTGCTTTTACAAAGCTTTATCTGAATTTTTTCATTCTACATATATTATTTTAATTCTCAACACGCGTCGCTTTTGCTGATTGCCGTACGCACTCCAAACGCTTACTCACGTCAGTAGACACAGTTAAGACTGAAAGAGCCAGTCGCAAGTGTGTTTTGGCTAAAAGTGACGTATGGCAACGGGTTGAGAGAGACGAGAGAGTGAGAGAAACAGCTAATGCGCGCTCTTGACAGTGGAGTTGCCTTTGCTCAGAGGCATTTAAGGGTTGTCGAGCTATCGTTATGTTTTCAATCAATTAACGGAACGAATTAAATTAAATGTTATTACATTATTTAATTATTCCCTTACCGCAAACTGACCTAAATTGTTCTTTATTTATTTTATTTAATAAAAGAAAATGTTTCGATTTGCTAAACAGTCATTCCACATAAATATGTAACTATGTGGCAACGCTCTAGATAACGGCGCGCACACAACTTTTTGTTTGCTTTCGCTCTTTCTCTCCACCCTGAGGCGTACTCTGTGCACACACACTATGACGCATTGATTGTTTTGGCTTTTATGTTGTCGCAAATGTAGAAGTTAACTAATCCATTGATAATTGTTTGCAAGGCGATCACAAATCAACGCTAATTAGTCGCAATCAATGGTTGCCACATTGAGCGCCTCATAATTCACGCCTGAATAAGCACAAGTAGCTATGCAGGCAGTGCACACGACAGGTGGCCTTCGCATGGCGTCGTTCTTACTATTTATATAATGAACGTTGTATTGTTTTCACTTACACATATTCACTTTTGTGGAAGACACAAATTTTGCTGCAGCTGGATAAACGACAGTCCAGCCATAACAAAAACAATTGCCGCATAAATGATAAGAGTGTTTAACACACACGCCCGCAAGCCCTGCTCTTTCGTTCTCTCTCTCTGTTTTTGACTCTTGCTCTCCCTGGCACGCGCACGCTCTCTGAGAATTTGTTGTATTGGTATTTTGGCTGCCCCTGCACTTGTTCAGCGTTAATTTCTTTTATTTATAATGTTATTCCAAAACTTGCAGCCAACTTTTATTATTTGCCAAGAGCACAGCTGAGCTCGTTTGTCATTTCAACACAAATTTCGTAATTATTTAAACAATTACCGTGCTGCAGCAAGGAAAAAAAAAGCGCAGAAATCGCAACTTTTCGCGTTTGTTGTGCCAATCAGACTAGAGATGGAATGAAATCACGATCAGCGTTGCCACTTCCACGGTTGCCACTTCTTGAAAAATGTTGCAACCAGAAAGGAAATTTAAAAAAAAAGTATATCTGCATGAACGCGTCTCTTTCAGCAACTAGAGGAGCTAAGAACACCAAATTTGGAATAAAGGTTCCAGAAAACCCTCTGCAAATCGAGTGCAATATATATTTTCGATACCGGACCCCAATCCCGGGCAAAGCGCACCTAAAAAGAAAATTTATAACGCCCACGCAACCCAACGTAGACTCTTCTAACTTGGCAGATGTATGCACAACACCATTTAGAAGCTATGCTGGAAGTTTCATCTAGATCGGTCTACCAATAAGAAAGAAATCCGAAATAGAAAATTGAAAAAACTTCAGTTACTCATTTTTCTCCCGCCTTTTTTCAAAAGTTGCTTCTTTTTTAGTGCTTTTTGTACAGTTCGAAGAGGCGATCTGAACGGTATAGAAATAATATTCTAGACGGCAGCTGGTTTTTTGAAAAAAAACGGCGAAAAAAAAGAAATAACATTTTAAAAAGGGCGCGACTTCGATAAGCAGTGTGACCAGCAGCGATTAACGCAAATAACCATAAAATGTAATATTAAATGAAGCAAACATACTAAATAACAGTTTAGATAAAATAAATTATTATTTATTTTGGTTTTTAGAGCGGTACAAATATTTATTTTTATGCATACGCAAATACTAAAAGATATAATGACTACATATAACTTAAGCTATAGTTATTTTGAAGGTCCAAGCGTAATCCAGCCCTCTTTTATCGATATGATGCTTGGGCGGAAAAGCGATATGCACTTTGTTATGACTCGACGTCCACTGTGAATGGCAGAAGTTCACATTATGAATGGCGGGATATTAATATATATACGAACCGATATCTTTGTATCCTGCATGCCCAGCATAACAATCTGAGTTGTATGCTTATTGAGTACATCGCTATTGCTGTCCCAGTCCAGGCCTGTGAGGAGAACGTTGCGATAGATGTTCATTTCCTTGCCAAGCGGATAGATGTCCAGCTCATTGGTGTCGTAGGGATATTCCAGGACAAAGGCGTAGATAACAACGCTGGCGTTGCTAGACTGCTGACCCCGGGTGTACCATACATTGGGAGTAAGTGTATCATTTTGATAGATCCATGGAGTGCTGCTATAGATGCCTTCGCCATTGATCTTCAGCCAGCGTCCCATGTCCCGCAGACGCTCCTCGAATATGGGCAGGATGGTGCCATATTTTGTAGGTCCCACATTGATCAGGACATTGCCATTACAGCTGACAGTGGTAACAATCTCTGAAATTGAAATCCGTTCAACATAATGATGCTATTTATTTGCAATAATTCCTACCTTTGATAACATCCTTGGAGCTCATAAAGTCGGACAGAGTAACATCGAAACGCTGTCCCCAGCTGCTGCGATCCAATGTGAAGGCATTCTCCCATTTGTGGGTCTGCAGCACACCGGGATTAAATCGATCCGCACAGTTATAAAAGTCACCATGCATGCAGGCAGTGCCAAAGCCCCAACGATCATTGGTTACCACCGTGTCCCTGACCGGGCTGTCGTTGTAGAGCCAGGCAATAAACTCCTCAGACTTCCAGTACTTGGCTGGCGCCTCCCAATCCCCATCCGACCATATGATCTCTGGCAAATACTGTTCCACCAGCTCCATTTGCTCTGGCCTCACCTTATGGTCCACAAAGTGCTGTTGTAGCAGCAGATGCAACTTATCATCGATCCACAAGCGATTGAACCACTCGAACAACGAGTAATACAGTCCAAATTTCAGATCCGTAACGCTGCGTATAGCTGCTGCTAGTTCCTCTGCGAATTGTAAATGAAAACAAATTAAATTAAACAATAGAAACTCCATTTATAATATATAGTTAATATATGAATTATGTAGATTATAGATATGAATGTTTGTTTATCTATAAAAGCACTTAAAGCACTTCCCTAAAGTGAGTTCTATACTTGTAAATGAAGAATGAAGCTCATCATAGAGAAGTACGACTGTAGTTTAGCTTACTGATAATATCTCGCTTGGGCCCCACATCCATTGAATTCCAGCCGAAGCTATACTTCGAGGGCCACAACGTGTAGCCATCATGATGTTTGCTGGTCAATACGACGTATCTAGAGGCATATCAATAACTGATTAATAAAATCTTTATATATATAGATATATATATTTAAATGAGTTACCTGGCGCCGCTGTCGCGAAAAAGCAAGGCCCACTGTGTGGCATTGAAAAGTTCGGCGGTAAATTGATCTGCGAATTGTTGGTAGGTAAAGTCGGGTTTATAGTTCCTTTGCATATAGCTTATATAATGCGGATTGCGTAGATCTGTAAGTAGAGTTAATTAGTACACATCGTTTTAGTAAACACTTTAATTAATTAGTTATTATTATTATTATTTATATAGCATTATTTAGTATTATTTTAAACAGATTTTAAAGTTATAAATTTCAGTTCTTGTATATAAACATATTTTGTAATTTTAAATATTTATTTAAGAAATTATACTATTTAATTTTAAAGTTATACAATTAATTTCTAATACTTAAATAATTTGCTGTTGTACATTATAATTATGTTTATATTTTTAATGTCAACTAACAACATTATAATATTATATTTTATATTACTATTTATGTATCTTTATTTTCAATTTAATAACTTAAAGCTAATAATCTAATATATAAATATTCTATACACTCACTTATCCAATTGGTCCAGAACCATTCCGATCCAAAACTGGGCACTGAATAGACACCATAGTGCAGAAATATGCCCACCTTTGCCTCATCATACCATCTGGGCAACGGTCTCTGATCCAAACTCGCCCAATTCGGTTCGTATCTGCTACGTTGACCCGGCGGAGCCTGTCCAGAGACTCCATAGATGAGCACTACGAGTGTCAACCAAATGTGCCGCATAATTCTTATCTGAGATTACGTATCGCTGCTAATTTACCGATCCCTAATTGTACTGGGGAGAGAGCTACGTTTCGCTTCCTTTGCGTTTTCAAACCAAACTGAACTGAGAGAGTTTCCAATTCGTCAATCTGCTAAAGCCTGAGTATGGCGAATTGCTATACCTTTACAGAGAGTATTACTATGTTTTCAACAGTTGTGTAACATTATGAATATATGCATTAATCACTATATATTTAAATCAACTTTTAATTGATCCTATCAATCAAACTGTTAAAATGTCTATGGGAATTCAGTTAACAGTTGAAGATTAAATTGATATACAGTAGATAATAAAATTTATTATATAGATGTGTTAGATATTAAAGAGTATTCGCTCTTCGTCAAGCAACAAGTAAACAAAATTCATACTTGTTTGTGTTTGCGACTGGAACGGGAAGTGGAAGCCATGTATGTATGTATATATGTATGTATACACCAATATAAGTATGTACATATGTGTATATGTATGCATGTATGTGCACCCGTTGTTATTCTATTCATATTAATGCTTATGAGTGTGTGTGTGTGTGTGCTTTTCCAAATCTATAAAGATTTATGAGTGAAAATCAAGTGGCAAAGAAAGCCTCTTGATATACATTGATAAGAATATTTACATATAATATTATATATATATTTTTGAGTAAATACGTTGATATGATGCTAGAATTTATTATTCCTATTCTAAAGCAGAAGCATCAGTTGTTGAAATTATAAATATTAATTGATATTATAAATTAAATATATTATCTAAATTAAATATCAGGGAAAATACTTACTTCTTTTCTAGTGTAAAGTGCCGATTTATTTTGAAGTGTAAACCACTGGATTGATAAAAAAGACGTGTGTCTTCTTGTTCTGTTCTTTCTTTATTGATTTGCTTAACTTAGAGCTGCGAGCTGTGAAGCAGCGAGCGCAGCCGTTTTACATGTTTTGTATATAATGGTTTTATGTAAAGCAACGGAACGTTGCTGGTAGGCAGAGAGTGTCATGCATGCACACATGTATATACTTGGACGGTCAAGCGTGGGAACGCTGACTCGGCTATTTAGCGGGCGCTATTATCAAGTGCGATCATATTTCGTCTGCACTTGAAGTGTGCAGAGGGCACTTAGCGTTAGCCGCGCTGCGACAAAGTCGCCGCTTTATATATTATGTTGGCATAACAACAAAGTGTTGCAGCCTTGTTTATGCTTAGGCAACTTATGTGTTGCTGCCCAAGATGTCTTGAATATCAAACATATACATATGTACACATGCTACATCTCCCTCCTTTTGAAAAATAACGTAATATATGAAGTTATTTTAAGTATTAATTAATATTTTTTTTTTTTTTTTTTTTGTGTTTATATTATTTTAATATATAGTATGTATGTGTAGAGTTGTGAGTAAAAATATATTTGTTATTATTTATATATAAAAATATATATGTAAGTATTTGTTTGAAAACGTTTTTTTTTTTTTTTTTTTTTTTAGAAAAATTTTTCAAAGTTTCTCTTTTTTTTTTTTTGTAATTGTTTTTGTATTATGTGTTCGAACTTGTTTTTTTTTTTTTTTTATATGAAAGTTTTCAATTTAATTGTTATAAAGTTTTAATCTATCCTTATGTACCTTTTGTTTTTTATTTTTCGTATCTCTAATTATAAAATTGTCGTTACCTTCTATTTTTTCTACTGTATAAGGTCCTAAATAGTTTTGATCTAATTTATGTCCAGTTTCGTTTTTGAGTAGGACTTTATCTCCTACTGCTATATCTATGTCTATTTCTTTCTTATCGTATATTCGTTTGTTCTTTTTCTTATTTTCTTCTAACATAATTCTAGCTCTTTTATATGCTATTTCTAATCTATATTTACTTTCCTTAGCATAGTCATCTATATTATATATGGGTTCTATGTTATCTATAGTATTAAAATGTTTTGGTAAGTTATTTGTTTTACCGAAAATAAGTTCGTATGGACAATAGTCATGTGCCATAGATGGGGTTGTGTTGAAACAGTAAACGAAATATTGGATCCATACGTCCCAATCAGTTTTATCAACCGATATATATGAACGTATGTATTCATTAAAAGTTCTGTGACTTCTTTCGACTGTTCCAACTGTTTGGTGATGGTGTGCAGTAGATGTTATGTTATTGGACTCCACTGCTAATGTCATTAATAAAGTAGAGTCAAATAGTAATGACCTACAACTAATACACATCCTATTAATAATAATTGTTGTTATAATGTGCGCAAATTCTTTTTATAAACTATATAAATTGCACAACAAGTGCCTCAAGGAAAAATATATGAGCAGAGCAAATAACCTGGATAAGGTATAAATAGCAAAAAAAAATTTTTTAAAAAAGTACTTCAAATACATAATAGTTTCTCTAACGGGGCTAAAGAATATATATATATATATATATATCCTTACACCTATTTAAAATCGAGATAAATTCAAAATGCATCCACGCATTAAAGGCCTTATACAAAAATTACAGGTCGATGATCCCAACTTTCTTTCAAAATTCCAACATATAGTTGCCGAACAACCAACGACAATATATGAGTTAGACAAAATTTATATGAGCACTTATGCAATGCAACATTCTCCATTTCTTGGATGTCATCCAAAAGAAAAAGCATTGGTAATCTCATATATGCCAAATATCAAAGTGGAAGAGATCTACACAGATCATACAATATTGGGAAAGGCAGTAGATTACGTTGCGTATAAATATTAATGGATTGGCGAAAAGTAAGTGCCACCATTACCGAGCAACGAGTAGAATTTCAAAAGTCATTTAAATGCCTAAATAAAACGGCACCTGTCTCCAATAATACGAAACTCAAACATTTTCGAGTACTGGTGAATTCATTCAATACAGTACGCCAAATTGTAATTGACAATTTGAGGAAATGTGATTCGTTACAGTACATACAATTAAAAGACGTAATAAAAAGGCTTAAGGAAAATCTCCTTTATGTCGCAGAACGGCACAACTTACACATTTTAGTGCCCAACACTCTAAATTTTCCAGCCGAGTTCGATGAATCGGTTCTACTAGAACCAGATACCGAACTAGAAAGTATTGATTTCAAAGATCCGATAACCTCAGAGGTATCAAAAATACCCGAATCATCAGATCAAGTTAGCTCTGAATCTGATTGTGACATAGAAACAAAACCGGAAACGACAACAATTTCAGAAATGGCACAAACAGTTACAGAATTTATCAAGCTAGCCACATCTCTACTACCAGAGTTTGATGGTAAGCCAGAAAATCTGCAAAGTTTTCTAGATTCTCTGAATCTATTGGATACATTAAAAGGCACACATGAGCCAACAGCCATAAGCCTTATTAAAACAAAACTAAAAGGCCATGCAAGAAATCTAATAAGTAATGAGCAGACAATTGCTGCTATCATTACGCAACTGTCAACTGCAGTAAAAGGAGAATCGGTAGAAGTTGTATCTGCCAAGCTACTTAATCTGCAACAGAAAAACAAAACGGCTAACCAATACACCCAAGAGGTGGAAAAACTGGCAAAGGCCCTTGAAGGAGCCTATGTCAGTGAAGGTCTAAGCCAGTCACTTGCTAACAAATACAGCACTACAACAGCTGTAAAAGCTATGACACAAAATTGTTCGATTGATAAGGTAAAACTTATCATGCAGGCAGGCACATTCACAAATATGAATGATGCCGTCTCCAAATTCGTCAATAGTTGCACGAAGATAACAGGTCAAAGTAACACTGTCCTGTATTATCGACGAGGTGCAAACAACAATAATAGAGGAGGCCGAGGTTATAATCGTGGCAGAAATTACAACCACAACAGTTACAACCGAGGCGGTAACAACAACAACAATAGTTACAATAACCGTGGAGGAAGACGAGGCCAAAATCAGGGAAGAGGCCGAGGTAACTCCAATCAAGGTTATAATAATAACAACGTGAGAGTGGCGCAAAATGCGTCGGAAAACCCTCAGAACCCTTTAGGAAACAATCAATAAATGTAAAAGTTCATTCAATCAATTATAGTCTTAATATATTTGTCACCTTTTGTAATCACTTGACTCATAATAAACTCACATTCCTAATAGATACTGGTGCAGATATCTCACTACTAAAAATAAATTCAGATAATTTCCAAATTCAAAAAGATAAAATTATAAACATCCAAGGTATAGGCCAGGGTGTAATAAAATCTCAAGGAACAACTTCGATAGAACTTCAATCCACAAAATATATTATTCCACACGACTTTCATTTAGTAGACTCAGATTTTTCAATACCATGTGATGGAATAATAGGCATTGATTTTATTAAAAAATTCAATTGCCAATTAGACTTCAAACCAAACGAAGACTGGTTTATAATTAGACCCCAAAACTTAAATTATCCTATTTATGTCCCAATAACATATAGTGCTGGCAACAATACAGTTCTTCTACCAGCCAGATCCCAAGTAATTCGAAAAATAGAGATTAATTCAGTAAACGATTATATATTTGTTCCAAATCAAGAAATACATAATGGAATTTATGTTGCAAATACAATAGCAGCATCCAAACATGTATACATTCGCCTTCTAAACACAACTAATTTCGACCAATTGGTCAAAGTAAACAAAATTGAATATGAAAATCTAACAGATTACGATATTCATATAACTAATCCAATTAACAGGTCCGAACAAATACTTTCAAAGTTAAAGAAAAATTTTCCAGAACAATTCAGAAATCAATTAACAAAATTATGCACCAAGTACAGTGATGTGTTCGGACTGGAAACCGAACCAATAGCGACAAATAATTTCTATAAACAAACATTAAGACTGAAAGATGATGAACCCATTTATATCAAAAACTACAGAAGCCCGCATAGCCATGTTGAGGAAATCCAAAAACAAGTAGGAAAATTAATAAATGATAAAATCGTAGAACCGTCTGTGTCCGAATATAACAGCCCACTCTTGTTAGTTCCGAGAAAATCTTTACCAAATTCGGAAGAAAAGAAATGGCGATTAGTAATTGACTATCGTCAAATAAACAAAAAATTACTTTCTGACAAATTCCCGCTCCCCAGAATTGATGATATTCTAGACCAACTGGGTAGAGCTAAATATTTTTCATGCCTTGATTTAATGTCAGGCTTTCATCAAATTGAACTTGAAGAAAATTCAAGAAACATAACATCTTTTTCAACGAGCAATGGCTCATATCGTTTAACGCGATTGCCATTTGGTCTTAAAATAGCACCAAATTCATTTCAGAGAATGATGACAATAGCATTCTCGGGTTTAGAAGCCTCTCAGGCATTGCAAAGTGCCGATTTATTTTGAAGTGTAAACCACGGGATTGATAAAAAAGACGTGTGTCTTCTTGTTCTGTTCTTTCTTTATTGAATTTTGATATTGCATTGTTTTGCATTTACGTTACGAATTGAATTGAAAACTTTAATTTAAACATAATTGTTCGAAAACAAAATTTCTTTGATGTGGGAAAACAGTTTTTTCTTTTTAAAACAATATGAATTATTTAAGAAAAATTTTCCTTTTGATTTAAATATAACTCAAATTTTTTTTTTTATATTTTTCTTCTTTTTTTTTTTCTTCTTATATTAGTACACTTTTCCCTACCTAATTTTGCGTATACCTTTACGGGGTATACTCTAATCGGGCGACTATGGCATCGCTCAATTTCACAAATATTGTATACTTCATTTTGCAACGCAGTGCAATTTAAATTTAATTATTATTTTAAATGTATTTCTAGTTCGTTGTGAGCTCTATGTAGCTCTGTCGGTTCCTTTCCGTTGGCTCGACTTGTTACGTCGAGCGGTACCGGTGCAGGCTGCACAAATCAGATTTCTGGTGGGGCACCGGTGCTGGCTGCACAGGTGTATTCGCATTGGGGCGAATACATTGGTCCCTCGCATTCAGTTGGGCAGCTTTTCCGCAGTTGCGGTAACAGCTTTAATTGAGGTGGAACTATTGTTAGTTGCTTTTTACAAATATTTTGTATTGTATGGTAGGTGGATGCGTGCTGGGCTTGGCTTGTTTTGTTTGCACGTAGCAATGATTCTACGTGGTTAAGCTCTGCGTGGAGCTTAACCGACTTATTCCAGTTTATATCGTTGCTGTTTAGCAACTTTAGCAATTCAGCCTTACGTTTCTTTAGGCGTTGCTTTATGCCGCCTCGTTTAGCACACATTCCACTCTACTCACTGCGTGATGTTCCTTAATTTCCTCGAGTTGCTTTTCTTCGATGGCTGCGGTATTGACGTTATGTCAACTATGACTGCCTGTGCGGGCTCCAGTTCAATTGTCGTGGCTGTAGATTGTTTTTCATGGTGCAGCAAGTCATCTATTTGCTGGTCTTTGACCATGTCACGGTCGCCATGTAAAGTGCCGATTTATTTTGAAGTGTAAACCACTGGATTGATAAAAAAGACGTGTGTCTTCTTGTTCTGTTCTTTCTTTATTGATTTGCTTAACTTAGAGCTGCGAGCTGTGAAGCAGCGAGCGCAGCCGTTTTACATGTTTTGTATATAATGGTTTTATGTAAAGCAACGGAACGTTGCTGGTAGGCAGAGAGTGTCATGCATGCACACATGTATATAGTTGGACGGTCAAGCGTGGGAACGCTGACTCGGCTATTTGGCGGGCGCTATTATCAAGTGCGATCATATTTCGTCTGCACTTGAAGTGTGCAGAGGGCACTTAGCGTTAGCCGCGCTGCGACAAAGTCGCCGCTTTATATATTATGTTGGCATAACAACAAAGTGTTGCAGCCTTGTTTATGCTTAGGCAACTTATGTGTTGCTGCCCAAGATGTCTTGAATATCAAACATATACATATGTACACATGCTACACTAGCTATATATATTGTATTCTAAACAAACCTGTCCTCACTAAACAATCATTTAGTAGAAATAGTATTAGATGTAGTAGTAGAAATAGTAGTAGATATAGTAATAGTAATAGTAGTAGAAAAAGTAGTAGAAAATGTATTAGAAATAGTAGTAGATATAGTAGTAGAAATAGTAGTAAAAATAGTAGTAGAAATAGTAGTAGAAATAGTAGTAGAAAAAGTAGTAGAAATAGTAGTAGAAATAGTAGTAGAAAAAGTAGTAGAAATAGTAGTAGAAATAGTAGTAGAAATAGTAGTAGAAATAGTAGTAGAAATAGTAGTAGAAAAAGTAGTAGAAATAGTAGTAGAAATAGTAGTAGAAATAGTAGTAGAAATAGTAGTAGAAATAGTAATAATAGTAGCAGAAGTAATAGTAGAAAAAGTAGTAGAAAAAGTAGTAGAAATAGTAGTAGAAATAGTAGTAGAAATAGTAGTAGAAATAGTAGTAGAAATAGTAGCAGATAAAGTAGTAGAAATAGTAGTAGAAATAGTAGTAGAAATAGTAGTAGAAATAGTAGTAGAAATAGTAGTAGAAAAAGTAGTAGAAATAGTAGTAGAAATAGTAGTAGAAATAGTGGTAGAAATAGTAGTAGAAATAGTAGTAGAAATAGTGGTAGAAATAGTAGTAGAAATAGTAGTAGAAATAGTGGTAGAAATAGTAGTAGAAATAGTAGTAGAAATAGTGGTAGAAATAGTAGTAGAAATAGTAGTAGAAATAGTGGTAGAATTAGTAGTAGAAATAGTAGTAATAATAGTAGTAGAAATAGTAGTAGAAAAAGTAGTAGAAATAGTAGTAGAAAAAGTAGTAGAAATAGTAGTAGAAATAGTAGTAGAAATAGTAGTAGAAATAGTAGTAGAAAAAGTAGTAGAAATAGTAGTAGAAATAGTAGTAGAAATAGTAGTAGAAAAAGTAGTAGAAATAGTAGTAGAAATAGTAGTAGAAATAGTAGTAGAAATAGTAGTAGAAAAAGTAGTAGAAATAGTAGTAGAAATAGTGGTAGAAATAGTAGTAGAAATAGTAGTAGAAATAGTGGTAGAAATAGTAGTTGAAATGGTAGTAGAAATAGTAGTAGAAATAGTAGTTGAAATAGTAGTAGAAATAGTGGTAGAAATAGTAGTAGGAATGGTAGTAGAAATAGTAGTAGAAATAGTAGTTGAAATAGTAGTAGAAATAGTGGTAGAAATAGTTGTAGGAATGGTAGTAGAAATAGTAGTAGATATAGTAGTAGAAATAGTGGTAGAAATAGTAGTAGAACTAGTAGTAGAAATAGTGGTAGAAATAGTAGTAGATATAGTGGTAGAAATAGTAGTAGAAATAATAGTAGAAATAGTAGTAGTAGAAATCGTAGTAGAAATATTAGTAAAAATAGTAGTAGAAAAAGTAGTAGAAAAAGTAGTAGAAAATGTATTAGAAATAGTAGTAGATATAGTAGTAGAAATAGTAGTAGAAATAGTAGTAGAAAAAGTAGTAGAAATAGTAGTAGAAATAGTAGTAGAAATAGTAGTAGAAATAGTAATAATAGTAGCGGAAGTAATAGTAGAAAAAGTAGTAGAAAAAGTAGTAGAAATAGTAGTAGAAATAGTAGTAGAAAAAGTAGTAGAAATAGTAGTAGAAATAGTAGTAGAAATAGTAGTAGAAATAGTAGTAGAAATAGTAGTAGAAAAAGTAGTAGAAATAGTAGTAGAAATAGTAGTAGAAATAGTGGTAGAAATAGTAGTAGAAATAGTAGTAGAAATAGTGGTAGAAATAGTAGTAGAAATAGTAGTAGAAATAGTGGTAGAAATAGTAGTAGAAATAGTAGTAGAAATAGTGGTAGAAATAGTAGTAGAAATAGTAGTAGAAATAGTGGTAGAAATAGTAGTAGAAATAGTAGTAGAAATAGTAGTAGAAATAGTAGTAGAAAAAGTAGTAGAAATAGTAGTAGAAAAAGTAGTAGAAATAGTAGTAGAAATAGTAGTAGAAATAGTAGTAGAAATAGTAGTAGAAATAGTAGTAGAAAAAGTAGTAGAAATAGTAGTAGAAATAGTAGTAGAAAAAGTAGTAGAAATAGTAGTACAAAAAGTAGTAGAAATAGTAGTAGAAATAGTGGTAGAAATAGTAGTAGAAATAGTAGTAGAAATAGTGGTAGAAATAGTAGTTGAAATGGTAGTAGAAATAGTAGTAGAAATAGTAGTTGAAATAGTAGTAGAAATAGTGGTAGAAATAGTAGTAGGAATGGTAGTAGAAATAGTAGTAGAAATAGTAGTTGAAATAGTAGTAGAAATAGTGGTAGAAATAGTAGTAGAAATAGCAATGGAAATAGTAGTAGAAATAGTAGTAGAAATAGTAGTAGAAATAGTGGTGGAAATAGTAGTAGAAATAGTAGTAATAATAGTAGTAGAAATAGTAGTAGAAATAGTAGTAGAAATAGTAGTAGAAAAAGTAGTAGAAATAGTAGTAGAAATAGTAGTAGAAATAGTGGTAGAAATAGTAGTAGAAATAGTAGTAGAAATAGTAGTAATAATAGTAGTAGAAATAGTAGTAGAAATAGTAGTAGAAATAGTAGTTGAAATAGTAGTAGAAATAGTGGTAGAAATAGTAGTTGAAATGGTAGTAGAAAAAGTAGTAGAAATAGTAGTAGAAATAGTAGTAGAAATAGTAGTAGAAATAGTAGTAGAAATAGTAGTAGAAATAGTAGTAGAAAAAGTAGTAGAAATAGTAGTAGAAATAGTAGTAGAAATAGTGGTAGAAATAGTAGTAGAAATAGTAGTAGAAATAGTGGTAGAAATAGTAGTAGAAATAGTAGTAGAAATAGTGGTAGAAATAGTAGTAGAAATAGTAGTAATAATAGTAGTAGAAATAGTAGTAGAAAAAGTAGTAGAAATAGTAGTAGAAAAAGTAGTAGAAATAGTAGTAGAAATAGTAGTAGAAATAGTAGTAGAAAAAGTAGTAGAAATAGTAGTAGAAATAGTAGTAGAAATAGTAGTAGAAATAGTAGTAGAAATAGTAGTAGAAATAGTAGTAGAAATAGTAGTAGAAATAGTAGTAGAAATAGTAGTAGAAATAGTGGTAGAAATAGTAGTAGAAATAGTAGTAGAAATAGTAGTAATAATAGTAGTAGAAATGGTAGTAGAAATAGTAGTAGAAATAGTAGTAGAAATAGTAGTAGAAATAGTAGTAGAAAAAGTAGTAGAAATAGTAGTAGAAATAGTAGTAGAAATGGTAGTAGAAATAGTAGTAGAAATAGTAGTTGAAAAAGTAGTAGAAATAGTAGTAGAAATAGTAGTAGAAATAGTGGTAGAAATAGTAGTAGAAATAGTAGTAATAATAGTAGTAGAAATAGTAGTAGAAATAGTAGTAGAAATAGTAGTAGAAATAGTGGTAGAAATAGTAGTTGAAATGGTAGTAGAAATAGTAGTAGAAATAGTAGTTGAAATAGTAGTACAAATAGTGGTAGAAATAGTAGTAGGAATGGTAGTAGAAATAGTAGTAGAAATAGTAGTTGAAATAGTAGTAGAAATAGTAGTAGAAATAGTAGTAGAAATAGTAATAATAGTAGCAGAAGTAATAGTAGAAAAAGTAGTAGAAAAAGTAGTAGAAATAGTAGTAGAAATAGTAGTAGAAATAGTAGTAGAAATAGTAGTAGAAATAGTAGTTGAAATGGTAGTAGAAATAGAAGTAGATATAGTAGTAGAAATGGTAGTAGAAATAGTAGTAGAAATAGTACCAACTAACAATAAATAAATAACGTAACAGTTTTGGCACTAAAGTACCAAGTGTGGCAGCCGTGGATATATCACGTTAAAGCAGCTTCCGACCTGAAAAATAATTCTCCCAAATATTTATCCACATAAAATCAATATAATTAAAGATAAGAGACATAACTCAGTTGTTGTTTTTAAATTGAACATAACAGTTTATTTTATTATCATTTTTGCATTTTATTTGTTTTTTTTTCTTTCAATTTTTTGTTTGTGTTTGTTTTATTTTGTTTTTGTTGTGTTGCTGTTGTCTTTCTTCGTAAAATGTATTTGTTTGCTTTAATTCCATTTGGGAACTCGCTCAAGAATCTCAAGATTCAAACATATCCCGTTGCATTTAATAATCTTTCACATCATTTCTAGCATATTTTGTTTGTTACTTTTAAGGTGTCAACGGATCTAAAACATTATGTGTATATTGGGGTTAGTTTAGGTATCTTTTGGTTTTAGTTAGGATAGCTAAAGCCTGGACTGTTTGACTGAATAATGAATGACGTCTGGGTTTGAGAAACTACAGCACAAATGAAGCGCCCCAGCTAAACAGAAGCACACACACACACTATACACACACTCATACACACACTCATGCACACACACGCATTTACAACAATCTAATATACACTGAACTTTTGTTTTTTTTAGTAATTTTCGTTTAGTTTCTTACTTTTCTTTATAAACTTTAAACTTTAAAGTAAATTAGCTTCATTGCCTTTGGTATGCCAAGTCGTTCATTTCATTTCAGTTTTAACATCATTTTTATTATTATTAATATTTGTTGTTCTTTTTGTTTTGTTTTTTGTGTACTTTTGGCTAAAAGTTGGTGCAACATACCAAGAGAATAGAATATATACCCTATAAGAAGTTCAAGTGCACAGTTAAGTTCAAGGCCTGAAGCAATTCTCCATTTCATTATTTAGGAATTCTTGAAAGCTTAGCGAGAGAGACAAAAACGAAACAACTAAGCTCCGAAAATAATAATTATACAGATAAGAAGGGAACTGAGAAATACGAATACAAATATATATATATATAATTTAATTTTTTGTTTCTTTTATATTTTATTATTTTTAGTTTTCATTCTTGCGTTATCAACATACAAATATTTAAATGTGCATAATACTGTTGAAATATGCTTAATATGTTTTATACAAATCATTGTAATTTGTTATCTTTTTTTTTTTTTTTTTTTTTTTTAATTTTATTTTAATTTTCTCTTTCACATAAATTGACGACAAACAGTTTTAAGGCCAAAGAGTTTTCTATACTTAAAACATAAACATTTTTACAAATAATTCAAAATACTTAAGATTATGCACATTTAAATATTCTTCTGAGGTATATTATTATCATGTGTGTTTCTTCAAATGATCGACAGATATAGCTATATATATATATATATATATATATATATTGTATGTATATGTATATAAAGTAGACGTATGTATTTTGTTTGCATAATTTGCTAGGTAGTTATAAGCGGCCAGTGCGGCCGTGCAACCGTGCCAGTGTGTACTTAAACAATTTAGTATTTTATTTGCTAGTTTATCGCTTTTCCATTAGGTTTCCTCGTTTCCTCTTTGTCAAGTGCAATATTTGTGGCCTTTTAGGCTTTGCCTATTTAACTGTCAGTTTGTGTTGTAGAAGTTAAGGGGGGGATGGATCGATCAAGGGGCAGGTAATACTTTATAAAGCTTAGCGTCTTGCATAGCAGAAGACCCCTCTCTCTCTTCTCTCTCTCTCTGTGTTTCTTTCTCCTTTCTAAGTCTAAGCTTGCAGCTCTCTCTATCTCTCTCTCTCTCTCTGTCTCTCTAACTGTCTATACATTAATATGCAACTCTAGAGTCGAGACTGAACGTGTGTGTGCTCTATGAAACTACGCAACTATCAACTGCAAATCGATAGTCAACTATCGATAATTGTGTTGCTCTCTTTTTTGTTTGTTTTTTTTTTGTTTTGTTTTATTATCTTTACAATATTTTCAACTTTATGATCATAGAAGTAATAACATTAAATAACATTTTTGCGTAATTCTAATATTTCTAATGTTCTTTTGTTGTTGTATTTGTTTTGTTTTTGTTGTTGTTGTGGTTGCTGTGGTTGTTGTTGCTGCTGCTGCTGCTGCTGTTGCTGCTACTGTCGCACTATGTGGTTGCTGTAGTGTTGTTGCTGCTGCTGCTATTGCCACCGTTGGCGCCTCCCCCGCCGCAGAGATTGCTGCACCCGCCGCATTGCATTGTATGAGGCCGCTGTGTTGCGTTGACTGCGCTGCCGCTGCCTGGGCATGCTGCAGATGAGTGTTGTGTGCATGATGATGATGATGGTGATGATGATGTGGATGATGATGATGGTTATAATGATTTAAATTGTGATTGTTGCTGTTATTGTTGCTAAAATTTAAATGTAATGCGCCAGCGCCATTTGTTGCCGCCGTTGTATCTAACGTTGCACCTGCCATACCCCCAACCCCAACCCCACCACCACCCCCACCATGTGGCGGCACTGCCGATGTACAATAACGTGTTGTATCACCAAATTCACCGCTCGTCAAATCGCCCAATATGCCGCCCAACAAGCCACCACTGCCAAGTGGTTTACCCGCTGCTCCAGCCTCAGGTTGCGTGCAAATTGGCGGAGCAGCGGCATCGCCATCGATCACAGATGGCGCTGTTGTGGATGCTGTTGCTGTTGCTGATGTTGTGGATGCTGCTGTTGTTGATGTTGTTGTTGCTGACGACGACGAGTTGCCGCAGGTGCTTTGTTGTTGTTGTAGTTGTGAATTGACATGCAACGCCTCCGCGGATGAGTTACTGTTGCTGTTGCTGCTACTGTTGTGATGTTGTTGCTGTTGCTGCTGCTGCGACTGCTCACAGTTGGAGCTGGACTCTGCGACTGAATCCTGGCCACAAACACTGCTGTTGTCGTCGGTGAGGCGCAGTGCCACCTCAAGATCACGCAGCACGTCCGTCTCCTTCTCGTCAATCAAATTGAAGCGGCGATGCAAGGCCGTGAGGTGCATGAACGTCAAATTTAAATGGGTGTGCAAGCCGAGCAGCGCGATTTCTCTGAAATGCGCCGCATACAGATGCGCTATCACATGAAATTGCAAGCGTAATATTTTCCGGGCTATCGACTCGAACGATCCTGGGAATTCGTTCGCGTATTTGGTTGGAAATATCGACTCATCGCTGACCGTCTTCTGTGTGAAGGTCATCACATAGTCAATATACTGCGGCGCTGCCACCCGCGTCTTCTTCCCCTTCTCATCGAACCATAAGTACGTTCTGCAATCAACAATGTTAAATCTTATGTATAAATTCGATTCGATCCATTGATAATTGTAGCACTTACCTGTTGCCTGGTCCCGTCATGTCTGCGCAACCGGATTGTGTACAAAATTCACTAATAGTTCCATAGACCAGGTTAACGTGCTCGAAGAGAGCCAGAGCTGTAAGAGAGATGATGAAGAGAGCGTGAGTGAGAGTTGAAGAGGTGTGAAGCAATAAGCGGCAATAAGCGTAGAATGACGAAGTGGAAGAATGCAAGACAATGAGAGAAGGAACAACATTTAGAGGAGGAGGGAGAAGCAACGTGCGAACAGTAAAGAGAGAACGAACGAAATATAGCAAAAAGCAAAGATAGCAAAGCAAATAAATGTGAGGAAAGACAGGGAAATAGAAAAGCAAAGAGTGAGTTAAAGCGAAAGACGAAGAGAAGAAAGAAGAGAGTCACAAAATGAAAAATATATGTAATTCCAAATGAAAATAAAGATATGTAGTAAGAGATAGCAAAGAGATACAAGGATTACTTAAAGATTAACGGACTTAAACTACAACAAAGTATAGGGAATTCAAAGAGAAATATAGAAAGTAAAGGGTTCTACAGAGAAGTTTGACGATTTTAGATGAAAACAGATAACTGAAATATACGTAGAGAGACTTGCCATATCATTAACACTTGACAGCTGTTTGATAAGCACACGCGACTCGCAACGTTTATAAGGTCAAGGTTAAGACAATATGAAGACAGACAGATAAAAAGGGGGAAATCAGGGTGTATGATATTACGTCAGACGAAATTGCATTGTTAGCTCAGCTGGAGAAGACAGCGGGGAGGTAAATAGTTCGTTTGATGAGTTCGCTTTCCTCAGGAAGGGGGAGATGGCAACAGAGAGGGAGTGGGAGAGTGAGAGGAGGATATACAATCAACTGTCGTCTTCTTTTGTCTCTCAGAATGACGACATAAGTATTCAAACCTCTTGCCCCGCAACAATCCGAAGATTATTAAGAAAAGTAAAGGCAGGTAAGTAGGGGTATTACGGTAGGGGTACTACAGCAGGGTATAGATAATATACGATACAAATTGCTGAAACATTGCCAATTATTTACAACATTTCTATTTGTGTATCTATCATTTTTCAACAGATTAACAATAAACCAACCGAATGATGTAATTTCCCACAAATTTGGTTAACATTCGATGATGTAAGGCAGAGGCAAAGAGACAAGGGAATTGAGCGAAGGGGGGAGGGAGGTAAGCCATCAATTAAAAGTACCTCCCATTGTTTGACTAACTAACCAACAGCTGGTATTACTAAGCTTCTAAAAATAATGGGGACAAGGGAGGGAGGCAGGCTTAGTCAATCAATGTATTCTTCAAAGGTATTACAATGTCAGTTATATGTTAAAGACTTCTCGAAATTTAAAGTCTTACAACAATTTTAATATTCTCGTTTCCTCTGAAATAAACTAGATGCTGATTCAAATATTATAATTTGGGAATTTCTAGAATATTTATAATCATTCTACTTAATTTTAAACTGAACTTCTTTTTTGAAATAACAGTTTTCTACTTTCTTTAGCATTTAATTTCAATTTATTTCAATTTCTAGCGCATCTTTGTTCTATTATTTATTTCAAATTTATCTCTTTAACTTCTCTATACTTTCATTAGATTTCTTTGGAACTTCTTCTGCCAATTAACTGCTCCATAATATGATTTCTTTGTTATTTCTACTTCATCTGTAGCTAACTTCTCTATGATTGTTATTAGAACAAGATTTCTGTTGAACTTCTTTAAACTAACTAACTTCTCCACTATTTTCTATTTCTAGAATATCTGTTTATCTCTTGTCAATCTGTCGAACTTCTCTTTACATTAATAAGAATACGATTTCTTTTGAACTTCTCTTTACTTTAATAAGATACTTCACTTAGCATTATATCTACTTTCTATTTCTAGACTATATTTTACTTAGAGTCTTTTAAATAAACTTCTATCAGAGTAGGCTGTCTAAGCTCTCTTTACTTACAAACGTCTAGGCTTTCTAAGGTCTCTCAGTCTGTTCTTTACAATTGCCTTTTGATTTTCTTTTCATACTTCCAACTAACTCAATTCTTCTTCGTTTAATAATTCTTCATTCTGATATTGACTATTTCCCTGTTGAATTTCCACTTTGTCAGCATTGTTAGCTTTGTTGACCAGCGTTGTTGACCAACAATGAGCACATTGAGTTAGCCAAGTGGCCGCAATCAGTCAATGCTCTCTGCCTCTCTCTCTCTCTGTCCTACTCCCACACTCTCCCACAAGTCACGCGGGCCTACAGCGTCTAGCAAGCGATAACAATAGATGTGAATAAATCAAATTGCAAATGAATTGAATTTGATATCGATAAAGTGATTTGTGTGCTTTGTGTAATACTCACTGTGTGAGGCCAGCCATTCGTTGTAGTCCAAGCCAGCTGGAAGATCGACAAGGGCTTTGAGATCAGCTTCAGGTAGTTTACGTTCTAGGACGCTCTCCTCCAAATACAATTTGGTATCTGTTGAATTTTGATCGCCATCGCGTTCTTTGCGACGCGCTTTTCTGCAATGAGACAACAACAATGAAAGGAAACGCAATTAATTGATGATGATTCAAGTGTCGAAAATGGAAATTTAATAATAGAAATGTAGCTTCTTCTGATTGATTGATTTCTCACCCAGCTACGCATAGAAAATTGTCAACCGAATCCTGCGCGTAGCGATACAGGGTGCCTATGGTATCACCGATCTTGCCGGGTATCGTTGTCACTTGCCACATAAATCGTGCGGTTCGCAACAGACATTTAATCACAAATGTTGCGGGGGGAACTGTTGGCGTTGTCGATGACGTTGTCGTTGTCGTTGTTGATGAGCTTGTTTTGTTTGATTTGTTATCGATTTTGCTATCGATTATGGTTTGCGTTTCGTATTCTATAATTTTTGGCACCTTTTGTTTTGGCAATTCTTTCATTTTTTGCTATTACATTTATATATGTATCTCTCTCTCTCTCTCTCTCTCTCTGTGGGGGCTCCCAAAACAACAAACTGCAAAATATCGAAGCGTCAACGTAACCGTAAATATACCCGTAATCTACGGACAACGGGCAACCTTATCGCCCGAACCAAAAACCCCTAACAATACCGACAAAACGACGCGACTCTAACGACCGTCAGCCATTCGACATCGACAAAATGCCACTGTCCCTGGCATTATGGAATATACGACTACATATAGTAATTTAACTTCTGTATATGCTTGACTTTTTGATAGCGTTCTCTCTCTCTCTCTCTCTCTCTCTCACACACACTCTCTCTCTCTCTCTGCTTCACTCTTTGCTTCTTTGTCGATGGAACAAAGAACATATCAAGACATTGAGGCTACAGTATTATGTATATAGGTTCTACTTGGATTCCGAAGCGCAGAAACTCTAAAAGAGTAGAAGAGAGAAGAGAAGATCCTTTGCATTTACAGATGCATGCGCAAACGTTTAAGAAAGCAGCGCAAAGCAACAGAGCTTAGAACTAAGCTCTTACAACTCTTCGAGCTTAGAACGTTTAAGGAAGCATCACATAGCATAAATACACAAACGAAAGAGAGAAAGCATTTTAATAGAGCTTTTCTCATTAAGTTGCTAAAGCAAGAACACAGTGCAGTAAGAGATCTATGGAAGCAATAGACTTTAGCTCAATATTTAGAGCTTACAACGTTTAAGGAAGCACCACAAAACAGAGAGAAAGAATTGTAGCAGAGCTTTTCTAACAAGAGCTTTGCTCAAAAGAAGCGACAAGCAGAGCAAATGCAAAGCTTGCACACCCAAGAGCCTTAAAACTAGATGGAAAGAGAGAATACTTTCGAGAAAGGAAAGAACAACACACTAGACACATGGTAAACAAGAGAGCAAACCAGCAAAGTGTGTAGAAGAATACATAATTGAGCTTAGATACGGAAAGCAAATGCAAGCACTAAGAAATGGTAACGCTTTCTAAGCCAAATAGAACGCACTTAAGCCCTTTTATCAAAGCTAAATATCAACAAAAAGCAACTAACAAAACAGTTGAGTTAAATTTACATATTAGTGTTATTGTTGTTGTTGTTGCTCCATTTGTATAATTGCTAGGGGCGCTTGAGGGGGGGCAAAGCGGATACTTAGGCTTTACAGAGATAAACCCCTTAGAGAGCATGATTATTTGAGTACGTACACAAGGCAACGAAGCATGCTGACCAAATTTGCGCGATAAGAGCGCCAAGTACAACATTGGGGAAGTAGAATGCGGGAGAGGGCAGCAGGAGGGAGGGGAGATAGGGAGGTAGGGAGGTATAGAGGTTGCTGCCATTATTTGCTTGGGTAAACAGGTGTACACAATCGACTTGTCAGTTGACTGGCCTCCTACCCCCCATCTTCCCACTCCCCCTTCATTGTCTGTGCAGGTGATAATGAACATTCTGCCCCTTCCTACCATTTCCCCCTTCCTATTCACCATTCCTATTTCGCGCACAGGCAGCCTCCATTGTCAAGTTGACAATGAAAACTAAGGGCAGGCAAAAATTTGTAACGTAACAAAATATAAAATATATAAAAAAAAAAAAACAAAAGAATTAAATATTCATGGACAAGGTCGCACTCTGATAACAGTGGAAAAACGAGTCGAAGCTGCCCCATTTCAACCTTTTCAAGCGACCCTCCACTTCATTCGACATTTCAATTTCAATTTCAATTCCAATTTCAATTTCAGTTTCAATTTGTTCGTAATTTGCGTGTCTCGCAGGCGCTTAAAAGGTCGTGCTTCAGTTTTAATGCGACTTTGATGATGGCACAAAAAGATTTGAAACAGGGCGAGGCACACACAATATTTCCGACAGTTTGCCCTGCCCTGCCTCCTTCCTTTGACAGCTGTTTAAATTTTAGGGCAAATGCAAAAAGATTGTAATATTGCAATCAAACGATACAAAGCTACGTTAAACACGATGAAAACTTTATAAATTGTGTTGGAAAACTAGAGATAATATGTTATATGTAAAGTTCTGCAGTTTTCCTCTTCAAATTCGCCTTTAATATGGTCACCTTAATTCAGTAAGCAAGCTATTTCTATTATAAATATTGTTTACACACTTTTCTGATTATGTTGTATCATTATTATTATTCCAAACTGCTGAATCTATTTAAAACTTTCCATAATATGGTCACCTTAATATTTAAAATTATTAAAAACAATTAAGAAAATGTTTTAACTATAATAAAACAGTTAGTTAAACATTATAGAATCATTATTGTGCTAGAAACATCATTGAAGCTAGCTAAATATGGTAACCCTAATGTATAGATTACAAGAACGTAAAAGATATATATTAGAAAATGTATTATCTACATGGGAATAGCTAAGGAAATATTGCTAAAATATATTAATTAGTTGCATAGCCTTAAATATGGTCACCCTAATTATAGAAACTGTTTATTTAAATCTACTACTCAACACTGAATGATGGCAGTACACTTTACAGTTCTTTGACCCAATTCAGTATGAGGAAATACTTTTCAATATGGTGAAATTACATATTTATCTATAGATAAGAACTGTAGATAAGATGCAATTGCTCTCCACACTCCCAATAGACGCTATTCACTGATCCATAGATTATACTTATGTTAGCGGTGCCCAGAAACACGTGCTACCCGATAAGTGCTCACTATCTGTGGGATGGGGCACTTCGAGCCATTCAGAATGACGTCGCGATAATTCCAAAGAAATTCACAAGAACCATAAACACACAACACGAATATATAGATATCTATATATATATATATAGTAGATATTATATATGGTAGATATCATATATGTACACATTATAGACCTCATATAGATGGGGCAGCGAAGACCGCAAATAAATTGGCACGTTATGTTTTTCAATCGCATTTCGTTGGTAGACTGAAGGCAAATCGAATGCCCAAATAGGCATAATGAAACTAGCGATAATACAAATTTAAACAAGTCCAATGGCGTCCAGCGATAGTGTGACAACCCTGACCCGCACACAAACACACACCTGACAGCTCTGCGGAGGGAGAGAGAACCTGTCCCAATGGAACATTTATTAAACATGTGGCAACATCAACATTTGTTGCAGCACAACCAACATTTTGTTGTTTTTTGCGGCCATATGCAATCGCTTACAGACCTCAATCCCCATTCCCATTCCCATCTCCATTTGCTGCCTGACCATGAGCCCATATGTCGCATAATACCTTCTTCTCCACCTCCTACCTTGCCCCTGTGCCTGTTCCCCCATTCGACCGCGCATTAGATGATAAGTGCAACTGTTCCCCCGTCTGCTCTATTTATACCAAACATTTTCGATAGACGTCGAATTGATCCATCAAATTTAAAAGCTTTTTGGCTACTTTTGCCTCATTGCCCAGATAACGACTTACACATGATGATAATCATTATAATAATAATAATAACAACAAGAGTATAGAGACCTGGCCAGTCTCATGCTTACTTATTGAGGTTAAGTTCATTTGCAACGACAGCTGTTTCGACTAACGATAGTCGTTAACATACTATCGATATAAAGTAAGACATTTAAATAATGAACAGCATAAACTATAATAATAATAACTATATAATAATTCATAAACTGAAGCAGTTATCGAGTGCAGTAGAACTTACTTGATCAAGATCTATAGATCTGATATGATAATCAGACATCGATCTGCATAAACTACTACTCAACTACTTTAGAACTATGAAATCCCTCTCTGCGTTTCTAATCTATAAACTGCATTTATAGAACTTGACTTGTCCATTATGAAAGCATGTTTTACCTATTTGTATATAACCAACATATGGCAAATGATTACGCATAGATAACAGGGGAAGGGGGCGGGGAGAAATCAGTTGTAGAATGAGACTACAGCACACATGACGTACAAATGTAGCTCGCTTGTTTAGCCTAGGCAATTGTGATTCTGTTTATGAGGAGAGTATGGGATGGGGTTACGGGGTTTATAGGGGAGCGGCTGATGAAATCAAATGGGTCTACTAAATATGTATGTAGTTAGACAAGGGGAAAGAAGGGAAAGGGAAGCGTAGAGCACAAAATGGAAATGGAATTACGATGTACTACAAAAGGAAAACAACATGAAAAATATTACCAAATATCAGAGACAATGACTATACGAGTGTAGTAGTATCTGTATCTTTAGCATAGAAACAAAGCAACTACAATAGACAATGAGGTTCCTGCTCTGCGTCTCTTTCTTCTTCTTGTTATACTCGAACTATTATCAAGACAACAAACAAGTGTGTGGGTGTGTGTGAGTTGTTGTTGTTGTTGTTGTTGACGATGTTGAAAGCAATTGCGACGGTTCCGCGTCTCAATGTAAGTGCCACAAAGGTGTTGAAACGTCAACAACAACAACAACAACAGTTAGAAATTATTGTAGTCATAGTAAACTAGTATGATAAGTTAATAGCCATAAAAGCTCTACAAATTTGAACCAAGTTAGTAAGTATGTAAACAAAATGCAATCGTCACAATATCAGGAACGCAATGCCCGATAAGATATACTCGAAAAAAGAGAACTAAGTTCTTCCTTTTCTCTACTCTCTCTCTCTCTCTCTCTCTCTCTCTCTCGCAGTTTTGCGTCCATAAATTATACAACAACAACAACAACAACAACAACAACAATAATAATGATGACGTTGATGATGTAATGTAACGAGAGGCTATAAATATGGGCTTCACTGCTTGAGTTCACTTGGCTCTCCAGTTGCTCGTTTTTTTGGTCTTTTTTGTTTTCTGTGCCACACTTGAAGTAAATGGCCCAAAGCAACAGCAACAACAACAACAACAGCAACAACAACAGCAACAACAATAGCAACCACAATGACGACCCCGACAACGATGGCGACTAAACAATTGAGTCATAGTCATGAAAACGTGACAGAATAATGGCAAAACATTAAAGAACCCATTGATATACTCATTCCATTGAGCCATATACAAAGAACGATACTCATTTTTGGCTCGACTTGATGCCATATCGTATTACAAATAATGAACAAGTGTGAATTATTGCAGAGTTATCGATAACAGTGCAGTACTTCAAAAGAAATGTTAAATAAATAAAGAAAGAACACAAACAATTGTAAATCGATTATTGTTATTATTAAATTGTTATCGATAACAGACAGCTTTACACTCTTAAGAAAACTATAGAAGTAAGCAATAAATGATGTTAAAAGAGGTTAAATAAATATTCAGCATATAAACTAAATAAAAGGTAAACGTATTACATAGCTTTTTGCATTATTAAAGAAGTTATCGATAACTCAGCTAATAAATAAAGCGAACAATCGTTATTCCATTACGTAGTCAACGTTTCGGCGAATTATAAAAAATAAACAAGTATGCAGCATTACAGGATTATCGATAACAATTGCGATAACAACCATAAATGTGTATTTAGCGATACAGATACACCTTTATAGTATTTACTGACTAATTGCTACTCCAATAAACCAATATTACACCTCAGTTTAGTCTATACAAATATCGAATGATATTGAAACTTACATGTGTAACCGAACCGGTTTGTAATGTTCTCACCAAAATGTGAGTAAATAACATTAATAACAATATACTGATATACTGTAAAGTCAGTAGTCAGGTCAGCTGATCAAGAATGACGTCATCCCTGACAATGACTTTCTCATTTATTGGTTCGCCTTCACATTCGGTTCACTACACTTACGACAAACGACGATCATCGCAACTATTGACACGAATAATTTAATAAAGCCAATTTAAATTTGCATAAAACACAAACACACACACACACACACACACACACACACATGCATACACGCAAGCGTAAGTAAACGAGCTCTAAATAAATTGAATACAAAAAGCAAAGAACTCAGAGCAACAACAAATACATTTCGTATGTGCGTATAAATTATCCTATCGCAAATATCGAACGATTGCTATTGCAGTCTTTAATTAATGACAATTCTACAACTGAACGAACTGATCGTCAAGTACAAAGATCTACGGCATCTACTGTGTTTGCCCTCTTTTGATCGATGTCAATTGTGAATCAGCTCCCTTAACTCCCCCATCGTCAACGGAAATGATGGGGAAGGCCAGCTGTATAAAGATTGCGATTGCAACTGTAGAGATTAATAAAATCAGTAAAGCAATCGGGTAATGTGTAGTAATCTATAGATTGATAATGAAATCTCTCTATTTGTACGCATAATTAATACAAAATATGCTTTTGAGCTACAACAAATGATGTGATAAGCTTCGTATATAAATGATAATAACTAACAGATTATTTTTATATTTTTGTATTGATTATTATATTTGTAATAAGATCAAATACTTTGATGTTTCCATATTTATTTGGGTTATGACAACGTGACTCACGCTCATTTATCGAAACATGCACAACACGTATCGATAAAATAAAGTTACACGATTAATTTCACCAGCTGCAAACTTCGATCACGTGAAGTGTCGCATACAAATGCAAACATATCCACAAGCAGATCTAACTGTAACTGTTTTACACGCGTGCAAAAGGAAGAGAGCCGACAAACAGATAGAGAGAGAGAGAGAGAGGCAAGCGAAATCGGGGCATAGACGCATTGGCGTCATTTAAGGAGAGGGGAGAATTGGAGGTTGCAGCGTAAAACGTAAACGCGACAAACTTTTTTGAAGGTTACGTGCGGGGGCGGGTGGGCGACTGAATAGATGACCGATCAGGCCGGTTAGGCGAGCGATTGTGGAACGCGTTTTTCAAGTCCACTTGATGATGATGATGTTTGTCACTTGGTCAACTTTTGTTGAGGTTTTGTTTTTAGTTTAATGCGGTTTATTGTACGCTTGTAGACAGCTGGCGAAAGACAGGGGAGAAAGAGAGATAGAGAGAGAGCATCAAAGTTCACCTCAATGTCTTCAATTGGAATTCATTTATTTTGATTTTTTTGCACACACACACATTTAGTCGATTTGTGAATGCGCGCACCGTTAAATGGAGTAGGAAGAGGAAGCGATCGTGGTATCAATTATGTTTTGTTTTATTTTTGTCTTTAATTTTGTCTGCTTTATTTATTTATTTTTGAGTTTTATTTTTTTTTGCTCCTCTTGTTTTGTTGTTTTGCTTGCGTGCGCGCGCGTTTCACTGTCGGCAGCAGCAGAATCAGAAGACTGGCTGACGCGACCGCGCACCTTTGCCATAGCGCAGTTTGCTTTGTTTTGTGTTTGTATGTGTGCGAGTGTGTCACTGTTAGAACAGAGCGATTGCTGTAGTAGACAGGCAAAGAGCGCAAGCAAGCGAAAGAGCAAGAGAGTGAATGGATTGTATCAGCTGTGCGCTCTCTCACAACTTTTAGTGCTCATTGCACTTTGAATGAAATTGGTAACGGTAGTATGTGCTTTCCAATTGGATTGCGCAAATATGAAGCAAAAGCAACAACAGCAACAACACATAAATTAAACGAACATACGTTATGCAAACGAGCTGCAGCGTCGACATCGCCGAATGACGCACACAAAATGCCCCCAAAAACTGCGAGGGCTGCTGCTGTTGCTGCTATTGATGTTGCTGTCGCTGTCGATGATGACTGCGGCAGACAAATGAGCGTAATACAAGAAGAAGAAGAAGGAGAAGGAAGAACACGTACGATTTGTCTGTCAGCGTGCGACAATAAAACAGCTGCGCTGACGGAGACAGAGACGTCGACTGCGAAGCTGCTGTCAACAAAACTTGAAGAGCCAAAGACAAAAAATGATGTGTTTGTGTATCTATGAATGTATGCGAATGTGCGTGTGTGTGTGTGTGTGGCTTTGCCTTTGCCAAGTTCAAAATTATTTAAAACAATTAATATTCATTTTGCTTGAACACTTTCAATTAGCTTGTGCACGCCTCCCCCTCTCTACACCACACAACATGTCCATTGCCCACATGTTTTTTTGCTTTAAATGAAGGTGTCAAAAATTGAGCCATAAATTAATAAAAATAAACAACAAAATAAAAAATACAAATAAACGATTTGGTTACAATAAACTGTGCCATTTACAATAATTAGAATATTCGAAATCGACAATAACGTAAACCCACTTGGGAATAAAACGTACCAAGAATTGCCAAGAAAACCAGTCTCAAAGCACAGTTAACAGAACATTTCGTAAATTCCCGTTAAGCTCGTTTCATATTTGATTAGTGTCGTCTTTAAAGTTAGCTGTGATCGCATAAAAGCTAAAATTCGATAATCGATAAATTGTAATGCTTTCCCTTGTTTGCCTTTTTCGCATTCTTATCGGACACACACACACACACACAATGAGAGAATGATTGCCAGTGTATACACACAATAAGTAAATTGCTTAAATTGGGATGTTGACTATTCGCTTTTTATTGATTTTGTATATTGATGATGATTTAGATAGAGACAAACAAAAAAATATGTGGCCAAATCTATCAAAGCCACGCTCCATTTACGCCCACCAAAATGGGTGGAATAACGAAGAGGGGGGACTCAAGTAAATGTGTGTCACAATTAACAATACAAAATTGCGCGTTAATCAAGCGCAACACATACATATACTTACTATGTACATATGTGTGTGTATGTATGAATAGAATACACAATTTAATTAGGGTTTGAAGTGTTTTAGCGTCTGTTTGTGAATGGGAAATGCTGCCAAAAAGTGCGCAATTTCCAATTGGTTTTTGTTGCTGCGGAGAGACAAAGACAAAACCAGCCATAAGTTGCAAAGTACCGTTTTTGCCCGCACTCAGTTAGCATACTAAAAAAGAAAGAGCGCCAGCACAAAAACAACAACAGGAATCACACGCTGTGAGAGCAATAGAATGGGAGAGACAAACGCATCACAGTTGTTGGGGAGCGAAATGGAAGGAGAGACGAGGCGAGCATTGATGGCAGTTTTTGTATGATCGTGTGTGTGAGCTGTTGTACGTGTGCGTCTGTAATGAGTTGTGAGTCATGGTAAGGCCATGCAGAGAGCCAATGTTAATGTTGTCGCTGATGAAGGTAAAAATCAACAAAATAATAATAATAATAATTATAATGGAAAGTATTTAAAAGAGAGACAGTGACAGCGCACAGCTAGACAGTTATGTAGATAGATGGCAGATGATGTTGATGATGGGCGATAACATGCAGCTAAATGGATTAAAGAAAAAGAAGGTGTGAAGCAGCAGACAAGAGTAAGACAGTAAGACAGAGAGAGCGGGAGAATGACAGAGGTGGGGGATAACAAAAACAGAAGCAAAGCAACGTAAATGAGCCACAGCCGGAACTTGATGGCTCATGCAAGCGACGCTAGACTCTGTCCGCGTCAAGGTGAAGTTTTATGACTGTCGTCTTTTTTCTTGTTTTGTTTCTTTTTTTGTTGTTGCTTTTTTGCATGCGGGTGAAATTGAAAATAATATAGTGAAAATAGGTGAGTGTGTGTGCAATTGCAGTTGACAGTCCAACAAAAAACAATAACAAATTATGCTCTTGTTTTTTTAATGAATCTTATGCATGTTTTTTTTTTTTGCCTTTGGCCCTCCTAGAGAGTCACAACAACAACCAGGTTCAAGCTAATGAGTTTCACCTGCAACTACTGAACTTTGCTGCGGTCAACTTAACAGTTCTGTGTACTTCACAGAGCGCTGTTAGCGCATATGGTAAGCGTACTAAAGATGGAATTGTTATGGTGCAATTAACAGTTCGCTGTTAACATATGTTAAGAGTACTAAGATGTAACTATTAATGTATCTACATACATTTAACAGAACGCTATTATCTATGTTATCGTGCATTTGCAAGTTATTTATTTAATAAGGAAACCATAATTCTCATCAAATTACATAATTTCTAAGGAACAGATTGGACAATTCCTATAAGTAATTATTCTCTAGATAAAGAAACACTTTATGGGTTAAGAACTACAATAAAGATGCCTGAAATATGCAAAACCATTAGATTAACCGCATTTTTCTTAACAATTGCCGTTACAGAGATTGTTAAATATGCAGTATTATTGTTCAAATCGCACTCCATTGTCAGCATTTTGGCAACGTATTGTTGTTGTCGTTCTTCTGCTTCTTGGGAAATAGAAATTTCCGTTGATGTTGACCTCTGGCGCTCTGCCATTGGGCCCCCTCCGGTGTCGTGTTCCAAATTTGTAATAGCTGCCAGAGCTAATGGACAAATAATTACAGTCAGCATCAGAATACAACACAACAAAATACAACACAACACACAACTAACTAACGCTTTTTGACCTGGCATAATGGACAATGGACAAATGACCTCGGGGGGATTGGCAGGAAGGAAACTAGTTTGTTTTATGGGAATTGTTTATGCATAATTATGGTAATACAATTGACAAATGACTTCTGTTGTCCTTAATTCTTTGCAAAGATATCACATAATAAATGGGAATGTAAAGTCTGATTAAAAACTATCGATTGTTGTATTGTAGCAAGCAAAATCATATCAATTAAGATTGTAGCTCAACATAGATTGATTAATACAATTATAAATTAGTTTAAATGATTTATCGTTAGTAATACTCTCCGTTTCTCGCTTTCTCTAGCTCAACACAATTCAGTGATCTTTCAAGTTATTGCAAACAACTGTAGTTCCTGTCAAAGTTTCCGGTATGAATGTTCTACATCGTTGATCGGGCTGTCTTGGGCTGCTGCTTCGGCGTCTTAAAGCTGATAGTTGCACACAGCTTATATAAAAGATACACTGATACGCCTTCTGAGTCTGCTAATTTCAGCATAATCTGAGAGACTCTTTTGTCTCAGCGAAACAGCTGTGCTTCTTGGCCCCATAATCATGTTGGGAAGTCATTAAGTGTCTCATCGGAATGTCAATGAACGCGGCGTCGACAACAAACGGTCTGAACGCATTGAAATAAGAACAGGTGTTTCAAGAGATCTTCAGGTGTTAGGGACCTCTTATACATACATACATAGTTACATACATCTGATCTCAAGTTCAGAGACCAGAGCAGCTGTTGGTCTTGTCTTGGGGGTTAAGTGCAAACCTTTGCAACTCTTAATGAGCTTCAGCATTTGTCACTTCCCACAAAGATACAAAGATACAGATACTTATTTCACATCGTCTATCAAAATGCGACATTTGTAAATTGGATCAGGAAATTAAACTGTTATTTTTTTACTCTTTGCCACAATTCAAATATAGGCAAACTCTTGTTAGCCAGGCTCATAAATTTCGTGGCGTAGAAAGTAACTGGGCCAAGCCCAAAACACCAGATGAATAATGAAAACACGGAGAAATACGAGTGTAAAGAGTACAGAAAAAAGAAACAAACACACAAACACACACACACACACATGAAAAGTGCAAGTAAGCACATAAAACATGTCCAGTTTGTTGGGGGATGTTAAGGCTAAAAGGGTAAAAGGGAAATGGAAGGGAGACTTGCTTTATCGGTTTTCTGGGCAGTTCAACTTACATAATAAAGTAGTCCAAGCCTTACGAAATACCAAAAAGTATCTATGAATGCCTAATAAACTACGGCAAGGTAGAGCTGCTACATTTTTGGGTTCTAAAAACCGCTTTAAGGTGGCAAAAGTGTTTAAACATTAAAGCATATGTTACAAGTTTATAAAAATTAGGTGCAGGCGCATTTTTACAAGCTTTTAAGTTGCATAAAATACTATACTTAATAATGACAACAACAACAAAAATACTTATAAATATTTTCAAAGTCAAATTTAAGTATTAAAAGTTGTTTTTTATTTTCAAGTTTTATTCGAATCAATTACTGTATTGAATTCTCTACACCTCGATGCATAGAAATATGATTATATTTGCACAGTTAATGCGTTGTTTCTCCCTTCAAATTGGGTCAGCAATATTTAACTTGTGTATTGAATGGGTCTCTTTCAATCCAATTGGACTTTCAATTTGCCAATTGGCAAAGTTTCAATGCTAAAAAGCTGTAAACCTGCCGCCACACTCCAAAGTTTATCATGCATTGTAATGCTTTCGCCCCCCTCTTCTCCTCCTTTGAGGCAAACCAACAAAGTACAGTTAGCAACAAAATGGTAAATGAATGACTGGTGAAAAAAAAAACACAATATTACTCATTTATGAAGATTTCTTTTTCTTCCTTTTGTTTGTTTACATCATTCATCTTTTTTTTTTTTTATTCAAATTTGGACTTCTTGTAGAAGACGTAGAGGCAAAGAAACGGACAAGAAAAACTCATACAGATATTATTATGCAAATTTTCTATTCTCTTTCATTGACACTTTGCGCCGTACGCCTTGACAGGTTTATCATCATTTTATGTTGCTTGCTCTTCCTCTTACAATAATAACAAATGACTTGTTACGTGGTTTACTGCTTGTTCTTCTGCTTTGCTATACACATTTACACACACACACACACACACACACATACCAACAGACGTGCAGAGTCATCAATGCATTCACAAAGGCGACCTCCGCAGCTCAAAAGTTTTACGCTCTCAGAGAGTGAGAGAGCATAAAGTTTAAAACGCGCCTCCTTCGCTTTGCTGTACGTGTGTGTGTGTGTGTGCTTGTGTTTGTGTTACGTATACATGTATTTATGCATGATCACTTCAGTCAATATTTACATTTCTAACTAATTATCAGTTCAGCGCACTTTTGTGTTGACAGAAGCAGCGGCAGCAGCAGCAGCAGCGACGTTGACGTCGACGCAAAACAGTGTCAACGCTTTGTGGTCGCCTTCATCTGCCACCTTCACAATGCGAGTTCGTTTAACTTTGCATTCTAAAAAAGAACAACAAAAACAACTAAAGAGTACGGCTAATGATGTTAATTGTGCCTAAAATTGGCTGCTTACGCATATTATTATTTGTTATTTAAAGAAAACCAGGAAGCTGCTTTTAACAGTTACCTAAAGTGTTCTTAACATCGTTATGTTTAAAGCATTCAACAGTTCTCTTTTAAGTGAACATAACAGCGTTCTGTTAAAAGCACTTAACAGCGTTCTCTTAACTGCATTTAACAGCGCTTTGACACTGACCCAGAGTTGACCTTCAAGCCAAATGCTTTTTAGGCCTATTTGCTAGCTTAAGCCGAAGTTTTGTGTGTAAACATTCCAAATAAAAAAGTTTCTTTTGTTTTTGTTTCTTTGTTTCGCCTTTTTGATACTTTAATTGCCCCAAAAAGCCTTGAATTTGCACTACAAAGAGCTTTTAGTGGTTTACCCATAAAAGCCGACTGAGAAATTATAGTAATTAAAGTCATAAAAAATGAGCAAATAAGACTGAAAATGTTATTTATCTTGGCCCAAAAGAAGTCGCTGTTGTTCTTTCGTTTGACCTTTGACAAACTACTGCTACATTTATTTCTATTCTAACAACTTATGAGATATACCGCCTCAATAACATTTTCTAGATAATAGATCTTTCATATAATGCAAACATACTAAATATTGATAAACATATGGAATGTTAACTAATATAGTATAGCAGTGTTTTAGTTTAGTTTTGATAGTAATAGATAATTTTATTGCCAATATTTTGATATCATTTCAAACAATCCCACGCTTTTCTCTGCTTGCAATGTAATTGCAAACGGGTTTGTAGTTAGCAAGGGGGGAGGAGTGGTTGGGAAGGGGAGGGGCAAGTATTACTTAGTAAACATATCAAATGGGGAGGTTCAACTTACGCCACTAAGCCGCCCAAGAAGGCAACTGGACCGCCGCCAATTAGACGAATCTTGCGATGGCAGGAATCGAACAGCGATGTTCGTGTTGGCGCCTGTGATGTGGGTGACATGTTGTTGTTGTTGTTGTTGCTGCTGCTGCGGCTGTTGTTGCTGCAGCTGCTGTTATTGTGGATGTTATTGCGTCGATTGCTGCTGTGTCTATTAATGAGCAGCTGTTGTTGTGCTGCTGCTGATGCTGCTGCCGCTGATGTTGTTGACGTTGTTGTTTTCCACGCTTGTTGTTCACTTGTTTTGAAATTGTAATTGCTTATGTAGTTGTTGTTGCTGCTGTTGCAGTTTTTACTGTTTTTATAATGAGTGTTGTTGTTATGGTTGTTAATGCAACTATTAGACAAACTGTTGTTGTTTTTATTATTACTATTAATGCTACGACAGCTCTGATTGCTACTGTTGTCGTCGTCTGTCGTTGTTGTTGCTATTACTGCTGCTGCAGTTGCTGTCACTGCTGCTGTTGTTGTTATTGTTTTTGGCTTCTTGTTGCGTCGCAGCGCTGCTGCAAAGCTATAACTAGTGTGCTCTTTCTTCTTTTTCTTCTGTTGCTGCTGCTGCTGCTCGTCTGTGTTAATTGTTGTTGCAAGCAATAACAAACACTTTTCGCTTGTCTGCTTTTGCTGCTGCTTGAAATAATAATCAGCTGCTGCTATCGCTGCTCTCTTTTGATTTGTCTCCTGCGCTTCCGTTTGCGTCGCTGCTGCTGCTGCTGTTGTCGCTGCTGTCGTCGCAGTAGCTGTCAATGGCTTATGTAGCTTTTGCTGCTGCTGCTTGAGCTTTTGGAGTAAGCTTTTGCGTTGTTGCTTCTCGCTTGTGTTGGCTGCCGCTGCCGCTGCTGCCGTCGTACCGAAACCAAGTTCCACAATGTGCTGTGTGGGCGCTCTCAACATTATTCACAGTCACTTTTGCTTTTAGCTTTTGATTCGTTGTTGTTGTTGTTGTTGTTATTGTTTATGTTTTGCACATTTATTCGCTGTTTAATTTTTCAGTTTTAGCATTTGAATTTTACACTGATTTAAATTTAGCTCAACTCGTTTTTGTTTCTTTCCTTTTCTTTCACTTTTGAGCTTAACTTTCTTCTAGAAAATAAAATATTGCAAGACTCCAAATTAAAGTAAAACTCGAAAAAACTGCTTTTTGATTTTGGTTTCTTTAGATTTATTTTATTTCGCTTAGTTCACAACTTTCAAACTAAGTTTTGTTTTGGATTTTATTTTTTTTTGGTAATTTCCTTTCTTGTTAGCAAATTCAGGCAAAAGAAAAACTTTTATTTGCAACTTGGCGCGGTCTGCACAGTGGTGCGAGTTGTGTTGTAAATGTCAAATGTCAGTTGTCAGATTATTTATTTTTCTTTGTCATTGCTTAATAATTAAGGCTCTGCTGATGTTAGTTAAGTTTTGAGAGTTTAAGTTTATAATACTATGCTCTAAAAATAGATATATATAAATAAAGATATATATTTATATTATGTAATTCCCAAACTCTTTCTTTCTATTGGTTATATTAAATGAAAATGTCTACACACATTTCGTCTAGTCTTGCACCACTGTGCAACGTTTGAAACATTGGCCTATGTTTTATATATATTAATATATATATATATATATGTGCGCTTTCTTATAATGGCACTTTGTTGTTGTTATTGTTTTTTGATAGTTGTTGTTGCTGTTGTTCCTATAGTTGTTATTGTTATTGTATATATAATGCGCCTCAAGAAAAAAAAACGCGATCGCGTGAGTTTTTCTGCCTCATTGTGTGCTATTTCACAACTGCGTGTGTGTGTGTGTGTGTGTGACGTATGGGTGAGTATGTAAATAAGTAAATACATTTATTTTTTCGCGAGGTTGCCAAGCCAAAATCCGCTTATTCAGATGTATGTTAATTAGATTTACTACACAAATGAATTATGAAGTATACACACTGTGGACTTCTTTCTAATCTTCTTTGCCATTATATTATAACTTCTTCTTCTTCTTCTGCTTCTTTTTCGCTTTGTTTGAACATTAATTCAATGCAAATTCAACTTAGTAGCAGCAGCAAATAATTTGTATAAATTTTAATTGTAAAAGCAATGATAATTTCAATACAAAGTCTATCCCATCTGCTGTCTGTATTCCTTCCCTTCCCTTCCCTTCCCTTGCCTGTTCCGCTCTTCTCTTTTAGCTTTTAGTCTCGGCCCGGCCCAAAAGGAAAGTAAAAGCTGGTGTCATCCAGCGCTGCTTACGCAATTCGCAACAAACACACAACAGCAAAACGAGAAAGAAAAACAAAATATACAACATGATGAGCCTAAATTAAGAGCCATCATTAAAGTAGGCACAAGCCAAAATGGCAACTCATAATAATAAAAAATCGAACGGGAAGCAGGCAGCATGTCAAAACCGGTAAACCTTCACCCAATTTTAGATGTACTACTTGGCCCAGAGATGAGTGAAACTTCAGCTCAGCATTCTGATTACGCATTTCAGATGAATCACTACAAGTTCCCCTTAGGGAATTTTCCATAAAACCCGCATCAATTTACCAATTGTGCGATATTTGCTACATGATAACAGTTTTATTCCGGTTAATTTATTTATCTAATTGCAAAATGAAATTCAAAAGAAATTTAAAATTAGTTTTTGGCATAATATATTCTGTAATTTATGTAGCTGTTTCTTTTTGATTTATAAATATTGTTGGATTAACTTCAAATAATGAAAAGATATCCCTAATGCATTAAAAACTCATTAGAGTATATATTAAAAGTTGTATAAAGCATATTTAAATTTAAATTGAATCTTTTGGGCATATTTCCTTTAATAAATGTCTCAGTTCAGTTGCTTGCATGCAGAATTAACCACTAAAGCTGTTCTCAAAATCTTGCTACATTAATTACATTACATTAATAATAATAATAATTATGCATTATTTTATTATATATTATTATTTTTATATAATTGCCAAATGCCTTTTAATAATTTAATAATTAATCTTAATGTCTTTATTTAAAATGTCTTTATTTTAAATGAATTTAAATTTTTAAAATATACATTTGCCACTAATTTCTGCACTAAATTATGCTGTTCCGACTTCCGTTTTCTTGGCCACATTTGGAGTTTTAAAAGAGTTGTGATGGCATGTTTCAATAGCCAATCGCTGACCACATTGTGGTGCATGCATCATCTGTGCAATTTGCATATGAAGAGAAGATGCGAAATTTGCAAGAAACGCGCTTATCTGCAATTCTCGGATGGTATGGAAATATGAATGGGACGTGCCACAGCAAAGTGGTAAATTGATTCAATCAATGTGCAGACTGAGCTGGCAACACGCAAAGACATTCAACAATAACAACTACAACAACAACTACTACAAACAATCTCTACAACAACAACAATCATCATCATAATAACAACGGCAACACGGAAAAGTAAAAGAAAAATATGAAAATACACTGCAAAACGTTTTGACACTTTTGTTTTAAAGGAAAAACTTTCACAAACTAAAGTTTCGATTGTGCCGAGTGTTACGAGTCTATTGAAAGTCTTAGAGTCGGCCTTTTAAAAGCAAAAGTTCAAGCTTAAGTTGCCAAATTTCTTCAGAAACTTTTCGCAATGTCAATTGCAGCGCAAGGCGTCTTATAATTCGCAACTAATTCAAGCTACGTTTCGCTCTCATTCTCATTTCCAGGCACGTTCTAAGATCTCTAGAGTCTCAATGGAATATCAAGCCAATGCTAATGCTAATGCTAATGATGATGTTGAGTATAATAATAATGAAGTTGTTGTTGTTGTTGTTTTGGCTGCTGATTTGGGAAGCAGATGAGCTACAATGCAGAAGAAGACAGTTAAAGAGAGTCTCAACGGTTCGTTGGACTCATTTTTAATGCACAACTCAACAAATTGACACTACTTCAAATTGTTAGCGGGCGGGTAAAGGGGCGACAAGGGGGGCAGGGGGTTGGATTTGCGCTACTAGAATTTTAAAATGAAAGTTCGTGCTTATTCACGGTTGAAGTAACATGCGGAAATCTCTGAGCTCTGAGCTTAGCTCAAAAAGCAAAATGAAAAGCCAAGAGAAAGAAGAGAGAGAGAGAGAGAGAGAGAGTGAGTGAGGCAGAGAAAGAGGGATATGAAATAAAAGTCTAGCCATAAGAAGAAGAGTCCAAATAATCATAATAATTATATTATTTTAATGTGTTTTTCTTTTCTATTTTCCTTGACGCTGTTTTCCCAGCTGTCGTTTTCTGCTTGGCATTACACAGCGTTTTCAATTAAGTCCCCAACCTCAAAGTCTCAATGATGAAAGTTTTTCCTTTTTTTTTTCCCCACTTTTCTACTTTTTCTTCTCTTGTTGTTGTTGCTGCTGTTGCTGTTGGGGCATGCTACGAGGAAGGGTTTGCGGCATGTGTCAATGCACGGCGAAGCAAGACACATCGTCAAGTGGCAAGGTTATGCATTGTGAATAAGCAATTAGTTCTGCGGTTCTTTCCCGTAATCATCATTAACAACATCATCATCATGATTAACACAAGACATACGTTGTCTGTGCTTAGCTCTGGCTTTAACTTTGGGGTCATTGTTATCTGTGCAACAGATTGAAGCTGAGCGAGAATATCAATGTTACGATATCTCTAGTTTATGGCTTTCGATTGCCTACGATAGATTACAATCGGATTCCAAATTAACTGGAACGTAATGCTGGAAGTCGTGCAGCATGCAGCGCAGCGCTAAATACATAATTTACGGTAAAATCAAGCACATGTTGTGACTGCTCTGATTTAGAGTAAGAGCAACGATGTTAATCGGTAATCGATTTATTTTATAGTTCTTATAGATTGGCTGCTAGTTTGTTATCGGTTATTAGAATACGATTTTTATATTGTGCATTATTTCAATATTTATAATACAATCGATTGATTGCATTATTTGGTGATCACAATGTTATCGATAGTTCGATTATTTACATAATAATTGAAAATAAACAATTGTATTTGATTATGTGTATTACACAAGCAATATCGTAATTCTATATTCTATTCTATATTCGATAACGCATTCGATTAATTGCATTACAATAAAGTTCAGTGGCAAGAGTCTTATCCCAAATGGCAATCCGATTACTTGTTTTGTATTATAAACTTGTCATAAAAGTATTGTCGATATTCGATGAGTTATTAGTATGCTCTACTATCGATTATCGATTACTTACTCTACTAAACAATCAATTTGCAAGACTGAGATCAATTTTGCTATGGCAAGCCCTACTTTTATAATAATCTGACAGCAATAATCGATTATCGATTTATAATCGATTACTTTCCGTTTCCCCCAATGGCTTGGTGTGCCAAAAGGATGATATGCTACGTTTTAATAATTGAAACTGCAGCGATTCATGCTCGATCAATCTAATTGAGACACGTTGCAACGCTGCCACGTTTGCTCTCAAGGCTCTCGATGCATGCCGCAAGCAGCGATTGCCTCAATTTTCACACTCTGAAGGCCACAAGTTGAGTTGAGAGTGATTAGTGTGCCACGTACAGGCAGACAGACAGAGAGACAGACATATGTACATAACTCTATCTCTGTATCTGTGTATTGAAAAAGACAAAAGAAAAACGCAATCGTCAATCGATCTGCATACTCGCTTCATTTTATATCTACGTGCAACTGGGCAGGGTTACCTTCAACCCTTCCCGCCACCCCTCCCCAAACTGCTCACTCTTTCAATCTACAAACTTGAGCGATTGCAGGGACTGCGAAGTTCTCACGGCGAATTACACAAAACGCCGCACATCACGTTTCCAGTAATCATGAAACTCAGTTACATTCGCTCCCCTTCCCCTAAGCCCCCACAACCTTCCCCTGTTTTATCCACAACTCTGGCTTGATCACATTGGCTACACTGTGCTCCTCATTCCACTTCATTCACGGCGACGCGACGTCGACGTCGACGCTCGCAGTCGGCAGTGGCTATAAATTTGTACAGAGCTCGAGACGTGAGAGAAATGCAAAAAAAAAAAGTCAAATAAAATAGAAACAGAAATAAAAAAGAGACGCATTGAAATTACCAAAAAAAAAAAAAAATTTAAAAATAATAAAAAATACAATAAATTGTAGGAAATTGTAGTCGAAATGCTGTGCTAGACTAGAAGATACGCTGTATCTGTATATAATTTACAGCTAAATGATATATATACAAACATAAAAGAAAACTGTGAACGCTAGATGGCGCCAGCTTTTATTTTTTACTACTCTTTCACATTAACTAAAACAATTGAATAACTTCTGAGTTTATAAACTAATATTGCTTAAATTTACAGCATAGCTAGCTAGAGTTTAATAATTATAAGACTTAATAACATAATTCCAGATCTGAAAGTGCTTGTAATTAATACTTTAACAGACAAAAAAGTCCAAATTCAAATGCTGCCTCTTTAATTAGTATAGGGTACAAAAACAGAGGGGAAAAAAAACATAAAAACAACAACAAACACATGGACTCAGTTACCAGCCCAAACAATGAAATACGTAAGCTGCGCTAATTAAGCAAATTAGTAAATAATACAACAAAACCGAAGAATAATAATTATATAAAAAAAAAACAGCTGTGGTCAGCGTCTCGTCTGCTTATTTTTACCTACTTTTTCAATTGTTGTTGTTGTTGCTGTTGCCGTTGCATTGTCAACACAGCGCGGCAGAAATTTGACCCATAAAATTTCCCACCAAAATTATAGTAATTTTCAGCTAACTCAATTTGCCAGAATGGAAAATGGCAAGCAACAGAGAGAGTGAGACAGAGAGAGAGAGCGAGACAGTGAGAGTGAGAGATAAACAGCAGAAAAGCCACAAGTTGAGGGAATCGTGGCCGCACAACATTGTGGGAGTCTTCGATTGCAACAAAAGTAGCCGAAAATTAGCTAGAGAAACGTTTCAACTCTCAATGGAAAATCAGCGCAATTTTCACTATCCAGTTACCAAACAGGCTGTCGCCTCCCCACCCCCCACACACCCCTTTGTACACTAAACTGCCACAAGATGCCACATAATAATAGCTGTTTCGTTGTAGTCGCCACAGCTGCCAGCGCTGTTGCCGGTGGGCGGCCATTTGGACAACAACGACAACGACAACGAGAAGAACAACCAACAACAACAACAAAGGCAATAAAACAGCATCGAAACTTTTAAATTGCACAGTGGAACATTTGTGTTAATGTTGTGCGCCTAAAAAATGAATAGTTGCCACATGGGAAGATCTCTTTCTTAAACTAAAACAAATCATAATAAAAAAAAAACTGAAATCATTTATAATTTATTGCAACATTTTCAAAAGGCATAAAACATTGTGCAACACTGTTATATGTAAGTGATTTAAATACCCTGTAAGCTAGCGCTCTTCTGCGCTGTGTTGCTGGGTTGTAAGTAAAGAAAGCTGAATTGTATTGAAGATACAAAGCAGATTGATTATTGTTAATAGAAAGTAGTTTCTCTCTTGTAAAGACTTATAAGAAGCGCTACTTTATAGATATAGAAATGTTTTCTAATTAATAAATTAGTTAATTTATTTAACTATGCTAAAAATATCTTTTGATTCGCAGAGTAAACATAAAAGTTATGCCAGTTCGCCGGGCGAAGCAACGTTGCGTATACGTAATATGTTATCTGCCCTACACTATTGCAATATCTGTAATCTTCACTAGCCTCACTCATGCTCATGCTTCAAGTGTTCCATTAAAAATGCTATCGATTATATTTTCAATTTTTAATAATCAATAATTATTTATTGAAACTTTTGCTGTACAAAAATGCAGCTGTTCTTAAGTTATGAAAATGCAATTAATGTTACATTGTGTGTTCGCTTAAGGCCAGTATATAAAGGAGAGAGGGAGAGAGAGAGAAAGAGTGGTAGTGGCGGCAATTTCCGCCTACGACACTGTGCTTAGTGGTGCACGCTTTTGTCAGTGGGTGGAACACAATTGCCACACAGTTGTGGTAGCTTGGATTAGACTTTTCTTTTTTTTTTTTTATTATTTTGTATTCATCTATTTTGTGGCATGGAAAATCACTAAGATTGCAACATAGATTTTTACACACATTTGCTGTGCTTTGATTTTTCTTAATGTTATCAAAAGAAAATCAGGCAAAAAACAACAGCAAGTGACAGCTAGCAATTATTTAAGAAAAGCCTGTGAACAAATGCAGCACTATCTCTCTCGCTCTTGCTCTCTTTCATTCTGTCTTGCAGTGCAATTAATGGCACGTGTTACCGTTAGAAAGAGTGTGAAGAGAGAGAGCGCGCGAGAGCGTGCAAAGCAAACACATGGCACTCTTTGCTGAATGTAGCATTGAGTGTAAATACAACAGCAAGCAAGTGCATGGTTTTAAAGGATCAAGAGCGACGTGTGCATACCCTGTAGACCGTGCGCAAGCTGCAGCTAATAAGCATAAATGTATGTAGGTTTATATAATGCATCATCTATGCGCTGCTTGCATATATAATGGCCTTACAAGCAGTACATTCACAAACAGCTTGCGCTGCTTGCCAACTAGAGCTGCCTATACTGTGGCCTGTTACAAACATAAGCACACATTCAAACTACCCTCTCTTCAGCGTCATATATAACAATGGGTATAGAGAAAAAAAAGAGGCCCCATGACGGCAATGGCGACAGCTGAATAATAAATTTAGCACAGCTCTTCGATTTTTTCTTGTTCATATTTTTGCTTTTCTTTTTGTTGTTGTTGTGCCCCAAAGTAACAACAACAACAAGAACCGCAACAGCTGAGCTGACATTGACACTTTTCGTCGTTTGCTTGAGGCGCATAAAAATCATTTAAGGTTATTTATATAAAAAAGAAAAATAAATAACCAAAGTGAAATGTTATGCACAGGAGGAAACTAAATTCAAAGCAGACACTCGATAAAGTGAACAAACGTTGCATATGATATCGGAAATCAATAAATGTCGTTTCTCGCCCACTTCCCGTGTCTTTTGTGTGTGTGTGCATTAGTTATCATTTCTAACCACAATGAACTGCATAATGTATTCATTTACATCAAATTATACCCTTTTTTTAATGTCTTTCTTTCTTCATTCATTTCCCTCTTCCATGCGAACTCAATTCCAATTCGCCAATTCACCAAACTGGCAATTCAAATTCGAATTCCCTCTTGCCAACAACGTTCAATTTCCGCGTCGCCTTCAATGCGCTTAACCTTCAACTCGCATTGAAGTCAATTTGCTGTGTTATCCCCCCCCCTATCGGACTCTCTATCTTCTTTGCCATTTTGGTTTTCACACCCCCGCCCCCGCTCAAATTGTAGCAATTAAATCAAAATTTATGAAGTGATTCTAATTTAACGGCTTTGAGTGTATGTTCAATTTCCATTGCTCGCATTTTGAATAAGCTTAATTGTTGACGACTTTTCTACGTGTGTGTGTGTGTGTGTGTGTGTGTGTGTGTGTGTGAATAAGTCGCGACCAGGCAAAGCACCGTTAAAGGTCAAACGAGCATTTAGCAAGAGACGCTGAAAGAGACAGCAAAAAGTAAAGGCAAAAACTAGAAACACAATCAATGCTTGCAGCCTATCTAACTACAGCTCCCTCTCTTTCTCTCCCTCTCTCATTCTCACACACTCTTTCGCTCTCATTCTCAGCTTAGACGTAGAATTATTACTATTAAATGAAATAAAACTAGTTTCCTCAATAGCAAGCAGTAAACCTGTGTTGTAGCTGTCGCTCTTATTGCTGTTGTTGTTGTTTTCGTGGCAGCTGCTGCTGCCTTCATGACGTGACCGAAAGATGCACATGCAATGACATGATTAAACATGCCGGCAATCGTTTAGATCGCTTGGGAAAGTCCCTAATGTGTGTAATACCCATAGTTTTCACTACTCAATTAACTATATGCTTAACAAGCCTCAGCAAATTGTTAGAAAAAAGTTAAAACCCAAAGAATCAAGTAATTTAAACCCCGAAAAGCATAAAATAATTTAATTAATTCGTTAGTTTCACTTGATTTTTACTAAATTTGTTCATGTTTAAGATTTTTGTAAGTTTCAGCTTATTTTTCAAATTGCTATGATTTTTTCTTGGTTATAATATATAGACCGTTTTTACTACTTAAAAACTACATAATTAATTTGTTTACTACAATTTAAATGGAACCAAGCTGCTTTAATTTATTGATGTATGTATTATATTATAGATTTTACAGCAATGTTAAAGTCTTATTTTGTTGCTTTACCATTATTTATAACCATTTTATATTAGTAAATTTAAAAGTAAATGTAGTTCTTCAAATATTAATGAGCTCTGCGCAAATACTGTGTTCTGAGTCATACATTCTTGCAAAAATATATGCTAGCACGCAAATGCAGAAATCGATTTTTGCTACACTGTGCCATACTTGCTGTGGAGGTGGTGACGCATTTGCATTGCCACAAGCAAAGGAGAGGTAGGAGAAAGGGGGGAAGTGAGCAAATTGGCGCAGCTTGAAGTGGCTGCGGAAGGACACCATTCTTGTTGAATTGGCGTGTGTGAGGACTTTTTTTTTATTGGTAGAGGGTTGCCACCTGACAGTATAAAAATGGTTTCTGAGGGGATGATGTAAAGTGACAGGAAACGCGTCCGGAAAGGAAGTGACAACAGACAGTGGCGGTGGCAAAGGAAGTGGTTAAAAACCGACAAAACGATAACAACAACAACAATAATAACAATTGGTTAACGCTGCTGGCGCTTACAGCTGCTGCGGTGCTGCTGATGCTGTTGCTCCGCTACTGTCTGCTGTCTGCTTACTGGTTACAGTTAGTGGCCAAAGCAAAAGCTCGATGCACCGTAACAGTTATTGTTGTTGTTTGTTTGTTTGTTTTTGTTGCTGTGCCAATTCTAAAACGTTGCATTGGCAACAGTCGCGCTTCGCCGGTTTTGCAAGCTGCCTGCATTGCGCGTAATCAGTGAAGCAACAAACCGTGGCAACAACAACTTCGACTGCAACAACAACAATTATAAGAGTTGTAATGCGGCTACTGCTGAAGAGGTTGCAAAAAAATAAAAAGAGTTTTTGCAAGTATTGAAAACTCGTATGCAGTTCGCTGTGAATGACACAGTTTACACTTACACACACAAACACACACACACACGGCAACACTGGCACAATGGAGTGAACTCCTTGCTTACTTGAATATTTGTTTTCTTTTTTGTTTTTCTTTTCAGAATTTCCACATTTTATTTTCTATATATAATACATATATAATATTTTTTGATTTATTAAATTGTTTTAACTGCACACACATAGAAGAGGTTGTCGTTGTTGAAACTGCGACGCTGCTGCGCGCCTCTTAACAAAGTCAAACGCGTAGAGACGGCGACCCGACCACGACGACGACGTTGACTGCGAACGTGCGACCAAACATGCCAAAGGAAATTTCTATACTGAAGCAGCGGCAAGACTATGACAGCTGCTTGACTGACTGACTGCCAACTAACACCAATACATACAGAGAAGCTGCCGAATGAAAGCAGAGCAGAACAGAGCAGAGGAGAGCCAAAGATGACGATGATGGTGTCGCTGTCGCTGTTGTTGTTGCTGCAGTTAGTTTCTTTTCATGCTGTTAGCGTCGCAGACGCAGCCGAAGTCATACGCACACTTGCACACATTAACTGGTTTGCAGAGAGCAACAACAGCTGCGGAGAGAGAGAGCAAGTGAGCGGCCAGTGAATGTTTCTGTGTGTGCTTTGCATACAAATGCGGCAGTCAAGCAAGACCAGAACATATATACATACACGACCACTTGTTTGACAGCTGAGCATGCTCGTTTACTTGCTCGCTCCCTTACACACACATACACACACACTCTCTCTCTCTCGCTTTTCCAACGCTGCGACGCATCAGCTGAGCCACATATACATAGTCAATATTTTTTTTGCGACACGCTTGCCCGCGCTCAGCAGCTGACAGCACACAGTGTTGCCAGACTTCAAGATATTTTAGTAGTGAATGTTTAGTGAAAATAGTAGTAGATTTTACTGCAAAGTACTTCCAACATATCCACTCTATGTAGGACTTGCTCTTAATAAGTTAATTTAATTTATAATAACATTAACCTTATCACACAATTAAATTATATGGCGTTTGATTTACCTGCTTTTTGTAAATTATTTATATTTTTAGAACACTCACCTGCAAGAAAGAAAAAAAGAATGTTTATATAAAATAGAAAATTGACAAAGAGACAAACTTAAATGATGATATTATCAGGTAACATAAACAGGGATCCATCACCGTAGCCCGCATGACCTTTTCAGATGTAATGTCATTAGCACCCTCTTCCCCTGTGTATAATTATCACACACTCTGTGTGTGCCATTGATAAGCATAAAGGGAAGAACAAAGAATAAACAAAAATAACACAGGAACTGCATTTAGTTCACGGCTTCCATGGAATCAAATGGCAAAATCAAAAAGGCCCACCGTCATTCAAGACAAATACAGGAACAACAAAAGCAACAACAACCAAGCAGCTGTCAGTTGTAGAGTAATCAAATCAGAGAAAGAGAGACAGAGGGCAATTCGTTGCGTTCTTTAAGTTATCTCGCTCTTTCTATTGCTGGACAGTAAACACCTGTGACCGCCCGCATCGTCACTGCTGTGTGAGCAGCAAGTTCCTTTGCACTGAACCTCTTCATAATGCACACACATGCATATGTATGTACCACATTCACATACATAGCGCGGAGTGTGCTATGCTGCTAACTGCGATGCTTGGCTGCTTTCTATAGCGGTTACACCAAAGCAAGCAGCGACGCTAACGTCGTTATTGTCGTTGCTGCAGCAGCAAGCAATTCGCCATTATTCGAATTGCTTTGCGCTCATTATTTATTGCAGCGACTGTTGCAGCCTCGTTGCAGTCGAGTGCAGACGGCCAGCAATCAAACGGCACACGATTCCCCATTCCCCTTTACTCTTTAAATAATGCTTTAAGTAAGAGCTTTGAGCCGAAAAGTAAGAGCAAGCACAAGCAAATGGGTCAGAGTTAAAGTAAAACGGTGCATATTGTAGTGCAGCTTATCGATAATATCGATAACATGCAATAAGTGAGTAAATATCTCATTAAGAAAGTATTAATTACGTACGAGAGAACAAGATGCAGTTTCTTTCCAGCAATAAAAACAACAACAAAGGCAAACATAAATATAAATAACACTCTCCCTCTTTCTCTTTTACTCCCAGTTTCATCTCACACTACTTCGCTATGTTTTGTTTTTGCGGCTTGTTTATTTGTTGCTATTTACTAATCTTGCTTTTTTCTTAGCTTGCGGTGGCAGCGCTGCGACATCGACGGCAGTTCCGTTTAGTCGGTCACGCCACCACATAAATAAGACAAACAACAATAACAACTTAGCAGGAACAGCAGCGGCAGCAGAAACAACAGCAACAGCAGCGTCCGTTGCTTTGGGTCATGCGCACTACAAATGACGTCAGATGTAGCCATCGAATTTGGAAGTGCGCAAAAAAAGCACAACATAGTTTGTTTTCAGCGGGAGTAAGCGACTAATAGATGCTCATTGTTGATATATTATTTCATACAATCAAAACGAATTGCTTGATAAACGCTTTTTTCCCACTGTGCTGGAAATGTATGCAAACTTTACTGCATGCATACCCTTCTAGTCATTTGCTTTTATAGGGTATATTACATGTAAGCTCACACACACGCATAGTTGTGCAATTTGTGGCAAGGCGCTGGGTGATTTATGCATAGCCCATAAGGGGGTGTGACAAAACTAGCGCTGCTTAAATGCGTCGTAGGTGTGAACGCTTCCCTCCCCTGCTCCTGCCAGACATTCCCTCTCTCCACAAACCAACTATATTACATTTAACAGTTGTACCATCAGCTTAGGCCCGTTGCGGGGTTTCTTTGCAAATGGAAGCCCTACAAATAATAACGCAAACGTATGAACAGAGAAGGGGTGCGTGCCTGCGGGAGTATTGGGTAGAGCATGGTAAATGCGCAGTATACATAGACAGCACACATACACATACATTTGTACATAATTACCAAGAAACTTTAATGGCAATAACAATAACAATGCCAAAATGAAAATCAGCTGTTTTTGCAGGCAAAGTAGAAGAAACAGCATGGAGAGCACTAACAGTAATAACAACAACAGCAATAGCAGCAGCAACAGCAGTAAATGCAAACAAAAGCTCCCCCGCTATCTCTCTCTTTCGCTCTCGTCATATCCCACACATTGGTTATGTTTGTTGTTGTTTATGCAAAACTTTGATGATAGCTAAGAAGAAGGCGAAGGAGATAAATGGGTGTGTGAGTGTGTGCGTGTGTAGGCAGTTAAATCTGCATTGCTGTGTTGTTGTTTATACAAAATACGCGCATTCATGCATGTAGATGCTTTTAGGTACATATGTATATGCATATGTATGTAAGCATTGTGAGTATGCATCTTACATACTGATAAAACTATCCCAGAGGTACATTTGTAATCCACAAAAGGCTTTTCTCAACCTATTCCCTTGCGAATACAGTCAATCTACATTATGAAGAACGAACTCATTGCTTAGAATTATAATTAATATAAATTATTTAACTTCAACAGTCAAAAAAAAAAAAAAAAAATAACTTCATTATAGATAACAATCTTCCTCTGTTTATTCGATCTGGGTAGGGATTGACGTGTTCATATAAGTGGATATTGGATGATACTGATCAAGAATATATATACATATATTATATTATATTATATACGTAATGTATTCAGTATGTTACATATGCTTGGCCAAAGTTTATATACTCCTTAGTCAAGGGTATAAAAAGAGTTTATTTCTAAGAGATTTATCTGAACTCGATCACCTCAATAGCCCCTCCCACCCCGCCTCTTTGGCAACCCACGGCTTACCGACAGAAACAGGTGACCGTCTCCTCTACATCGAGGGGCAGCGACAGCTGTGTAGATGGATTGCTGGCAGCTCCACTTGCAACACTTGCACCTCCTCCAGCTGCCGCATTATTGTTGCCATTGTTGTTGTTGTTATTGTTGTTGCTGCTGTTGTTGTTGTTGTTCTGCTGGCGCGGCACATGACGCGCAAATGTAGCTGCAAATGTCGAGGAGAGCGACGTATGCGATGTGGATGAGCGTGGTGTTGTTGCCGCTGGCGTTTGTGGTCCCGTCGAGGTGCCATCATCCGTCGAAGGAATCGAGGAGTATCGCACGAGGATGGCACGACTCACCCGATTGCTGCCCGTTAGATTCGAGATGGCCCAATTCATGGCCAAAACCCGATTAGCAATGGAATGCAACTAAACGCTTGCAGGTTCCAACGACAACTGAGCTGAGCAAAGCTGTGCAATCCAACCAAGACGAAGACAGAAGAATCACCCTGCCTCCGTCCCTCCTATTCTCCTCTCATTTTCCAACATACACAGCGGAAAATTGATTTTAGCAAATGATTTGTCAACCCTGTCAATCAATTCCAGACGCCATGTGTTGCCAACTAGCGAATTATGCATCTATCTCCCTCTCACTATTCCCTCTATCTCTCTTTCACTTTGTGTCGTGCTTCTTCTTTTGTCCTCTTGTTTTGTGCCCGCTTTTTGTCTAATTCAATTAGAGTTGTGCTAAGTACGCCTCAAGGCCGCGGCCTCCCTACCACCTCCCCTTTCCAATCCACCCAGTTGGCAACGGCGCTGATTCCCCACATATATACATGCATATATTTTCCAGTTAGTATTTCCATTAAAATAGCTAATTGCTTTACTCAACACAATCTCTCGCAATGACACCTGCTGAAAGTAAGTTAAAGAGCTTTTGATTAAGCTTAGCTCGCTGTAAGCTATAGAAGCTTTAGTTGCTGACTAATTAGAATCCTGATTGATCATATTCGCAATTTTGAAAATATGTTGAGAATATTCGAATTTTGTGTATATATTCTCATTCTTTATCTTAATATTTATCAGATTTTGAGTAATTAGCGGATTAATCTTAATTATAAACACGAGTTTCTACTGGAATTACTGCTCACTAAATAATACTGTGAGGAAATTCTGTCAGCACTATAATCGATAGATACTTCAATCGATAAATCAGATGAAAGTAAACACAAAGTGTTTGCATGATCTATGCAACTGTTTACTCTAGTTACAGTTGTTGTTACTGTTGCTAGTGTTTGTTTTACTTTTTGATTGCAAATTGTAATGAAATTGGCAAGTTCATTAAACCGGCTTCTCTCTCTCTCTCTCTTATCTCCTTGGCGTCGCCGTCGCTGCGTAGAAACATAAACAAGCGATGAACAATGGGAAAGAGAGACAGATAGACAGATAGAGGACGGGCATAGGCGAGTGAATGAGCGAAGCGAAGATGAAGACGAAATAAACGCACTGAAAAAAAACTGCAGTGGCCTTGATGAATGGATGAGGAAGAAGAGTGCATAAGCGCACACACACATTCCCAAGCGAGTATACGTGTGAATGTGCAACTGCGTGTGTATGCGTGCGAGTACATAAAAAAAATCAAAACACTTGGGACTTGCGTTACATTTGAGAAATCGATAAATTTATTTGCCTTGTATTGATTTTGCAGCGCAAACGAAGAAGCAGAGAAACAACAACAACAATAATACTAATAATAATAATAATAGGGGCTACGAAACTCCTCGATGGAACGATGGCGGCCAACGTCAGGCGTTTTGTGGGCAGTCTTCGGCTATGATTAGTAGGCGACACAAAGGCAACAACGAAGAAGCAGGAGAAATAAAATGAAAATTTCTTTTGGATGGCAAAGAGATGAGAAACGAGGCCAATTGGCAAAATGCCAAATGGCGACGAAGTATGAACGCAGAGGACATAAGAGACACCACCACCCAGGGGCGACAAGACGACAAGCAACAAAACGAGCAGCGACGTAACGTCGCGACTTCACTGTCGTCTCGCTGTTATCGTGTGCTTGGGACACTATTTATAAAAATCATAATCTGCATTTGCATTTGCATTGTTTTATATATTGCTTGGTTTGCAATTGTTACTTACCCCATCAACCAATCGACCGTGTCGCGCAAATACTCCGGAATACGCTCCAGTTTGACGGCTGCTGCTGCTGCTGTTGTTGCCTTTCGCCAAAAATAGTTTTAGATTCTTGCCTATGGCGTTTTGTCGCCTAACACACACAGCTAACACAACCCAGCAGCACCTACACCAACGGCCACAACATCAACGTCAACAGCAACGGCACTGATTTATCACCGCGCAAGCCAATTGATACTTTTACTTTTGTTAATCAATAATATACGAATTTCGTTTTAAAACTTTGCACATCAAATTTTCACGCTTCTTCTTCACTTGTTTTGTGGGAGCCCGATACGTTTTGAACGATAGCAAAACCAATCGATAACTACGTGCATTCGATAGTGAGGCTTGTTAATGGACGCATTCAGCAGCGTTGCGTTGCAAAACCAATAACTGGAAACGATAAATCAGTAAGATTTTCTTACAAACTGTGGTATAACCCATATTTCTACAATACAGGCACACAAATAAAATAGTTTTCATAGGCAGCAAAACGGCTTATTAATCAACTGTTTGGTAACTGCTCGAAAACAGTGGCTACCGATGAGTTCCTACTGCAGCCCTCGACAGAATAACAGCACTTTAGCAAAAACAGCTGCTTTTGTTGTGATTTTTAGATAGTTGTGTATTTAAATTGATTTAAAAGAAATGGATATCGCTAGACTTATAATGTTATCCGAGCAAAACGAATTAACCCTGTTAAATCTGCTTGAGTGGGAAGAGGAGTTTGAGGAAACAGTGGAAAGTTTCCGGCTGAGCTACGAAAGACGTCGCAATAAACGAAGATCTCGAGAAAAGTCAATTGTATGTATAAAAATGATGGCAATTAATAATAATTGTTAGAATTTAAACTATATTTACTATTCAAGCAACGGACTGGGACATTTTGGGATGTAGGTCTGCCGGCTGGCTCAGATGAGGATTTTAAAAACTATTTTAACTTCGACAAACAAGGTTTTCTTAAGCTTGTGCAACTTATGAAGGGCTTGAAAAAGAATGATACGAATATACGGAAAGCTATTCCAATTAAGAAGAGAATTGCCATTGCGTTGTATACTATGGCCAATGCAACAGATTACAAGACAATAGCTCAGCTATTTGGCGTATCATCTCCCATGGTGTCCATCATTTTAAACGACTTTTGCAAGGAGGTTAAGCGTGTCCTGTCGCCGAAATATTTCCCCGAGAAGTTCCTAACGCAACAGAAGTTGGAGGAGTGCGTTAAAGGCTTTGAGGCGAAAGGATTTCCACAATGTTTTGGAGCAATTGGTGGGCAATTGAAATGCTATTACATTGTAATATAGAATTTCTAATGTAGTCTTCTTTTTCCAGGTCATTTGCAAATGAGATTCCATTCGCTTGTCGCACTTGTTGATTATCGGTGAGCATTATGAATATCATCCATTGATCAATTAAAACTAATTAATAATACTCCTTTTTAGTGGCAGATTTCTGTATTTAGACTACGGCGGTCAGCAAGAAGCTCATGACTTTGAGGGTAGCCCATTAAAGCAATTTATAGATTCATCTCCATTATTTCAAAATAATTCAAGGCAAATTGCCGGAATGGAGGTGCCTGTTCTGCTGCTGGGCGACTCTTCGTGTCGCCTGAGCCCAACAGTCATGACACCTTACACAACATTTGAAAATTCCAATACAGAGCAACAAATCGTGTTCAACGAGGCATTGCAAAAGGCTCGACATGTTGTGGAACAGGCGATTCAAGAGTTACAGGCGCGATTTCAAAGAATTGGCAGACGATTGGAAAGCCAAATCAAATCAAGGGATATCCTCCAGTGCTCTTGCATATTACACAACTTTTTGAATAGCAACAACAGCACAATTCTCACGTCTTGGCAAGACGATCCACCCAGCGGTAAAAAGGAGCCTGGCCAGGCAGTAAAATCAAGCGATGAACAAGCTGAAAGTATTAGACAAGCCATAAGCCAGCTTTTTGAACAGAAACAATCTTAAGTAGGATTTTATTATAACTAAAACTAAATTAAATTAAAATTATCTGATTTACACATTACTATTCATTATGTCTAGTATTTTTCTATGAAACTCCGCATTCTCAGCTGCCATACGTTTCATTACATTGAGGCGACACATGGCTATGTGCTCCAATCTTTCTGTTCGATCTCTTTCAATCTCTAGCATTGCCTCCTCGAAAGGTGTCATTTGGTTTGTATCTACTGATTTAGTTCTCTTGGAACTTGGTGGACTTTCTGCAGCAACTGGGAATGTTATTGAGCTGTTGAAATGATCATCAGTCGTTGCCTCGTCCACGAAAAATGATTTCGATGCGACAGAATAGGAATCGTCGCAGTGTAGTGATTCTTCCTTGATCAACATTGTATCGTCTGTTTATACAGTTAATGTTTTAACTATATTTTACTGGAATTAACTCAATGAACTTACCTGCAGTCTGCAGCATCTCATTGTTGATCTTCTCGCACTCGATATCTCCAACAATGGTATGTATCTTTTCAAAGTGCCTCCAGACCGATGGACGTCCAAGCGCTTCCATGTCTTTCAATTCAATCCTGGGTTATTATTTTTGTTAGCCCAGCGATAGTTAATTAAATTTACAAAACATACCTGTATTTGCGGATTAGATTATCAACTTTTGTTCGAACATCCTTCCATTTAAGTTGAAGGCCAGCTTTAACAAGTTTCTCAGCCATTATTTGATACATTTCGCAGGTTCTTTTTTTGTTATTTAGTGCAATTATATTTTGCTGCCACAGCATAAAGAGCAAATTTTCGTGCTGGGTTTCCCATCTCATTGGCGGTTTACGAACTTTTCCCATGGTAAACAAATTTGCTTAAAATTGATATCAAAACAAATGGTATTAGTGATGCACTTGCATGTCGATGAAATTAATCGAAATAACATCGAAATAATCGCGAGCATCACTGTGTATTTTGTTATCGAGTAGTGAAGAAAATCGATTTTCGATTGCTGTGTAACATTCAGATTTAAGTCACAGCTGTGCTCGACAACAACATAACATCGATTACATAAAAATGGTACAAAATTGCAAAATATATGTTTTAAATTATAACTAAACTGTCAACTATCATAACTATATTTCGACAATCATTCCATATTCAAATTCAATGCCAACGAAACACGGCTTCGATCGCAAACACTACAAGACGAGCTCGATTATTCTAGCCGGTCTCGGCGTGGCGGCGGTTGGCTTCGCTGGGAAACACTTGCTACGCCGCATGCCACAGATGACAACCAAATTCAATGAGGCACTCAAGAATCTACCCAAATTCGATGCCGAAAGCATGGCCAATGCCAAGTACTACAAAGGTGGCTTTGATCCCAAAATGAACAAACGCGAAGCGTCCCTTATACTCGGTGTCAGTCCAAGTGCCCCAAAGCTAAAGGTAAGTGCAACACGTGCGTCTCTCTATACAAACTAAACATGAGATGATTATGCATCGTGTTGCAGATCAAGGATGCACATAAGAAAATTATGCTGCTCAATCATCCAGATCGCGGTGGATCACCATATTTGGCGGCCAAGATCAATGAGGCCAAAGATTTTTTGGATAATGCTAAATAAATATCCAGCGCGTTGTAAATAAAGTACTGTATATAGAATTAAGACCCGCAAATTTTTGTTTATAATTATAAATATCAAACACAAATTTAAGCATCTTCCTGATGATTTAATCAATTTAGATATTTACTTTACGTTTAATCAATTCCATAATTTTTTGAACGTATGGGCATCTTGACCTTCTTGAGAGCCACATAATCAGTACACATGATACTCATACTCTCCAGACAAGTCATCATCTATATCCATATCCATACCCTCTATTTCAAACAAACGTTGCAAGTTTATATCGAATTCGTTGTCATGTGGCGACGCCACTGTTGTCACCACATCACTTTCGATATTTTTGGATGTCACTGCTGTCACCACATCTGTCTCATTTTTAGATGATAATGCTATAATATTGGTCAATTTCTCAATAGTCGTTTTTAACATTGCATTGTTAACTTGTAGATTGGTTTTGTGACTTCTCAAATCCTTGATAAATGCATCCTGCTGGTCACAATTCTCTTTCATTTTATATAGATTTGAAATCTCGCTGTCCTTGGTTCGAATTACTTGATAGATTTCCTTTAATTCGTCCTTCAAATCGCTCAAATAGGGCTTTAATTCCCAAGGCTTGGGAAAGGGTACATATGGTGTTCCAGCATCGAAGAAGTCAGCCTAATACAACATTAAAAAAATAGTAAAATAAGATTTTAACCCTTAATGTGTAATAATTACCTCAAAGTCATCGGGGAAAGGCATAGTCGAACTGGATTCCCATGATATTAATATTATGGAAATAAAAAAGACACTTTTTAACAACATTGCGACAAACGAATCAACTGAATATTGAAATCAATCTGATGCCCATCGATGATTTGCTTGACATTTATAATCAATCGCAGTTGTCAACATCAGGCGTTGATTAGAGATTACTTGGAATTAATTACAGCTGCACTTTGTAATCTGCATGAGAATACATAACATATATTGATAATCGGGAAATGCGGAGTATAGGTTATCAACAGGGAAAATACGGAATTCGAAAGAAGTTCACATAAATTAACAGAATATATATTAATAGCCTCCTGAAGTTAGTTATTCCCTAAGCTAATCCACAATCGTTCAAGTATACGATTGAAGATGCATATTTACATTGTAAATGCGAAAACTCATTAAGAGTTTAAAAGTTCTTGCTGATTACACTTTATGACTTGACTTGGACTTGAGGTAGCGTAATTAGTTGATGATCAACTGGAGACTAATAAAAGCGGGTAAATGTCGAAACATGTTAACTTCACTCAATGGATAGCTCAAGTTACAAGATGTGGTCTGTGTTTCTGGTGTGGAGTGTTTTTGTCCTTGTGGACGTTACAGCTGCGCCCTCGATCAGTGCCATAGAGAGTGCAGATCACATCATAACCAATGGATATCCCGCTGAATTGGGCCAAGCACCCTACATTGTGGGCCTATTAATAAGAGCGGGTGCGGCGATCAGTTGGTGTGGCGGCTCCATCATTGCCCAGAACTGGGTGTTGACTGCGGCGCACTGCACCGATGATGTTGACTCTGTGAGCATCTTTTATGGTGCCACTAGACGCTCACAGCCATTGTTCAGTGTCAATGTCACCGTCGATGATATCATACAGCATCCTGAATGGCCAGATAGCATTGGCAATGACATTGCCTTGATTCGCACACCTCATGTGGGTTTCTGGTCTCTCGTTAATAAGGTGGCGCTGCCAAGTCTCAAAGAACGCAATAATCGGTTCGAGAAGGCCCCAGTCATCACCTGTGGCTGGGGTAGCACCTCTGATGGGAGCTCCTTGCCCGACTGGCTGCAGTGCGTCGACCTGCACATCATTAGCAACGAACAATGCTCTGGCAGCTACGGTCCGTTGCCAAAGAGTGTATTGTGCGTGGATACGCCCAAAGGCAGGTCTATCTGTGATGGAGACTCAGGTGGTCCGCTGGTTACCCATAAGAAACCCAGACTCGTGGGCATTACATCCTTTAGCGATGCAAGCAGTTGTCTCTCTGTCGCTCCAGCCGGTTTTACCCGTGTTACAGCCCACTTGGACTGGATAAAAGAAATCTCAGGCGTTGCTTACTAATGCTGTACATCGCAAACGTTAAACCAATATAAATATCTACAAATAAATGGCAACTTCAAATATGTATATTCAGAGTTAATTCTTAAGCTGGATTCACACTGTGTCACACTGTGTACCATGCTTTGTGTCGCTCTCGGCCCCAATGTGAACGCAGCATCGACCGCAGGTATCGATGATGTCGATATGGTAGGTGTAAAGCGAAGCTTACTCAAAAAGGCGATATATGATCGCAGTGAAGGTGTCGCATTTGAATATCGATACAAAACGATTAATTGCCGTATATTTTAAAATGCAATTCCGCAAACATAACTTTAAATTTATTGTGTGATTAAAAAGTTCACAATTTGTTTGAATCTATGTATTAGTTGTCTGTGCGCCCAGCTCGATGTTGTCCATAACCCGACGGAAATGTAAGTAACTTCTGGATGATTTAATCAATTTATTTATTATATATTTAATGCCATTCCATTATTTTTTCGACGTATGAGCATCTTGACCTTCTTGAGAGCCACATAATCAGCCCAGTAAATGGTTGAACCGTCTGTCTTCTCTACGTCCGAATATTTTCCATTCAAATTGCTGCGTAAGAAATGCATTGTAAATTTATGTAAATGAACTAATGTATTAATGTTGTTTTTTTTACCTAGCTGCGCAGGCTTTGTACCACCAACCTCCATGGCAATCTACGGCGCAGCTAACATCTGTCCAAGAATCATTGTCGTGGTCAAATGTGGAAAATGGTTGGTCTTCGTGCCACCTTAACATATCTGCTGTCACGTTGCCGGAGAACTCCCCCAAACTGCTCAGTTTGTAACCGTCGTCTTCACTGGCCACTTTAAAGTTATCGTAGCGAGCGTAGTTGATGCTACCATTGAAGCTTTCCATGTGAATATAGAGCTCGTAATCATTCATATTCGTTAGTTTGTGGAGCCTCTCTAAGCCGGTAAAGAAATCACCGTCGAGAGAGCCAAAGCCTGAACGATAAGTGTTCCAATCCCTAAGGAAATCCTCCTTGCCATCTATTCTCTGCTGGATTACAAGCCAGCCTGGACCTGCTGTTTCAGAGTCACACAACACGTTGGTTAAGCCGCTGGTCACAACCAAATCTATAGAATAACAAGAAGTATCCTCTATTTCCCCTGATTTCTCATCTTTAACCTGCTTATCCCAGAAACCTAAATAGTATTTATCTAATAAATCATATTGGTATGCCTTTGTTGTCACCACATCACTTTCGATATTTTTGGATGTCCCTGCTGACACCACATCTGTCTCATTTTTAGATGATAATGCTATAATGTGGGTCAATTTCTCAATAGTTGTCTTCAACAAATCATTGTTAACTTGAAATTCAGCCTTGTGACCTTTCAATTCCTCTATTAATGCATCCTGGTGGTCACAATTCGCTTTCATTTCATATAGTTTTGAAATCTCGCTCTCCTTAGAGTCAATTATTTCATAGATTTCCTTCAATTCTTCCTTCAAACTGTCCAAAAAGGGCTTGATTGTCCTATGCATGGGCAAGGGTCCATATTCTGTTACGAAACCTGTGAAGCCCTTCTAATATAACGTAAAAATATAGTTAAATAAGTTTTTAGCACTAACTGTCTAATATTTACCTCAAAATCACCGGGTACATAACTAGCTGAACTGCATTCCCATGATATTAATATTATGGAAATAAATAACACACTTTTTAACAACATTGCGACAAACGAATCAACTGAATATTGAAATCAATCTGATGCCCATCGATGATTTGCTTGACATTTATAATCAATCGCAGTTGTCAACATCAGGCGTTGATTAGAGATTACTTGGAATTAATTACAGCTGTACTTTGTAATCTGCATGAGAATACATAACATATATTGATAATCGGGAAATGCGGAGTATAGGTTATCAACAGGGAAAATACTGCGGAATTCGAAAGAAGTTCACATAAATTAACAGAATATATATTAATAGCCTCCTGAAGCTAGTTATTCCCTAAGCTAATCCACAATCGTTCAAGTATACGATTGAAGATGCATATTTAAAAGTGCTTGCTGATTACACTTTATGACTTGACTTGGACTTGAGGTAGCGTAATTAGTTAATGATCAACTGGAGACTAATAAAGACTAATGATAATACTGTACATTGCTTAAATTGAATAATAAAATAAATGGCAACTATTCAAAGTTAATTCTTAAGCTAGATTCACACTGTGGTACATTGTGAATAATGCTTTGTGTCGCTCTTGGCCCCAATGTGAACGCTGCATCGACCACAGTTATCGACGATGTCGATATGGTAGGTGTTAAGCTAAGCTTACTCAAAAAGGCGATATGTGATCACAGTGAAGGTGTCGCATTTGAATATCGATACAAAACGATTAATTGCCGTATATTTTAAAATGCAATTCCGCAAGCATAACTTTAAATTTATTTTGTGATTAAAAAGTTCACAACTTGTTTGAATCTATGTATTGGCAGTCTGTGCGCCCAGCTCGATGTTGTCCATAACCTCACGGAACTGATTAACGGAGAACATGTCATTCTGTTTCTTGTCTGCATGAATCTGCATGAGTTGCTGCCAAATCAATTCGAAGTCCTCGTTATTGACAATATCCTTGAATATCTGCCGTAATTGTTCTCGGGGCCGCAGCAGTTGGAAATCACTTGGCGCCAGACCATATAATAATGATATATCCGGTGATAGCAGATCCTTAACATGTGTGGATTCATCATCCAAATGCTTTGGACGCAATTTGCGCACAACTGGCGCCTTAGCGGGTTCCTTGCCCAGATCGGAGCAGAGCAGACGGTAGGTGGTATCCTTATTATAGACATTGGCCGGCATGGTGGAAATGTTGCCTGTGGTGGGCAACGGATTCTGAATATTCAGCAGGCGGCAGAAGTCATCGTAGTTAACACGTTCCGTGGGACAGCCCTCGTCGTGGATCATTTGGAAAAGTGAGAGAGTGGTGCGCATTTTATGTATGTCGATGTACAGATGCATCTTGTGCATAACCTCAAATATCTTGTTCAGTGGCAAATAACGTGTCTGCTCCTTGTCACTATGCTCCAGCACCGAGATTAGATCAAACATTTGGAAATCCGCTCGTTTCTGCAGCTTGTGACGCCACATATTGAGATGACCCAAGGCGTCAACCAGGTGCTTATTACTCTTACATGGCGATATATCCTCGATCAGCATTTTACAATCACAATCCGGCACATGAGTTGGAGTACCATAGGTCATGTACTGTGGCACCGCATATGGATATCTAAATCGGTTTGGATATGGCATATGGAACATGTATGTATATCTGTTAGATTTGATGATATGATTAACTCACTTTTTGTATTTCTTGCCGAGTCGGGAATAGGTGCGATCGATAAAGTCCATCTGCTCCTTGCTAATGATGATCACATGACCGGCGCATTGTTGCATGCAACGCTTTGCCGATTGCCCAGAAACATCCCCACGGGTTGAGTCGCCGAAAGTGTCCTGACGATTAAAGGGTTGAACGTATCTGTGAAATGTTTAGCAGATTAGGATTACAATGAAATCGTCAACAACATTCAGTTTCTACCCACTTGCGATTCACCTGCTCCGAGGGAAAGTAATGATTGTGACTGACAATATATTTGTCATGGAATTTGCCATATTCCTGATTGACCTGTTCGGCGTTCTTGGGTGGCAGCACCAGATCGTAGAGTCGCTCCTTGGCTTTCGTTTCACGCCCAAATGTGCGACTCCAGTTGGTAACTGTGTCCGGTTTGGAGAATGTTGGTTTCGCCTCGGCCAATTTGGCCTGCTTTAGATACATGTCCTCGGAGAACTTCTCCTTGAATACAGCGAACCGGGACTTGGACTTCTCAAACGACATCAGCTCCGGCACACTGACAACCGGTAAACATGGCGACTCCGGCCAAAGTTGTTCAGCATTTTTCAATCTCAAACGCTTGCATTCGGCCCGTATCAATTGCTCGGCCACCTCCTCTGGATGTGATATGGTCATGCAGTTTCCGGTTGTGTTGTCATAGTCCACAGCTGAACTTACGCCCGCCGCACGCAAATCCGCATTGCGATCCTTAAAGCGACCCACATTGGCCATTTCTTGAGATGCTTCTCTTCTCTTATCAGTTTATCAGCGCTGTGGGGAAATCTATATGTGTTTGTTGAGTTTTTCCACTGGAATGTTATGATATAAAGTTCGAAATGTGATTACAAATGCTCGATGGCAAAGTTGTTTTGATTTTAAAGTCTGCTCGACCGGCAGATACCCTTTAAGTGGCTTTAAAAGTGTATTGCTTTATATAATTTACTTCTTTTTACTGCTGATATATCTCTTTACGGTTACTTTTGCTTTTTTTTTATTGTGTGACTAATGGCGAGTGTCCTCGACTGGAAGATACCCTTTAATTAGCTTTCAAGTTCCAATAGCTGCTGCTGATGCTTTATTTCAACGTGATTTCACTGTTCAATGCCACTGACAAGTTTTGTGCGTTATAAGAAGTAAGCTAGACTGTGAAATACCCTTTAATAAGTTTAAAAATTGCCTCAGTTCAATAGAATGTTTCCTTTTTTGGCTGCTGGTTCGCATTACGACAATATATGCTATATACATTTTGATTGATTGTATCAAGTATGCTAGGCTAGTAGATACCCTTTAAACAGCTAAACTTGGCTTAGCTCAATTAGAGACATTTATATTGCTTTCCTTTTAGTATAAATTTAAAATATTTATCAATTGTTTTAATAGACCTCTGTCTGCTCGACTGAAAGATACCCTTTAAACAAATGAAAGTAAATAAATAAATTGTTTTATTGGCGAAACAGAATATATATATATAACTTATGGATAACCTTCTCTGGTGAAACATTGTGGTTTATTGTACACGGTACATGGAAGCAACTTCTCGGTGGTTCAGTGCAGCGCATAATTCTTCTGTAGAATAAAGTCCCATGTGTCCTTCCAGCGCAGATTGATTATCTCCTCGGCGGACATCTTATTGGAGCCGTAGCTCAGGGGCAAGAATTTGACAAAGACAAAGCAGACGGCAAGCAGCCAGAGGATCACCAGCGGGCGATAGAGTCGCACCACATTCTGCAATATTGCACCGCGTCCGATGCAGTGGCGCCTCAGCAAGTAGTCCAGATGCTCCAGGACATAGCAGAGTAACAGCAGCTTAAAGACAAACGCTGGCAGATAATTGTGAAGGAAGAGCGTGCGATCCACAAAGAAATAGGGCAGATAGTGCACCAGGTAGCCCATGTAAAAGGTGTCGCCGGCAACGAGGAAACGTTGCCACTCAGACGCTGACACATCGAAGCAGAGGCGACGACGACGAACAGCATAGAAGATGAGGAGTATTGTGTAGATAACGAAACCAGCGCTGGCTGTATACCAGATGAGGATGTTGCCGAGCAGATAGATTTGGGCACTGGAGCCGGAGTCGAGCCAGTAGGCGATGCCCTTGTCAAGCAATGGCCACTCATGTGGTTGGGAGCTGTACATATGACTCTGCACCTGCTTGGCCTGTGAGAACATCTTCGTTTGCAGCTCCAGTAACTTGGCCCAGAACGAGAGCTTCGTTCGCTTTGTGGGAATCATCTCTGCGGAGAGCAATTGACGTTCACGTTCTCGCTGATCCTGAGCTGTTTAGATTCGATTTGATTAGATGATGTTGTTATGTTTAGCGCTGGTCTGACTTACTTTTGGTGTAACGATGCTCCTCCACATTCCAGATGGCATCCTGATGCGACTTCTCACGGTCGGCGACAACCTCATGCTGATTGAATCCCCAACTGGGCAATTGGCGTGCACTGAAACGCAGAGCAGCTCCCGTTGTCTCGTGTATGAGACGAATCTCCGACTTGATGGCATGCCAGCGATTCCCCTCCGTCTGCCTGTTGAGAATCTCGACGCGCCACAACAGCTCGCCCTTCATTTTGATCTCGTAGTCAATGTAGCAACTGACCTCCTGACACTGTGGCGTCATCGGAGCGGCCACATCATGGGAGTTCAATGCACGACTCGTGATGCCGTGCACCAATTGAATGATATCGCCATGCTTAATCACCTCTGGATTATCACCCACAACTAGATCATCACGATCCGGTCGCTTAACAATCCACCAATTGTTTACATCCTTGAATGAGTAGCATGTCACCTGCTGCTGATGCGATGAACCACGTTGATCCTTATACCTCACCGGATAAACTGCCGCATGGGAATGCAACCAACAGGTGCGTCCATGTGTGTGCCGCAACGTAATCTGCGAGCCATGCACCACAGCCAATGGCTGACCCCGTGTAATCGATGCCAAGCCACCGTCCAGCGATGCCTGAAACGCACTCGTCATGATGCTGTCATGTGGCCCAGCCCGATGTACCGTCCTCAAGTGCACATAGAAGATGCCCAGGTAGACGGCCAATGGAATGCCAACGAATAGCAACAGTCTGCCCATCGCGTGCATCCAAAGTTGACTAGCTGTGGGGAAGGGAAGGATTCGCTTAAGAACTCAGTAATTCCATTTAGATGTGCTTCTCTCTCTCTCTATTTACATATTCTCTTTCACTCTCGTTGTATCTGCCACAGATTTACGATCCTTCTCTCACTTTCTATGGAAGAATCTGTCGCTCTCTCCCTTGATCTGCGACGCCTTCCATATCTTGCTCTCTCCCGGAGCAATATCCCTCTCTCTCTTTCTCTCCCTCTCTCTCTTTCTGTCTCTCTCTCCCTCCCCATTTCCCACTGAGCACTGTTCTATTTAATTCTGTCTCTCTTTCTCGCTCTCTCTCCCTCACCGTTTCTCTCTATTTAATTCTCTCTCTCTGTTGTCTTCCAACTATATCTTATTAATCAAATATAGAGCTACTCTCTCTTTCTACCTTTCTTTTCCTGTGCCTTGCATTCCCTTTCTCCTTCCTTTTATCCACCCATTGCCATTAGGCGCTTTGTACTCACTCGTCATGCTCGCATCGTAGAGCAGATTCCAGAGATGACGACACAGCAGATAACCAGCAAGAATCAAGGCCAGAAAGCCAACATACTTGATGCAGCCGGCGCAGGCAAGAAAGAGCGCTGCAGCGGCTCCGCTGCCCAGCCAGGTGAGGCTGCCAAGGGAGCAGCGCTGAAAGCGAAGCAGGCAACCAATGCCTACGGTGCTGGCCAGCAGCAGCATTGATTCCATGAGCACAAAACGTGATTGGGTTAACAGGGAATTATCTAGGACGACAAGGAGGCCGCCAAGTGCAGCCGTCCAGCGGCGCAGTTTTGCCTCCTGGAGTAGCTTGTAGACCGCAGGAGCCAAGAGGCTGCCGCAAAGGGCGGGCAAGAAGCGCAGCCAAAAGATGGGCACATTTGAGGCATAGCTGGCACCAATGCGTGGAAATGTATAGTTGCCATCGTAGCCAGCGAAACTCACCAGACCAGCAATCAGCTGTTTACCCAGCGGAGGATGCTGGTCAAAGAAGAAGATGTTGCGCATGTAGTGGGAAATGTACTTGCCATAGTGCACTTCATCGAAACTGTGGATAGAATGGAGAGTGGAGAGATTAGTAAACGAGGTCAGTAAGCGAAGAGCACTAATAACATGCATGTATGTAGATTGAATAAGAGATTAGAAACAATGGACGGAAGAGCATAAAGAAACTGATGCAGATAAACAAGACATACATGAGTGAAAGAAGAAGCAGTTCTACAGCATTGCAAATTATTTACTTACACAACATGCGGCGGCGTTGCCAGTTTATAGAAGCGCGTGAAGAACGCCAACAGAAAGAGACCCCAGCTGAAGAGATCAATATGCAAGCTAACGGTAAATTGCTCGACTGCTGTTGCATTAATGGCACTGTCTGCGCTGCCAGCGCTCTGCTTCGCGTTGTCTACTACATCGTCGTCGTCACACGAACAGGAACTCGAACGCGAACGTGACGACTTTTTAGACGCAGATGTGAGCACAGCTGAAGATGCTGTTGGCGTTGGCGTTGGCGTCGGCGTCGGCGCTAATGTTGACTTTGACGTTTCGCTTAGAAAAGATTGCCGGCTCTCAGAGCGTCGACTGCGCTCAACGCTGCCGCGCAGTGGCAATGCCAACGGCGCATTCAAATGGCAGTTAACGTCACGGCAGCAGTTGAACATGTTCGCAGTGGTGGGCAGAATGCCGTTACAGCACAATGGTGAAGGTGAATTGCAATTGACTAACGTTGCTGCTTTTGTTATTGTTGCTGCTGCCACTGAGGTTGCTGAACGGCTGCGAAAGTGAAGTCTTTCGTTTTGCTCATTGCAGGCGTTTTGATTTTCGATAAGGTTTTCCGCAACATTTTGTTGTTGTTGCTGCTTCGACTTGGAGCGCGTTGTTTTGCGTCGATGTACGATGCTGCCGTTGCTGTTGTGGCTGGACATGATGTAAACAACAATTGTTGCAGCGTGAGAATTTTTTTTGTGTGGTTTATTGTTGTTGTTTTTATTTAATTGACAGACATTTGTTGGCTGCACTTTCACTTTTCACAAATGTATATAGCTACATATACATCTGTATATTTATTTATGCATAAGCTTGTATCACTTCCCACTCCCTTTGTTAGTATTTATATTTCTGCCACGTCTGCCAAGAAACCTGCTGGCAGAAGCTACTTTTGCACTTTTCTTTTGCTACTTTCGTTAAATAACAACAACACATCTACATGTACGAACGCCCAGCAGCTGAAGAAAGTTCAACACTCACACACATATGCGCGCACACTATAAATGAGCACCAAAAATAAATTTTAATGTATATGTATGTATATGTGTGCTAAGGCACGCGCATATTTTACGTTTCTATATTCTATTTTGCTTTGCCTTTGCTCGCTCTCGCCAATTCGCCAACTCGCTCGCTTAAGATCTCAACGCGCACTGACGGCACGACGGCTAAGGCGTCTGCGCAGCCGCTGCTGCTGCCACAACTCGACTGTTGACTGCGCAGTCAGCGCTGGAATGCGGCAGGTTTGCTGCGTATCTTTGGCTGCGTCTGCGCTGCCTACTTTGATTCTTAACCCATTTTTGGTTTACACGCTCTTTCCCTCTCTCGATGTCGTGTTTACTCTTGCGCGCACTGTGTGCGCTCTTGTCGCTTGCCCAGTAAAATGTCAATTGCAGCAAACAACTGCTGTTATTGTTGCCACCTGTTGACACCTTTTGGAATAGCGCTATTTCAAGGTAGCACGTGACAAACCTGCAACAAGTTCAAAGATAAATATTTATTGCGGTCAACAAACATTCATGTACATCTTGTAAATATGTCTATATGCTTAGGCATAACATAAAAGTTGTTTGAGCTTAAACGGTGTATTATTTATTGAGCAGGTTAAACCGTTGCCTTTTTTTGTTCGAGGCTACATTGTTGATTTTAGATTGACGTGTTTGTAAGAGAAGAATTAAGTAAATAAATATACTGGAAATCTCTGTTTTAGGCTAGATCACCATGAAATGGTTGGGGAATCTCTAAATTAGCAATGCCATATATAAATGTTAAGCCATTATTTCATTTAAGTTGCAAAGTTGAAATTAAAAAAAAAAAAATATAAATATTATCACATTTCAATAAATAAATTATAATTTTAAATAAAAATATATACTCATTAATGTACTCATTAAACATTTGAAATATATTTACCAAAGTTTTTAGAAATATTTATTGTAATTTACTATAAGCAAATATATAGTATTTTTTATTTAAATGCAATTAATATTTAATCAAATTTCATAGTATGCAACGTTCAATTATAAGTTAAAACAAAACATATCGTTTCTGGCAGTGAGGCACCCTACTGCAAAAAGTAGTTGTTGTTCTTGTCGACATGTTATGCATCTAGTCAAAACAGAGACTGCCCACTTTGCTCACACACTGAATGCAAGAGAGTGTGTGGGAGTGAGGGAGAAAGAGAAAGAAAAAGAGAGACAGAGAGAGTACTTTATGGAGAGAACTTTATTCGTTACGAAACGAAACGAAACGAAAGGAAACAAACGCTTGAAACTCAAACCATTTTGTCTGGCGTTATGTAGACTTTGTCTGGTGTTGATGGGTGGCCACAGGGAGTAAACGAGAGAGCGGAATAGCTAGAGCGAGATAGCTTAACTGAGTTGCAGTGACTGGTTTGGGGTCAAAAGTCAAAATAGCTGGCATGAGTCTCTGTGGAGGATTTCGACAACCGAATGTGGTTCCCATTTTCTGGTCTGACGATTGTGAGGCTGCTGCTTTTGGCTGTGGGTGAGTAAGAGGGAGAATGTGTGTGTGTGTGTGTGTGTGTGTGTGCATGACACAGCTGCAGCTTGGAGTGCAACGCGATTGCCAATTGTTGGGCATGGTGTGCTATGTAGGTACTTGCAACCGGCAAAAGCAAAACAACAACATGGGCCAAAAGGAGGCAACGAGTTGAGGTTGTTGCTGCTGTTGCTGTTGGCGGATTGGTTGCCCGGCTTTGTGTGTGCCCCAGCCACGCGACAGGCGCAGGACCCGCACAAGTGCAAGGATATTGTCGCCACCGTCCGCCTGACATGCAACGCCAACGCAGCAGCATCGTCGCTTTGACTGAGCCTGAATTTTGTGACGGGGATGCAACGTCTGGTGGCTGGGTGTTTAATGGGTTGAGTTCTTTGCCTGCTGCTGAGGCTGAGGTTGATGATGTTGCCGTTGCCGTTGCTGTTGCTCTTGCTGTTGCTGTTGCTGTTGCTGCTGTTGGGTATTGGGTTCTGGGCCCTGTGCCGTGTGCCACTTTGGGCGAATGTTCGTGGCCGTGGCCGTGGCCTCGACTCGTGCGCTCGTTTCACTCCAGCCAAGGCCAAGCCTGCAAAAGGACGACGTTGCCGTCAACGTCGCCGTCGCCGTAGCCAAACGACGATAATGTGGCACAATGACATTGACATTGAACTAGGTCGAGGACGTTCTCCACATTTAGCCACCATTTTTGGTTAATGTTTGCCCTCCGCATTCCCATTCGCATTCGCATCCGCATCCGTTTACTCCCCTCCTCCCTCTGGAGTGCTACAATGCCTGTTTAACTGTCTTGATTATGGCATATGTTGTTCATTGTGTGCTTGCAACAGTTCGTTTGCTGCCACACAATGACTCATTACATTCCGTTGCGAAACAGCTCGACAAAAAGTTGGCAAAGGCAAGATTTGATGTGGAAAATGGAATGGAAAACTAAGAACATGTAAATACAAATGAATAATTAATAGTATTATAACTAATGTAAATCATAATAATTACTATTTATTTATATTCAGCTAACTTATAATATAATAATGAGAATATTCATAATAATAATAATTATAACATAATATATATTATATATTTTATTATTCTAACTGAATTTTAAATAAAATATCTAATAGTTAATTGAAAAACTTGATTTAAGAAACAATTTGTAGATAATAAACAAAGCTCTACATCTCTACATCTCTCTCCTCTCTCTGTCTTTTTCTCGCTGTACGTTGATGCGTAAGTATAGCATACTTATTTGGGCATAAATTGTAGCTATCTAATTTGATAAATTCCATTGCATACTTTTGAGGGCATCGTGTATTTATTCCTAGTAAGTCCTTGTTGATTTGTTACTATTCAAATAGTTTAATTACGCATCGAATGCTTAAATAATCGAATTACAATAAATCGAATAACTAACATATATATAGATATAGATATAGATATAGATATAGATATAGATATAGATATAGATATAGATATAGATATAGATATAGATATAGATATAGATATAGATATAGATATAGATATAGATATAGATATAGATATAGATATAGATATAGATATAGATATAGATATAGATATAGATATAGATATAGATATAGATATAGATATAGATATAGATATAGATATAGATATAGATATAGATATAGATATAGATATAGATATAGATATAGATATAGATATAGATATAGATATAGATATAGATATAGATATAGATATAGATATAGATATAGATATAGATATAGATATAGATATAGATATAGATATAGATATAGATATAGATATAGATATAGATATAGATATAGATATAGATATAGATATAGATATAGATATAGATATAGATATAGATATAGATATAGATATAGATATAGATATAGATATAGATATAGATATAGATATAGATATAGATATAGATATAGATATAGATATAGATATAGATATAGATATAGATATAGATATAGATATAGATATAGATATAGATATAGATATAGATATAGATATAGATATAGATATAGATATAGATATAGATATAGATATAGATATAGATATAGATATAGATATAGATATAGATATAGATATAGATATAGATATAGATATAGATATAGATATAGATATAGATATAGATATAGATATAGATATAGATATAGATATAGATATAGATATAGATATAGATATAGATATAGATATAGATATAGATATAGATATAGATATAGATATAGATATAGATATAGATATAGATATAGATATAAATAATATAATTAATTAGTTAAATAATAGATTTTCACAGATACAGACTTAACTAATTGCATTCATAAGTCACACTAATTGTAATTGCAGCCACAACAACAACTACCAAGTGGCTGTGACTAAACCTAACCTCAACTTAAATGCCACTTGAGTCGCCATCGCTTTGAAGTGGAAATGAAATTGATGAAATGTTTGGGAATAAATAAATAAACTGGAATTTAGATAGACTTTGAGACTTTGTTGCTTTAGAAGAACAAAAGCGAGATCAAAAAGAAGAAGAAGAAGAAGAAAAACATCTAGAGCAACAACAATGAGTGCAACAACAAATGGGAAAAACAACAACAAACAAGAAACGGAAACTCTGCAATCAATTAAAATGCATACGAATGTGTTGCATTCTAATGGAAACTTCAACATCCCACAATCCCCTCCCCCCCCTCAGTCAGCACCCCTTCAACGTTTGTTTGGCCTCTGACATTTCTGGCTGTGTCTGCAGTTTGTCTAAGTCTTTGTTTTTGCATAGGCGTGTGGGGAGGGGACCTACAGTGTGTGGAGGGGGGAAATGGAAAATTTTATTTAGTTTAATTGAAATGAAATTTATTTTATGCACATTTTATTCAAGCTGCAGACAAAAAAGGGATGCAATTTCTATATACTACATGGATTATTCATATACACATAAACAACATACATACACACACACACACACACGCACACACACAGGTTTATATGTGCTGAACATTTGTTATATAGAAAATGCAACTAAAATGTTTGCAGGCTTTTTGCTGTTTTATGGCCCGTCTGTCTGGCTGCCTACCTTACGCCATCCCCCCTCCACACACACACACACACACACACACGCACACACACACGCACAGGCATGCAGACAAACTGACTGCATGCCCCAACTGCAGTTGCATGCCACAGCAACAACATTTTGTTTTTAGTTGCATTGCAGTCTGGCAAAAATTTTGCCATTTGATTGCCGCCTTTTTGTGTAGAGTTTGTTGCAATTTGCTGTTGCTGTTGCTGTTGCTGTTGCAGTTAGGTGTTGCACACACATTTACACATGTGGCAGGCATGCAGAAAAACTCATAGCTGCATTTTGCGCACTCTCACACAGAAAGAGAGCACACACACACGCACACACAGCCTTAGGGTGTTATATATGCACATTTGTCTATATATATATATATATCTATATAGAATATAGAAAATCATTTTTTATATATATATATATATATAAATAAGCCTATATGCGAGCTTAACTCATTTATTTATATTATATAATCTGCCCATCAGCTTTGTTGCCTTTTTTTCTTCCTCTTCTTCTATTTATATATTTACAATTTTCTTGTCATTTTTTTTTTATGCTCCTCCCCTTTTTTAGTTTGATTTGAACAGCTAAAAATATAAACATAGTACAGTTGTGTGCAAAAGCAATCTAGCAATTTACAGTTGCATACTTTTTCGGCATTTACCGTTGACTTCAGTGTTGCATAACTAAGCGAAGCATAGCATAGTGCAAGTGCTTTAAACTAGTACCAAAAATTTGTGGGGATTTTTTACGCGCACACACTACAGCACACACACACTCTTATGCAAACACACCTCTGCACACACACACACACACGCACACACACAGGCCTAACTTGTGGGTGTTTTGTTTAGAATTTTAGATTTTAGCGCGTTTTAGAATTTTATGAATGAAATTTTTGGCGCAGACAAACTGCAACTCTGTGCCCTGTTCCCCTATTCCCCTATTCCCCTATGTGCTCACCCTGCCCCTCTGCATCGTGCCACTGCTGCAGTAGCAACGCTCTGTCCCTGCCACAGAGAGTCACTTTTAGTTTTTCGGTTAGTTTTCGGTGCCCATTTTTGTGAGGGGGGCCTTGAGGGCGTTTTTATATATACATATATATATATATATATTTTTTTTTACGTCTCGCTCGTTTCGACCTTGGCCATTGCCGGTGGATTCTACGAATCTAACTCCAACTCCAACTCCAACTCCCACTGCAACTACAACTGCTACTCTAACTGGGACTCCAGCTACGCCTCCGCCCCTGCCTCCGCCTCTGACTCTGGACTCTGGCTTGAACTTGTTTAGATTTTGTGCCAACATCGTGTTGCAGTTTGTGTTTTGCCCCGCTTGTTGGTCCATTTTTGCAATGACCCTCGTTGCACTTGGCACAAATATCTATAAAGGGGTTTTGCACTCGGTTCTCTTTAAGGACATTCACGTTAAAGTTGTCTTCGATTTGTTTTGACTTATTGCAAGTTTAGTAATTTATCTTTATATTTATGTTTCCAGAATGCTCTTTGCAATTGTGGAATTCATTAGATATATTATATATAATTTATTTAGTTGTAGTTTATATTTACAGTATTTAGACTTGAGATAATATTGCAACTTTAGATAGAAGAATATATAAATTGATCTGCTTGGAGTTTCTATATTTTCAATTGAGAAGCTGAATTAATAAAAGTTGTAAAATGAAGTAAAAATAATAATAATAAAGTAATAATCTATATATGATGCATATAAAAAGGAAAATATATAAAAATATAAATAAATAAATATATCTAATATAATATAATAATAATAATAATATATATATATATATTTATATAATATATATATAATGAATTAAAGAGAAACCAATGATTTAATGACAGTTAAAACCAAAATATAAAAAATCAAAAATTTGTATTTTAGATAAAAAGGAAAAGATTACAATAAGGATAAAATAAAGGTAAAACAATGAAAGGAAACCAATTAGAAATATCAAAAGAAAGCGACAAACTATCAGAAATAAGAACAGAATAATTTTTATGCAAACAAAAAAGAAGAGAAAAGTGAATGAGAAAATATACAAAAAGATGTGGAAGGAAGTAAAATAAATTAACTTTAACTAAACAAAAGAAAGTTAACAAAAAAGCATAGAAAAGAAATGAAAAGTCAACTGCAAATTAGAAAAGAGTAAAATAAGAGAAACAATGAAAATAAACAAATTTTAGCAAAATGCTAAAAGTCAGAAAAAAGAAAAGAAATTAATTTAGATGTATAACTGAATATAGAGATATAAATAAGTTATTATTAATATATAAATAAATATAAATTGAAAAGGACTTTTCGTAGGCTGATGCAAATCTGCATTTTGTGGTGTGCACTAAAAATAAATCAATTTTTGAATTTAATTACATAGAAGTGTGCGGGCGGCATATGCAACCACATACATATGTATGTATAGACTATACATAACCACAATCAAAGCAGCAGCCTCCCCCAACCAATTCCAATGCATTTACTAACGTTTTATGCTCTGTTTCAATATGTTTTTGCACTATGGAACGTATGTACATAAAACCCCCATCCCCCAATCACACACACACAAACATGTGCTTACTTTAATGAGTTTGCTAGCTTTGAATACACATACAATAAAATCAAATACAACAACAGCGAGTAGCTAATAAAAATCTATAGTGAAAAAACTGTTGCATTGCCGGCGCGCGTTGTAAATTGACAACGAACCAAAGCCAAAGCTCAAAAGTGACTTGCCATATTGAGAGCCTGTGTGTGAGTGTGCGAGCGAGCGCATAAGAGAGCGAGCGCGGCGAAGAGCATATCGAACAAAATGAGGCGAAGTGAAGCCGAGTCCGATGGCAACAAACACAAAAGCGAAAGCGAGCAGTGCGTGACTGTCAACGGTGTGCGTGTATGTTTTTTGCTCTCTCTATCTCTCTCTCTCTCTCTCTCTCTCTCTTTCAATCTATTTGTATACATATGTGTGTGTAGGCAATAGCATTTTAAAGAGTTCATTTGGCCTTTGGTAAACCTATTTGGGCAGCTGTATAGCATCCGCCCCTGTGACTCCTCACACCTATTGCAACTCCCATTGCCGACCTTATCATCGTCACCAAACTCTACACAATTTTAGGCGCCCGGTCATCGGCACAATACGCCGGCCGGTTCGCAACGTACTGGACACACTTTCTATCAGTTTATGTTAAAACGTCAGCAGCGACACTACGTCACGCCGCTATATTGTGTTGTCAACATTTGCATTTATCGCCCGTCTATGCACTCTGTCGCTCTCTCTCTGCCTCTCTCTCGCCCTCTCTCTGTGTGTCTCTAACTTACCCGTTGCCTACAAAACGACGCGTTTTTACTTTCACGCGGCCAATTCAAATTTCGGCGGGCGACTCAACAAACAGTTCGCAGTGCAATTCAACAGTTCGATTTCCGCAATCTAACACAAAGCAGATACAACAATAAGCAATTATTAAACTTAAGAGCGTAATGTAATTGGGCAGAAGTGCCGTTGTAAGAAACATGTAAGTATTCATTACATGCCATAGATAGATAGATAGTTCTAATTGGTTTCAAAAAGCATCAAAATATTGCCGCATTTTGTATCTAAACTCAGCTAAAAAGTATGCTATGCCTTGAAGTGTCTAAGAGATGCATAACAGACTGAAGACTTAGCAAATCTAACTTATTTTGAGTTTTGTATATTTGTTTATTATAAGATATAAAATAGAATCACAATTAACATCAAAATTTAATAAGAGAAATAACATAAATTTAAAGATAATATTTTATATCAACAGTAATAACTAAAAATAACAAATTAGAAATGATTTGATTTGATTTGTAATATCCAATTAAATAAATAAATATATTTAAAATACGCTTACTCTATTATTTAATGCACATGAATATCTTCAAGGCGTTATTTATATATAACCAATGAATTATAATAAAATATTTTCATAGCAAATATAATTGACTAGCAATTTGATATTTTTATTTAAATCGAATTCTTTCTTTAGATATATCTTAAGCTAAAATATAGTCAAACAGGAATTCTCTTTATTCTATTTATAAATCATTGTATTATTTAGATCGCTATCGAAAGAAAAGCACTAATGTAGTTTCATTGTATAATTGTTAATTAATTATTATTATTATCTGAAATGTATTTTTAAATGTATTATCATTTTTTTAAACATTTTTTCTTCGTATTTTTAATTAAAATAGAACTTATTGAGAATTAAAATTTGGTTTCCATTGCTTTTTTTAAATTAATATATTATTGAATTACATTTAATTAATAGCAATTCTTTTAATATATCATATTGTATATTTTATACAAATATTAAATGCTTAAAAATTATTTTGAAATTTGAATTTCAATAGTTTTATCCGTTATCTATAAATTATTTATTCACATACAAGTTTTACAACAATTTCTATTAATAAATAAAATCTTACGTTAGTAAAATCTTTTAAAATTGTTGAGTTTTCATTTTTCACATGCTTAATTGATTCTTTGCAAAACAATTGTAAGCTACAAAAGTTAATAATTAATTAAGCATTTAATGCGTGCACATTACGCATACGCCCCCATAGCCAGTGATAATGCAAGTGTATAATTGTGTGTGTGACCGCGTTTCCGGCTGCTACCAAAACCTGTGCATGCGTGTGCGTCTCTGCGTGAATGCGAGTGTGTGTGTTAGTGTGTGTGCGTGTGTGTGTGTGCCTGTGCCTGAGTGCATTTCACAGACGGGTCATGGCCACGGCCACGGCAACGACCATTGGCTTTTCGGTTTCTGGCATTGCCTCTGCCGTGGCACGCCGTGCCGTGTGGCAGAGTTTCACTTTCATGCCACAACAGAGCATGCCACACACACACACACACACGCAGGCAAACACGGAGCAGAAACCGAGGCCGGGATAAACAACAACGCGAGACTTGCACTCAGCCTCATTTTCGTCTTGCCAAATGGCAGAGGCATGCACCCCCAAGTGGCACCCACTTGACACTAGCTGCAACACAGCGTCATCCACTTGTAACACATTTGCTGCAAGCTGTGAGGAAGGCTGCGGAAGGACGAGTTAGGAGACATGTTGACCAGCTCGCGGCAGCAAGCGGCACAGGCGCGACTTGGTTCGCTGCTCACGACGATGATGACGCAATGCAACCCAAAACAGACACACACACACACACATACACACATAGAGAGACAGAGGCACATGCAGATTGAGCATACGGGAGAGTTGCAACACAGCACTTCCTCGACCGCAGAACGTTGCACGTTGCCGCTCTCCCAACTCTAGGCAAAGTCGTGTGCTCGGTTCTTACTCAATGCCGATTGCAACTCTCCTCCTCTCCCCACCCCCTCCTTCCACCACCCATCCGCTATCACCCCTTAGTGCTGAGTGCATTTACCTCTGCCTGCCAAGGGTATAGGTGTGTGTGTGAGTTGGGGAAGGGGTAAAGACGGGAGGAAGGGAGGTAGCTAGGTAGGCAGGCAGGCATTGGCATTGCTTTATGGCAAACAGAGTTAACGTCGCGTCGTGTGCGTGGCCTGATTTCGTCGATTGGCCTTGTGTGCCAACAGGCGGCAGCATCTTTGTTGTTGCCACACCATCAGCTGCCCCCATCTGCCCCCTTCCACCTGCCCCATCTGTACATTCGTATGCAAATCCGTCGGCATTTTGTTTGTGTGGCCAGTGAACCTGTTTGCCACACAAGTTGTTGCACCAAAAGTGGCATGCAAATTGAAGTCATCCATGACCCACATCTCAATAGACCTTTACTTATCTTAAACAAGTTAAGCTAGCAGATACCCTGTAATTAGAACTAAAGTATCCACAACTTTGAGAAATATGATTAATTTCAAAATAAATGAAAGACAAAAGGTGAGAGCGAAAAGATTTAAATTATAGATTGAAGAGACAAGATTATAGATCAGAGAGACAAGATTATTATAGATTCAATACTCTACAAATGAAAAGAAATTATAAAAATTAAATAGAGAAGCACATTATTTTAACAATTGATAATAATAACAATATATGTATATGAATAAATTATAAATAACACTAACGGATCACAGTTCATAACTCAGCGGCTCTGGCATTTGTCAGATTGTGAGTCCTCCGCTTTTTAACGCACACTCCCTTGACTCTACGATAGCCCCGCCGGCAGATGCATTTCGGATTAAAGCAGAAATCTTTAGCCGGACAATGCTGTCCATCTGGACACTTGAGGATCAGACAGCTAACCTCCTCGTTGATAGCACATGATACGTCCATAACCTCAAACTTGTCTGTGGATAAAACATTCACTGAGTGTTCCATTTAAAGACCCTAGATAATTCACCATTCTGTGGATAACACAGCGTTATTCCTAGAAAGCTGAGTGGTATTATTAGCCAGCAGTACATGATGATATTTAAAACAGTTGTGTAGAATTACTTTTAAATATATTATAGTTTTTACTAATGCCCGAAGAAAATTGGTATATGGAAATTAAAGCATTACATTTGCATTTGCTTCGTCCACAATTACAATATAAATTTATGTGTATAAATGTTTTCTCTTCAATATTTCATTTTAAACTTTTCATAAATTTAATTTTAAAAAACAAAAATCAAAGTTTGAGGTTATGTGTAAAAAGATAGTATTTGTCTATCAGAATTGAATGAATTATTTAATAATAAATACTGCAATTATTGTATTTAAACTTACCTGCATTTAGTAAGTAAGTAATTGGCAGATATTTTGATTTAATTTAAATGAATTGTTATACAATATAATTCATGTTTTACTACTAATTAAGACTTTAGTTGCTGTTAATTTTTCCAAATTATCGAAGGAAACAACAACTAAACGCCATTGACTTTTGCAACTACTTTAAGAGAGCGACGAACGCTGCTCTCAGTCTTGTGCGCTCTCGTCCCTAGCTCACACGTGCACACATATATAATATTGCCGGCACGAAGCTTTTGTCTCGTGTCAGTCGCACGCACACACACACACACAGACACACACACACATAAGAGCAGCTAGCTCGTGAGAAGTTGGGAGTGAACAAACGAGATGGCGGCGGGTCAGTAGCAAACTAACGACACACGCCGCTAGGTGGCCCTGTCGTGAGTGCGGCAACCGACACAGACATAGACTCTGTGGTGGGGGCTGCATGTGGACGACTGCACCAGTCGCAGTCGCAGCGGCGTTAGCGCAGACATTGCAACGGTAGTTTGGGCACCATACTCAATACTTTCCCGGCCTAGCCAGAGAAATAATAAAGACATTTTTTTATTTTTATAAATGCCGCCGCGCGGGCATCTCCTTCTGACTCTGAGCAATACGGTTTATGCGTGTGTGTGTATGTTTGTTGGAGCTGCGAATACGTAGTGACAACGGAAAAGAAAAAAAATGTAAATAAAAATACACTGCAAATCGGTTGCACTTTCATACTACAGCCCGGCCGATCGGCTGCGACGCCAACGGTGGCGTTAGCGTCACCGACAGAATCAGCGTCAGCTTTTCTTTGTGAACGAAGAGCGCGCCTTTCTGCTGCCTTTCAGAGTTTGCTATTTATTGTGTCACGCGTTCGCGAAAAAGAACTTAAAAAAGAATAACAAAATACTGCTGCTGCTTCCTAGTGAAAGTCAATTTTTCAACAGTTTGAAAAGATGTCCTTAATTCTTATAATTTTGTGACAGCTGCCCAAATCTGAGGTGCGTTTCTGTTTCTGTGTTTCTGTGTGTGTGTGTGTGTGTCTGTGTTTCTGCGTGCGTGTGCTTGCATTTATGTTGCTCTCTCAATTAAAAGCGACACTAATTTGCGTACTTAGTGAAAATCGATACGGCTGAAACTTGACATTCACGCGACACTTTCGCACAGCTTTTACTTAATTTGCTATGGAAATAATATATAAATATTAACAGACACATAGATTGTACGCTATTTTTGATAAATTTATGCAAACTATTATAACAAAATTACGCACACTATTAGACATACATAGGCACGTTTGCAGAACAACCCTAACCTAATCTCAATGTTGCCGACATACTAAAAGAATACAGCCGCACAGTAGTACAGTGCGATCAATCTAATAGTGAATAGTTAAGCAGTGTCTAAATATTAATTAAATTAAATAAAATAATACAAATTATGCAAATTTGAATGTGGCAATGAAAAATAATTGATATCATTAATATTTAAGTGATAATTATGCAAATAATAACTTTTTCCCTGATGACTTATAAATAAAAGACTTATAAATATTGTATATTTACTTATATTCAAATAATTTTGTACAATTATATTAGTAAGCTAATTGCGTTCACAATTTGCTAGTGGACCACTGTGCATACTCGCGGGCTATCTGTAGTTTGTGTTCGTGCTTTCGTCGTATTGAGCGCAGGTTTGCCGCTCTTTTTGTAGCTGCTCACGCGACCGGCATATGTACATATGCATGTATGTGTGTGTTGTTGTTGTTGTGCGTGTGTGCGTTTGACAGTGTGGGTGCGCGTTTGGGCAGTCAAAATAATAACAGCGGCTGCGTTTTCACTTTTCATTGAGCAAGCGAATTGGCCTAACTTTAAAGTCTGTTCCACGTTCTATGTGATGATACGCGTATTATCTCATGATAGATGTCCTCCCTCCCCGCAAAACATACATAAATGTAAATGTAACATAAAATACGTCTTAGGGTATCTATTTGCAAGTGTATTGGGTATTTTGATATAGATAATTATTACTAACTTCAAGATTCTTTTATATCCTTCAGTTGCGTCGCCTTCAACGCACAATTGAATCTTTAGTTCTCCGGAATACGTGAAGAGAGCGTAGCATAAACGTACAATGAATTTCACACCGTTTGGAAACAGTTTTCCGGGACTGCCGCAGTTTACCACGACGACGGCGCCGCTGGTGTCGACGGTGACTGCCGCTGTGACCGTCGCCGATGCCGATGTGACTGCGGCGGCCAACAATCAACAGCAACAGCAGCAGCAACAGGAACCCGGTGGCAGCAACAATCGCTACCAACAACACCAGCAGCAACAACAACAACAGCAGCAACAACAACAGCAGGTAACACCCGGCGTTGCAATGACGCACTTCAGCCAACCAAGCATGGCCAGCGCACAGAGCAGCACTAGCGGTGGTGCCAATAAGTTTCGCAGCGGCCCGGAAGAAGTGTTGCAGGGTGATAAATACAATGGACACTTGGTGGCAGCTGCCACACAGCAGCAGCAACAGCAGCAGCAACAACAACCTCAATATGCAACCGTATATGCGCCCAGTGCAACAACAAGTGCAGCGGATGCATTGCAGGCGAGCAGCTCCGGGCAACAGCAGCAACAACAACAGCAGCAACAACAACAGCAGCAGCAACAACAACTGCAACAGCAACAAGTGGTGGCGCCGCAAGAACTAACCCAGGATCTCTGCAATGCCATTCTGCAACAACAAGGTAAGCTCATCTAGAGAGCTCTCCAAGAGCCTGTCCAGGATTAACAGTTTGTCTCCACAGTGCTACAGAATACCTCCTGGCAGACGATCACACCGGGCACCACCGTCGCCGACTACCTCTCGCATCTTCCAGCCAACACATTGCCACTGTCGCTACACCACTTTCTCAAGTACTCCGCGGAGACCATCAAGAAGGAGAACCAACAGAATGTGGTAAGTGAAGTTGGCCAAATATCATTCCGTAAAATGTTGGAGAGCTTTCGGGAATGGTTTTAAATGCTAGAGGCTAAATGCTATGCTAGCCGGGACTCTTTTCGAAGAGTCTTTTATGGCCCGAGTTTCTAGCAATCAGCGACTCTTTGTCTTCCAATTGCTTGCTGGGTATATGTATATGATTGAATGCCCCGCCCACCTTAATGCATTACCCATTTCTTACAGGTGTTGCAGGTGCAGACGGGACCAGGAGCAGCTATTGGCATCAATGCCATTGGCACAACCACAACCATAAGCATACCTCAGCAGGATCAGCTGCCGTTGCAGCAGCAGCAACAACAACAACAACAACAGCAACAACAACAGCAGCAGCAACAACAGCAGACGCAGGCAACTCTGCAGTTGCAGCCACAGGCCGCTGTTGCAAGCAGCTCGACAGCAGTTAGTGGCACCAAAAAGAAGAAGCGCAAAAAACGTTCCAAGGAGCGTAAGCCTAAGCTGCGTCCTGGCGAGATCCGCATGAGCACCGCCCTCGATGGCAGCCCGCTTTATATGTGCCCCGAATGCCATGTGGCATACCCCGAGCCAGAGCTGCTTGAGGTGCATCTGGTGGGGCACAATCTAGAGCGGCGTTATGTGTGCGACATCTGCCAGGCATCGCTGAAGCGCAAGGATCACCTAACGCGTCACAAGCAATCCCATAATCCGGAACGTCCCTATATCTGCACCGTCTGCCTCAAGGCCTTCAAGCGCAAGGAGCAGCTCAGTCTGCACTTTGTCATCCATTCGGGCGAGAAGCGGCATCAGTGCCAGGAATGTGGCAAGGGCTTCTATCGCAAGGATCATCTGCGCAAACACACACGCTCCCACATTGCCAGACGTGTCAAGGCCGAGCTCAACAGTCATGTGAGGCGGGAGAATGGCACCAGCATGTTGCAACCTGTGGTTACAGCTGCCACAACGGCAGCCGTGCAGCATGCCAATCAGCAGCAGCAACAATTGCAGTTGCAGCAGCAGCAGCAACAACAGCAGCAGCAGCAGCAGCAACAACAACAACAACAGCAGCAACAACAACATCACATTGTCGTCAGCCAACAGCAGCAGCAGCAACAACAACAGCAACAGGCAGCAAGTCAGCAGCAACAACAGCAAATGATCAATTAGCCAAATGATTTTTGTAAAGTCAGTTAAAGCAAAATTCAAAATGAGAACCCCTCACCCCCGCCCCACATTCGAAACGCCTTGTGGCATGCAACAATTGTTGATAGAAATTATGTTTTCGGCTCAAAATCCCATGTTTTCGGTCCACATCATTTAATTGACTCAAACAAATCGGATATACGAATGTCGTATACGAATATCGTATACGTTATTCAACAATGCAATAGCAAATACTTGTAGGAGTCTCCTCCTGGACATGCTCTGCAAATCTGTAATATTATACCTAAGGGAATTTCGAATATTGTTTACGATATTCAGCAATGCCATAGCAAATACATGTAGGAATCTCCTTCAGGAGAAGCTCTGCACATCTGTAATATGATTAGGGGAATTACGGATATCGTTAATGATATTGAGCAAAGCAATAGCGAATGATTGTTGAACTCTCCTTCAGGAGATGCTCTTCAAAACTGTAATATTATTCCTAAGCAAATTTCGAATATCGTTTACGATATTGATCAGAGCTATAATAACTGCTTGTAGCTCTCTCGTTCCGGAGCTTCCCCTCCAAACTGTACAATTATTACTAGACAAACATCGAATATCGTTTACGATATTCGTCAATACAATAGAAAATATTAGTAGGACTCTCCGCTAGGAGATTCCCTTGAATACTGTACAATTATTCCTAGGCAACAACGTGACACAAACTTAGATATTAAAGTGCTATACAGCTGGGACCATAAACTTGATTAACTTCCAACCAAAACTTAATGCTAACCTTAGCAAATTTCTGTATAATTTATAAGTACTCTCGAGGTTAATCTAAGGTTTAGATATGGATGATTATAAATGGTGCGATTCTTTGTCCTTCTAATGATATTATTATTATGATATAATCCAATTAAGTAATTGAACAGTGATAATATTATAAATATTGGATTATGTAGCATCGAAAATATCCCAAAGATTAGCTTAATCTTAATCTTAAGTTTTTGCAATTTTAATCTTAACTCAAACATAGATCAGCTTCCATTCAGACTCTCATATTATTTTACTTATTATTTCCATCATCCACATTCTCATGTGAATATCGTAATATTTGAAGTGTAGGTCCCAGGTCGCCGATCTATAATGTAATCGGCCCATTTTTCCACAATGTACTTTAAGACAACAAAGAAATTATAATTTTATATGCGAATTGCGTATTTTAGTGAAATGTATTTTTGTATAAAATGAATTCTATGTATATGTAAATGATACGAACAACGGTGTAAATGCAGTAAACTATTTATATGTGTACTTGTATTACCTAAACAAAGCGCAATTTAGATGTAAGTACGAATTTAGATACTATGAATGTACTTCAACTTTTGATAACACCGATTAAAACATTTGTAAATACAACTGGTCGTTCTCTAATTTCATTGCGCAAGATTCTCTGCAGAAAAATACATCTTATGAGTAAGTCAATGCTGTAAACATGGTAAGATGTGCTCTGCTGGATACTAATTCATACGTATGATGATCCTTTCAAGTGAAAAGAATGATACAAATCCTTCCAAAACATGCAACCCAATTATAAGTAAGTAGATTATTGGATGTTATGCCCCTTTCAATTAATATCTTACATATTTATTTATTTTCAGTAAAATATTCTCATTTGAATTTCTTTTCCCAAGGAATTAAGAGTTTAGTTCCCAAAAAAAAAAAAAGTCCCACAAATTTCCTTTTTTAATTGTCAAAAATGTCCCACAACAGCGGAATGTCAATTTGTTTATTAATTGGGTTCCTAATTAATTCTGTTTCTATAATCGCTTTTATTATTAGCCATCTCAATGAATAACTATCATTACCATTATTTCCATTCTTGCGTTATTTATATAAAATAATTGACCACTTAAAAATGAAGCAACTCAAACTCAATGTGCAAACAAATAAGAAATGTAACAGTTTTCAAACAATTCTACCATAAGAGAGACAATGCTGAGAGAAAAACCAAAGTCATGAAAGCGGTTGTTGGATTGAGCAGCGCTCTTTAGCAGCTAGACCTATTAGTATCTTAAGACTGAATTACTTAATGGCGTGTGTGAGGCTAGCCGCTTTGCGTGCAGTTGAGTAGGAGAGATCGAGTGGGAGAGCGCAACAGCAGCGTTGTTTATGTGTGTGTATGTGAGTCTAGTCAAGTGCTCGAACCATTGCTCTCTTTTATGTTCGCTCTTCGGCTTGCCTATAAAATTGTCTGTTCATAATAATATATATATTAAAAGAAATAATACCCATTGGTTTATGTTTATGTGTATGCACCATTTATTTTATTCAATCAAGTAATCAATATCATTATTTCGTAATTATAATTAATTATTCATGTATTTAAATGTAAGTAATTCGTGTTTGTATATTTATGTTGTATTTATATGTATATATTTATGTATTTTATATCGTATGTACGTGCTGTTCTTTTATATACTGCATATGATTCTTGCACGTGTACATGTTAAATTTAAGTTATAACAAAATACGCGTTAGATTAATTTTAAAGTAGAGGAAATATAAAGGAGTGCCTGGGTGCAGGGACAGGGTAAGGAGGGAGGAGATAACCACTAGATCGCAGGAGGAGATTAACGGATTTGAGACAAGTCTTTTAATAAAAAGGTCTTCTCAAATCAGCAACTTTTTAAATCTAACGAACGGTTTCTTAATTCAAAACATATGCAGTTATATAATTGTGTATATAATTATATATAGAGATGTGTGTGTTTTGTGTGTATGTGTGTGTGCCAACAATTGCAAGACATGCAAGTCCTGCAGCTGCTTCCTCACTCAACAATTTTTATTATTACTCGTACAGCATGTGAGCGTGTGTGAGTATGTGTGTGTGTGTGTGTGTGGGTGTGTGTGTTTTTGGTTAGTTTGTTGTGTTCCGTTTTCGTTGCGAAAATGAAAATTTTAATCACTGTACAAAAGAACTAAGCGGAGCACTTCCGCACTTTCCTGCCTTACGGTCCACAGAAATACTTCCGCTTTTGATCGTCGATATAATCACGTGTTGACATCTGTATAGCCTGTTGTAGCATCTCGCTCTCATTGATACCTGTAATCAAAAAATATATATTTATATATATAATTACAATTGATTGATAAGCAGTTGAATTCGACTTTTATTCTGAGCTAATCCTAACACAGCATACCCAGTAGCTAAAGGCTCGAAGGGTATAGCTTGCAGAAAAGGTTTACATAGAATGATGTTCATCAAATCGCTGATAACAAGAAGACTAACAGCAACAATCTACCACAATAAGAGTCTGTGATTCCATAATACACAGAATTTCCCAGTATTATCAATTAATTACTAAACTTTGTAACTCCAGCATATCATATATATATATATAAATAGCTGAGTTGGCTGCTACAATTCAGTTCTACATTCAATCGCTTAAGACGAGTGCAGTTTGTTGGAACTATGAATTACAAGTGGACTGCGTATCTGTCCCTAATGCTCTGCGTAGTCTCTGCAGCTGACGGGGCTTGGGTAAGGCTTATAAATTAATAGTTTATCCCTGCTTAGACATCATCATTTCAATTGCAGAACTTGTCAAATGAAACGGTGGACCAACACGTGTCAGGAAAATCAATAACTGGTTGCCTTCCCTTTGCAAATGCCTCAGGTGTTCACAAGATAGATGCACCTGGCTTGAATGCCTTCGATGTGCTGTGCGACAATGAGACAGCAGGTTCTGGCTGGACAGTTATCCAGAGGCGCAGCTACACTACAAGCCAACAGCGCATCCTGGACAGAGAGGACTTCTATAGGAATTGGACCACATACCGTGAAGGATTTGGTTCATTTGATGGTGATTTTTTCCTTGGCTTGGAAAAGCTACATCGATTGACTGCGAACCAACAGCATGAGCTCTATATACAATTACAAGATTTTGACATGAAGCCCAATTATGCGCATTATACACACTTTGTAATCGCTGGCGAGGATGAGCAGTACAAATTGAGCTCGTTGGGCAACTTCTCTGGCACAGCAAGGAATGATTTCATTTGGCATCTGAACATGAAATTCAGCACATTCGATCGAGATAATGATCTTTGGAAGAATGGTAACTGCGCTGAGAGAAGCCACGGTGGCTGGTGGTATCATATGTGTGCTTCTTGGTAATTGAACTCCATCAATTAACTAGACATACTTTTATTAATTAATTTTCTGATATTCTTAGTAATTTAAATGGCAGATACTTTAATGTACAAGTGAATGATCCACAGGCTATTTATTGGGATGATCTGATCTCTCTTATGAATGTTAAGATGCTCATACGTCCAAATATTGATGGCAATTAAATTAATTTGATTTTGAATTGAGTAAATAAATTAATTACTATGGAATATGACTTATTTATTTAATAGCTAGCTTGAACTAAAATATATAAATACTAAATAATTGTATGCATTAAGAATATCATGTAGCACTTTTGTTAATTGTTATAATTATTAAACTTATGCTGTTCATCTGTGCATTGCATTGATGCTAATCAGTGCTAGAAATCTGTACTAAAACCTCATCAATTGCATCGCTCTCTATCAATTATGCTGCCTACAACTGCTTACCATCGTTAGCATAGGATGCCTCGAGCAGCTCCTGATAGAAGCTGGAATAGCTCTGCTTGGGCGGCGTCTGGGCATCGACACGCTTTGGCGGCGACTGGGATGACTGCTTGGAGGTGCAAGGTCGCTGTTCGGCCTCCGGTGTGTGAGCTCTTGCTGCTGCTGGCGCTGCATCGCGTTTGGGACTCTTACGCAACGGCAACTCTAGTGTTTCCAGGCTGTAGTGGTTGCAAATAAACGTGTAAAGACTGGCTTGCAAAGATGGTTCCAACATTTACATACCTGTTGTTTGCCTCACGCGCCTCGTGGCGACGTTTCTTGCTGCTCCGCAATGCATTGTTGCGCCGCTGTGATTTGGACAACTTATTGGGACGCTGGGCAGTTGCTGTATTGGGTGAGGAGTTGCCACCGCCACCGCCGCCGCAGTGACCCACCGAGCTGGTGCTGCTCATGTCCGTTGCATCACTTTCATAGCCACCCAAATCATTCACCTCGGGCGGCAGCTTATGTGAGAACTGGCTAAGGGTTTTGGGCGATAGCGTAAATCCAGCGGTTGTGCCATCGCTGACATTGGTGCTGCTGGCGGCTGTGTTATTGCTGTTGTTATTATTGCTGCTGCCGCCACAACCATCGCTCGAGTACTTGGAAGGCGAGGCATCCGAATCGGTCAGTGCCTCCGCTGAGGTCACCGTCGATGATGTAGCCGAACCGGCGGCTGTGTTGTTGCTGCGCGAACGTTGCATATTATCACGGCACCACTGTAAATAGGATTCACGTGCGATTTGCTCCTCAATGGCCTCATTGGTGGCTTCCCAGTCTGTTGTCTTCAGCTTATCCTCAAACATGGTCTATCAAGGGAGTTAAGATAAGTGGAAGGTCTTTTTCTATTCTGGTTTACTTACCTGTTCAATTTCCAGCTGCTCGCTGAGACGCACTGCCTCTTTTGTCTGGAACTCGGGCTTGTAACCAGCCAAGCCCAAGCCGACGCCTACAGTGGCATTGTATGGATCCAGTATGGCATTGTAATGCGAGCCTCTCTGATAGGACAGACGTAGCGGAGGATAACCAGCCTGCGATTGCTCCGAATTGAAGATGTTGATGGGAGCTATGAAATGCACGTTTGTATATATAAATAAATAAATAATTTAATATTGTGAATAAGAATTATGCAAATGTATCTTCTCACTCGACTGATAACAATAGACTTCCACTGTGCGGCTGTAGATCTCTGATATGGCTTGGATCTCGATGTGATTGCCATGTGCATCGCGAGCTCGTTTGCGTTGAATATAACCATTGATATCCTCAGTGACAAACTGTCCAAAGTATTCCCGATTCTCATGCTGCAAATGCCAAGGAGAAACTTTAGAATCATTAATTAACCGAAGAGCAATATATAAATACAATATAGTCCATTGTGTGCTGTCGTATGACATCGTGCATGCCCTCGTCCCCATAGATCTGAAGAGATATTGAGCGAAACAGGCAGGCGCCGTCCTCCTCAACGGGTTTCAGTTCGTAGCCACGCTTCTCCATACACTTGGCAAACTCCTCGTCGCGACGCTGCCATTCCTCGATCGATATGGTACGCTCCTTGGGCTGCAGATGCTCATCGCCGCTATTGTAGCCAGAGAACGTCTCCTCCACAGCCTTAAGCAAATTGGCAGCAGCTGCCGCTGGTGTCATCTGTGTTTGTGCCTTGGGTACGCTCGCCAAATGCTCCGGGGATTTGCGACCCACAGCTGTTGGACTACTATTACCCACGGCTGTTGCAACGGAAGCAGCTACAACCGCATGGGGACTGTTATTGGTGACGCCAGGAACACCGCTACCCACCACAGACACATGATTCAGATTTAATTTCTCTCGCTCCAAACGATCCCGCTTGTGATGATGGGCATGACTGTCATGATGCTCGCGACGCTTTGAACGGGAGCTGCTAAAACAAAATGATGTTGAACTAATCATAGTGGCAATATAGTTTCAATTGATAATTGACTGCTCACTCACCTCTTGTGTGGACTACAGCGATGTGTGCGTGATAACTCCTCGTAGACCTCACCACGTCGCTGTGGACTCTGCATGAATAAAAAAAAAAACAAATTATAGATTATTAGTTGTGTGAAGACAAACTGTTACAGTTAAGCAGCAGTTTCTCACCTGACCATGCCCATCGATCACAACATTGCGATGTGCCTGATTGACAACCGATTGCTCCACAACCACCTGGCCAGCGACATGCGCTTCTGTGGCATCCGCTTCAACGACACGTTTGCCACTTGGCGCACTAACTGGCTTAATAGTCATGCTGTGGCTGTTAGATTCCACGCAATTGGAGAGTCAGGAAACGCTTCAAATGCCGCTGCTCGTCTGCTTTCTTTTCAGTTGGGAATCCAAATGTTATGCGAAAGTTGATGACATATGTAAATGTGGAATTCGCTTAGCTGTTGGCCAGCTCAGAATTAGATTTTCTACTGTCTCAGTGTGTGCGATTGTGGGTATTCGTGTGTGTGTGTGTGTGTATTGGTGTGGGGTATTTAGTATTCACTTTTGCACTGAGTTCTTTGTCCGTGTGGCAATTACTGCTGCTTCTGCTTATATTTGGGGGGCTTCTCTTTGGAGATTCCCTTTGTCGCAGTCACTTCTTCACGCTTTCGTTGATGTTATTGTTGTTGTTGGCGTTGTTGTTGCTAAATTCAGTTGCCGTATTTTAGTTTTTCAACGCACAAACTATGAAATCATATTCATAGCCAGCGTAAATGGTGAAAATTTTGAGATTTTCATTTGGGTCTATGTGTAAGTGTGTGTGTTTTTGTCTGTGCGTGTATGTCTATGTGCCTGTGTATATGTATGTGTGCTATTGGCTTGCAATCGCCTTTGTCTCTGCACAGTTGCAGAAACGATTAATTAAACACTTCGTTTGTCCAGTTGGGTTTGATAATGCGCTACGCTTTTTCCAATTAACGCACTTAGTGTTTATTATTCTTTTATGCAGCTATGTTTTGATTTTGTTATAGAAAATGTTAGACAAGTTGGGTCAGTTCGATTTTTATTTACACCAGCCACAAATTTGTCAGATGCGCACGCTATTCTTCTTCTTGTCTTTTTCGAGATTTTTTAGGCATTTACAGCAAAGTCAGCTTGTGCGAACATCTGATAGCAAATACTTTGGCGCCAGTGTTACCCTATTTACTTAATATTGCAGCTAATCTCTGCACGACAAGTGTCAATATGAGCGATTTTAATTGTTTGCGCTATCGATTGTATCGATAACTACGATTGATGTATTTGAATTTATGTAACGAATGACGCAGTAATTACTTTTATAATTAAATAGAAATTGTTGATCAGTTTCATCGTTTGGAGTTCATTTTATTTCAAACTATAGTCTTAAATTATAAACCTTAGAAATTACTAACTAAATATTGACCTTTATGTTTATTTACCCAGGTGTGTTTGCGAATATTAGCTAACAAGTTTGCATAACAAATCATCTAGGAAACAGTTGAGCTCACAAAGTAATATTTTGTTTAACTTTTAATACTAAGGCAACTAAATTTAGCTGAGCTCAATATTGAATAAGTCTCTTTAATTTGTTTCCATGTCCAACCCCGATTAAACCAACAGCGAATAAATATATTGTTTGCATTTATATTTTACAATCGTTTAAGAACAAATCTGTCATACATGTGGAACATAACTGTTATACAAGTTGAAAGTATGACAGTTGCTGTAAATGATAATTAAGTCGTTAAATAACGACCATTCCAAGCGCCAGCACCCCATCCAGTTCCATAAGGATACCCCCATGCTGGATTTGGTGCCATCCAACCTCCTTGCGACCCCCACCAATATGGATAAGCTCCACCACCGAACTGACCGCCTGCTGTTCGCTTCATACCTGTTGAACTGTATTTTACACCATTAATGTTAGGGCTCAAATTTCCGTTATTCATCTGTAAATTGTCGGTTCCATCGTTTGATGAAGAACTAGTTTGACGAGACCAAGATGTAGGACCCGAACGTGGAACATCTCTACCATTTGCTCCGTAAGGAACAGTTTCCTGCACCCTTCTAATCACTTTTCCAATGACGCCTGGCATAGTTGGCTGATAGATATTTCCGTTTGTCGCGCTGGAATGCTTAGTCCAAGTGTGAGAGGTATGAGTTCCCGCATTTGCACCACCTTGTCTGTTACCATTTCCAATCACCGGGATCGCTGGATTAGAAGTCTTTGTTGATGAACTAGTCCATGTCTTCGAAGTGACAGTATTAGATTTAACACCATCTTGGCCGGCAACTACGACGATACTCGGGCGAGTCTGGTCTTTGCCAGACTGTACACTTCCTTTAGTTACAGTTGTTGTTGTAGTTGTAGAAGTTTTAGAACTAGAGCCTCTTTTCACGGAAGAAGCCGAAGAACTAGACTTCCCAGACTCCTCAGAAGTTACTGTGCTTGAACCTGAACTAGATTGCTGTGAGTTGTCACCAATATTGCCCTCTGAGCCAGAATTCGTTGTCGTTGTGGTTGTTGTAGAGCCAGATTGGTGGGTGTTGCCGGAATCGACAACGGTGTCAGAGTGGCTTGAGCTTTCTTCCACAATTGGTTCTACTGCTGAATTAGTTTGCTGGGACTCTTCGGAGGTTGTTGTCGTTGTGGTTGTTGTAGAGCCAGATTGGTGGGTGTTGCCGGAATCGACAACGGTGTTAGAGTGGCTTGAACTTTCGTCCACAACAGGTTCTACTGCTGCATTAGATTGCTGGGACTCTTCGGAGGTTGTTGTCGTTGTGGTTGTTGTAGAGCCAGATTGGTGGGTGTTGCCGGAATCGACCACGGTGTTAGAGTGGCTTGAGCTTTCGTCCACAACAGGTTGTACTGCTGCATTAGATTGCTGGGACTCTTCGGAGGTTGTTGTCGTTGTGGTTGTTGTAGAGCCAGATTGGTGGGTGTTGCCGGAATCGACAACGGTGTTGGAGTGGCTTCCGCTTTCTTCAACAATAGGTTGTACTGCTGCATTAAATTGCTGGGACTCTTCGGAGGTTGTTGTCGTTGTGGTTGTTGTAGAGCCAGATTGGTGGGTGTTGCCGGAATCGACAACGGTGTTGGAGTGGCTTCCGCTTTCTTCAACAATAGGTTCTACTGCTGCATTAGATTGCTGGGACTCTTCGGAGGTTGTTGTCGTTGTGGTTGTTGTAGAGCCAGATTGGTGGGTGTTGCCGGAATCGACAACGGTGTTAGAGTGGCTTGAGCTTTCGTCCACAACAGGTTGTACTGCTGCATTAGATTGCTGGGACTCTTCGGAGGCTGTTGTCGTTGTTATTGTTGTAGAGCCAGATTCGTGGGTGTTGCCGGAATCGACAACGGTGTTAGAGTGGCTTGAGCTTTCGTCCACAACAGGTTGTACTGCTGCATTAGATTGCTGGGACTCTTCGGAGGTTGTTGTCGTTGTGGTTGTTGTAGAGCCAGATTGGTGGGTGTTGCCGGAATCGACAACGGTGTTGGAGTGGCTTCCGCTTTCTTCAACAATAGGTTCTACTGCTGCATTAGATTGCTGGGACTCTTCGGAGGTTGTTGTCGTTGTGGTTGTTGTAGAGCCAGATTGGTGGGTGTTGCCGGAATCGACAACGGTGTTAGAGTGGCTTGAGCTTTCGTCCACAACAGGTTGTACTGCTGCATTAGATTGCTGGGACTCTTCGGAGGTTGTTGTCGTTGTTGTTGTTGTAGAGCCAGATTCGTGGGTGTTGCCGGAATCGACAACGGTGTTAGAGTGGCTTGAGCTTTCGTCCACAACAGGTTGTACTGCTGCATTAGATTGCTGGGACTCTTCGGAGGTTGTTGTCGTTGTTGTTGTTGTAGAGCCAGATTCGTGGGTGTTGCCGGAATCGACAACGGTGTTAGAGTGGCTTGAGCTTTCGTCCACAACAGGTTGTACTGCTGCATTAGATTGCTGGGACTCTTCGGAGGTGGTTGTCGTTGTGGTTGTTGTAGAGCCAGATTGGTGGGTGTTGCCGGAATCGACAACGGTGTTAGAGAGGCTTGAGCTTTCTTCAACAACAGGTTCTACTGCTGCATTAGATTGCTGGGACTCTTCGGAGGTTGTTGTCGTTATGGTTGTTGTAGAGCCAGATTGGTGGGTGTTGCCGGAATCAACCACGGTTTTAGAGTGGCTTGAGCTTTCTTTTACAATTGGTTCTACTGCTGAATTAGATTGCTGGGACTCTTCGGAGGTTGTTGTCGTTGTGGTTGTTGTAGAGCCAGATTGGTGGGTGTTGCCGGAATCAACCACGGTTTTAGAGTGGCTTGAGCTTTCTTCAACAACAGGTTCTACTGCTGCATTAGATTGCTGGGACTCTTCGGAGGTTGTTGTCGTTGTGGTTGTTGTAGAGCCAGATTGGTGGGTGTTGCCGGAATCAACCACGGTTTTAGAGTGGCTTGAGCTTTCTTCAACAACAGGTTCTACTGCTGAATTAGATCGCTGGGACTCTTCGGAGGTTGTTGTCGTTGTGGTTGTTGTAGAGCCAGATTGGTGGGTGTTGCCGGAATCAACCACGGTTTTAGAGTGGCTTGAGCTTTCTTCAACAACAGGTTCTACTGCTGCATTAGATTGCTGGGACTCTTCGGAGGTTGTTGTCGTTGTGGTTGTTGTAGAGCCAGATTGGTGGGTGTTGCCGGAATCAACCACGGTTTTAGAGTGGCTTGAGCTTTCTTCAACAACAGGTTCTACTGCTGCATTAGATTGCTGGGACTCTTCGGAGGTTGTTGTCGTTGTGGTTGTTGTAGAGCCAGATTGGTGGGTGTTGCCGGAATCAACCACGGTTTTAGAGTGGCTTGAGCTTTCTTCAACAACAGGTTCTACTGCTGCATTAGATTGCTGGGACTCTTCGGAGGTTGTTGTCGTTGTGGTTGTTGTAGAGCCAGATTGGTGGGTGTTGCCGGAATCAACCACGGTTTTAGAGTGGCTTGAGCTTTCTTCAACAACAGGTTCTACTGCTGCATTAGATTGCTGGGACTCTTCGGAGGTTGTTGTCGTTGTGGTTGTTGTAGAGCCAGATTGGTGGATGTTGCCGGAATCAACCACGGTGTTAGAGTGGCTTGAGCTTTGTTCCACAACAGGTTCTACTGATGTTGTTGTTGATGTTGAAGACTTAAACCACTTTTTGTGACCGTTTCGATGAGCGTTTCTATAGTTTCTGTATTTCTCAGTTGATGGAAATGCGAGTTTAGAGCCAGAGATCTCATCTTTCTTTTCCCAACTTGAATAAGAATTTTCATCGCCGGCATTTTCAGTAGCAACGTCAGATTGAATAGGACTTCCCTCCGAATTTCTCTTATTATTTTTAGACCATTTCCTTGTCGAGGTAGAACTGTGCCACTTTCTTGCGCCATGTTTACCATTATTGAAATTCTTCGAACCACCAAGATTTTTATGATGGCTAGTTTTAACAATAGTTGTCGTTGATGACGAAGAGTTAGACTCGCCAGTGTTTTCCTTGGAGCTGGAGTTCTCCTTCACCAAAAGATCTACGGATGGAGAAGATTGCTTCGCCTCATCTGATGCTGTCGTTCTTGTGGTTGAGCTAGGTTGTTGAGAGGCGACTCCGTGGCTCGAGCTTTCTTCCACAACAGGTTCTACTGCTGCATTAGACTGCTGGGACTCTTCGGAGGTTGTTGTCGTTGTGGTTGTTGTTGAGCCAGATTGGTGGGTGTTGCCGGAATCGACAACGGTGTTAGAGTGGCTTGAGCTTTCTTCCACAACAGGTTTTACAGCTGCATTAGATTGCTGGGACTCTTCGGAGGTTGTTGTCGTTGTGGTTGTTGTAGAGCCAGATTGATGGGTGTTGCCGGAATCGACAACGGTGTTAGAGTGGCTTGAGCTTTCTTCCACAACAGGTTCTACTGCTGCATTAGATTGCTGGGACTCTTCGGAGGTTGTTGTCGTTGTGGTTGTTGTAGAGCCAGAGTGATGAGTGTTGCCGGAATCAACCACGGTGTTAGAGTGGCTTGAGCTTTCTTCCACAACAGGTTCTACTGCTGCATTAGATTGGTGGGACTCTCCGGAGGTTGTTGTCGTTGTGGTTGTTGTAGAGCCAGAGTGATGGGTGTTGCCGGAATTGACAACGGTGTTAGAGTGGCTTAAGCTTTGTTCCACAACAGGTTCTACTGCTGCATTAGATTGCTGGGACTCTTCGGAGGTTGTTGTCGTGGTGGTTGTTGTAGAGCCAGAGTGATGGGTGTTGCCGGAATTGACAACGGTGTTAGAGTGGCTTGAGCTTTCTTCCACAACAGGTTCTACTGCTGCATTATATTGCTCGGAGCCTTCGGAGGTTGTTGTCGTTGTGGTTGTTGTAGAGCCAGAGTGATGGGTGTTGCCGGAATCAACCACGGTGTTAGAGTGGCTTGAGCTTTCTTCCACAATTGGTTCTACTGCTGCATTAGATTGCTCGGAGCCTTCGGAGGTTGTTGTCGTTGTGGTTGTTGTAGAGCCAGATTGGTGGGTGTTGCCGAAATCAACCACGGTGTTAGATTGGCTTGAGCTTTCTTCCACAACAGGTTCTACTGCTGCATTAGACTGCTGGGACTCTTCGGAGGTTGTTGTCGTTGTGGTTGTTGTAGAGCCAGAGTGATGGGTGTTGCCGGAATCGACAACGGTGTTTGAGTGGCTCCCGCTTTCTTCTACAATAGGTTCTACTGCTGCATTAGATTGCTGGGACTCTTCGGAGGTTGTTGTCGTTGTGGTTGTTGTAGAGCCAGAGTGATGGGTGTTGCCGGAATCGACAACGGTGTTTGAGTGGCTCCCGCTTTCTTCTACAATAGGTTCTACTGCTGCATTAGACTGCTGGGACTCTTCGGAGGTTGTTGTCGTTGTGGTTGTTGTAGAGCCAGAGTGATGGGTGTTGCCGGAATCAACCACGGTGTTAGAGTGGCTTGAGCTTTCTTCCACAACAGGTTCTACTGCTGCATTAGACTGCTGGGACTCTTCGGAGGTTGTTGTCGTTGTGGTTGTTATAGAGCCAGAGTGATGGGTGTTGCCGGAATCAACCACGGTGTTAGAGTGGCTTGAGCTTTCTTCCAAAACAGGTTCTACTGCTGCATTAGATTGCTGGGACTCTTCGGAGGTTGTTGTCGTTGTGGTTGTTGTAGAGCCAGATTGGTGGGTGTTGCCGGAATCAACCACGGTGTTAGAGTGGCTTGAGCTTTCTTCCACAATTGGTTCTACTGCTGCATTAGATTGCTGGGACTCTCCGGTGGTTGTTGTCGTCGTGGTTGTTGTAGAGCCAGATTGGTGGGTATTGCCGGAATCAACCACGGTGTTAGAGTGGCTTGAGCTTTCTTCCACAACAGGTTCTACTGCTGCATTAGATTGATGGGACTCTTCGGAGGTTGTTGTCGTTGTGGTTGTTGTAGAGCCATATTGGTGGGTGTTGCCGGAATCAACCACGGTGTTAGAGTGGCTTGAGCTTTCTTCCACAACAGGTTCTACTGCTGCATTAGATTGCTGGGACTCTCCGGTGGTTGTTGTCGTTGTGGTTGTTGTAGAGCCAGAGTGATGGGTGTTGCCGGAATCGACAACGGTGTTGGAGTGGCTTGAGCTTTCTTCCACAACAGGTTCTACTGCTGCATTAGATTGCTGGGACTCTTCGGAGGTTGTTGTCGTTGTGGTTGTTATAGAGCCAGAGTGATGGGTGTTGCCGGAATCAACCACGGTGTTAGAGTGGCTTGAGCTTTCTTCCACAACAGGTTCTACTGCTGCATTAGATTGCTGGGACTCTTCGGAGGTTGTTGTCGTTGTGGTTGTTGTAGAGCCAGATTGGTGGGTGTTGCCGGAATCAACCACGGTGTTAGAGTGGCTTGAGCTTTCTTCCACAATTGGTTCTACTGCTGCATTAGATTGCTGGGACTCTCCGGTGGTTGTTGTCGTCGTGGTTGTTGTAGAGCCAGATTGGTGGGTATTGCCGGAATCAACCACGGTGTTAGAGTGGCTTGAGCTTTCTTCCACAACAGGTTCTACTGCTGCATTAGATTGATGGGACTCTTCGGAGGTTGTTGTCGTTGTGGTTGTTGTAGAGCCATATTGGTGGGTGTTGCCGGAATCAACCACGGTGTTAGAGTGGCTTGAGCTTTCTTCCACAACAGGTTCTACTGCTGCATTAGATTGCTGGGACTCTCCGGTGGTTGTTGTCGTTGTGGTTGTTGTAGAGCCAGAGTGATGGGTGTTGCCGGAATCGACAACGGTGTTGGAGTGGCTTGAGCTTTCTTCCACAACAGGTTCTACTGCTGCATTAGATTGCTGGGACTCTTCGGAGGTTGTTGTCGTTGTGGTTGTTGTAGAGCCAGAGTGATGGGTGTTGCCGGAATCAACCACGGTGTTAGAGTGGCTTGAGCTTTCTTCCACAATAGGTTCTACTGCTGCATTAGATTGCTGGGACTCTCCGGTGGTTGTTGTCGTTGTGGTTGTTGTAGAGCCAGAGTGATGGGTGTTGCCGGAATCAACCACGGTGTTAGAGTGGCTTGAGCTTTCTTCCACAACAGGTTCTACTGCTGCATTAGATTGCTGGGACTCTTCGGAGGTTGTTGTTGTTGTGGTTGTTGTAGAGCCAGATTGGTGGGTGTTGCCGGAATCAACCACGGTGTTAGAGTGGCTTGAGCTTTCTTCCACAACAGGTTCTACTGCTGCATTAGATTGCTGGGACTCTCCGGTGGTTGTTGTCGTTGTGGTTGTTGTAGAGCCAGAGTGATGGGTGTTGCCGGAATCAACCACGGTGTTAGAGTGGCTTGAGCTTTCTTCCACAATAGGTTCTACTGCTGCATTAGATTGCTGGGACTCTCCGGTGGTTGTTGTCGTTGTGGTTGTTGTAGAGCCAGATTGGTGGGTATTGCCGGAATCAACCACGGTGTTAGAGTGGCTTGAGCTTTCTTCCACAACAGGTTCTACTGCTGCATTAGATTGATGGGACTCTTCGGAGGTTGTTGTCGTTGTGGTTGTTGTAGAGCCATATTGGTGGGTGTTGCCGGAATCAACCACGGTGTTAGAGTGGCTTGAGCTTTCTTCCACAACAGGTTCTACTGCTGCATTAGATTGCTGGGACTCTCCGGTGGTTGTTGTCGTTGTGGTTGTTGTAGAGCCAGAGTGATGGGTGTTGCCGGAATCGACAACGGTGTTGGAGTGGCTTGAGCTTTCTTCCACAACAGGTTCCACTACTGCATTAGATTGCTGGGACTCTCCGGTGGTTGTTGTCGTTGTGGTTGTTGTAGAGCCAGATTGGTGGGTATTGCCGGAATCAACCACGGTGTTAGAGTGGCTTGAGCTTTCTTCCACAACAGGTTCCACTACTGCATTAGATTGATGGGACTCTTCGGAGGTTGTTGTCGTTGTGGTTGTTGTAGAGCCATATTGGTGGGTGTTGCCGGAATCAACCACGGTGTTAGAGTGGCTTGAGCTTTCTTCCACAACAGGTTCTACTGCTGCATTAGATTGCTGGGACTCTCCGGTGGTTGTTGTCGTTGTGGTTGTTGTAGAGCCAGAGTGATGGGTGTTGCCGGAATCGACAACGGTGTTGGAGTGGCTTGAGCTTTCTTCCACAACAGGTTCTACTGCTGCATTAGATTGCTGGGACTCTTCGGAGGTTGTTGTCGTTGTGGTTGTTGTAGAGCCAGAGTGATGGGTGTTGCCGGAATCAACCACGGTGTTAGAGTGGCTTGAGCTTTCTTCCACAATAGGTTCTACTGCTGCATTAGATTGCTGGGACTCTCCGGTGGTTGTTGTCGTTGTGGTTGTTGTAGAGCCAGAGTGATGGGTGTTGCCGGAATCAACCACGGTGTTAGAGTGGCTTGAGCTTTCTTCCACAACAGGTTCTACTGCTGCATTAGATTGCTGGGACTCTTCGGAGGTTGTTGTTGTTGTGGTTGTTGTAGAGCCAGATTGGTGGGTGTTGCCGGAATCAACCACGGTGTTAGAGTGGCTTGAGCTTTCTTCCACAACAGGTTCTACTGCTGCATTAGATTGCTGGGACTCTCCGGTGGTTGTTGTCGTTGTGGTTGTTGTAGAGCCAGAGTGATGGGTGTTGCCGGAATCAACCACGGTGTTAGAGTGGCTTGAGCTTTCTTCCACAATAGGTTCTACTGCTGCATTAGATTGCTGGGACTCTCCGGTGGTTGTTGTCGTTGTGGTTGTTGTAGAGCCAGATTGGTGGGTATTGCCGGAATCAACCACGGTGTTAGAGTGGCTTGAGCTTTCTTCCACAACAGGTTCCACTACTGCATTAGATTGATGGGACTCTTCGGAGGTTGTTGTCGTTGTGGTTGTTGTAGAGCCATATTGGTGGGTGTTGCCGGAATCAACCACGGTGTTAGAGTGGCTTGAGCTTTCTTCCACAACAGGTTCTACTGCTGCATTAGATTGCTGGGACTCTCCGGTGGTTGTTGTCGTTGTGGTTGTTGTAGAGCCAGAGTGATGGGTGTTGCCGGAATCAACCACGGTGTTAGAGTGGCTTGAGCTTTCTTCCACAATAGGTTCTACTGCTGCATTAGATTGCTGGGACTCTCCGGTGGTTTTTGTCGTTGTGGTTGTTGTAGAGCCAGAGTGATGGGTGTTGCCGGAATCGACAACGGTGTTAGAGTGACTTGAGCTTTCTTCCACAATAGGTTCTACTGCTGCATTAGATTGCTGGGACTCTCCGGTGGTTGTTGTCGTTGTGGTTGTTGTAGAGCCAGAGTGATGGGTGTTGCCGGAATCAACCACGGTGTTAGAGTGGCTTGAGCTTTCTTCCACAATAGGTTCTACTGCTGCATTAGATTGCTGGGACTCTCCGGTGGTTGTTGTCGTTGTGGTTGTTGTAGAGCCAGAGTGATGGGTGTTGCCGGAATCAACCACGGTGTTAGAGTGGCTTGAGCTTTCTTCCACAACAGGTTCTACTGCTGCATTAGATTGCTGGGACTCTTCGGAGGTTGTTGTTGTTGTGGTTGTTGTAGAGCCAGAGTGATGGGTGTTGCCGGAATCAACCACGGTGTTAGAGTGGCTTGAGCTTTCTTCCACAACAGGTTTTACTGCTGCATTAGATTGCTGGGACTCTTCGGAGGTTGTTGTTGTTGTGGTTGTTGTAGAGCCAGATTGGTGGGTGTTGCCGGAATCAACGACGGTGTGAGAGTTGCTTGAACTTTCATTTATGATAGGGTCTTCAGGTGAACTAGATGTTGCAAATTCCTCGTCAGATTGTTTACCAGTTGTTGTTGTTGTGGTGGAGGTTTTCTCAACAGCACTATTAGTTTGGCTGGAGCGTGCATCCACTGAAGGATGAGCCTTTGAACCGGAATGTTCGGTTCTCGTCGAAGTTGTTGTTGTTGTGGTTGAACTAGAGTGATTTTTGGTTCCACTTTTATTCGCATTGTCAAACCGACCGGAAGTCCTATGATTATGGGGAAGTGTCCTTCGAATATCGTTTAGCAGCGATTCAAATTGTACAACACCAGAGCTATCACCGGATGTTGTTGTTGTTGTTGCTGTTGTTTGATGATTTTTAGCACAGGGCACATTTTGTAGATTTCCGGAGATTTCGCCATCGTGAACGAGAATCAATTTACCGAAGAGTCGATCTAGGAGCCACAAACGAATATCCTTTCGAATGTCTAGAAGGGTTTGCCTAACACTTTCACAACACGGAACCGTAGGAGTGGCCGCCTGAGGCTTCAGCTCCTGAGTGGCGCTCACCGCGGTCTCCGCTCCCGTTTCGGTTCCGGAATGAATATGAGCACCGGCTGCGAGTGCCACGAGGGCGCCCAAGAGGGCGATACAATATAAACGCATGATCTACCAATAACCAGATCTTCACATTAACTGTTGGCCAAAACGACAGATTGAGTTGCTTTTATACCTTATACCACGTTACCAAATAGCACCAGAGCTTGTTGTCTTTATTTGATTATTTATTAAATTAGATATTTGCCTAGATGCTTTTGTGCAGTTAAACAAATTTCATATTGTTCCAAAACATTTGGTACTTTCATTGTTCTATGCCGAAAATAATAATATGTTAGACGCTCGTTGCCGAATGTCATGATCCCATAAGAATTTGGCAAAGAATTGAAAACAGCTGTGCTAAATATTTGCACTAAGCTTAGATCAAACAAATGTCAGACTCTTAAGCGACTTTACGTAAGTTATAGTTACACATAGACATATATTTATATTGCTTAGACGTCAGATCTGCATTTGCCAAATAATCGGAGAGTGTGTTCAACAGACAAAGGCCATTTATATTCTCAGCATATTATAATTATTTATTATTTATTCTCTTATTTAATTAACATGTATGTGCAATGCATTTAAGTTTAATCGAAACAAATTGTTAACGCAGTGTTGCCCAATTAGTATTCATCTTTCTCGAATGGATGGTGTGGATGACCGTATTGACTGTAAGATATTAAGAGAGTAAATCATTAGTAGGCTATCAACACTCATCTTCTTCGTATTCAAATATTAACGAACACTGGCAGCAGTTAAAGTAAGAACTACTCTCTATGACAGTTATACAGTTATACAAACAAGCAGCAGGTAATTGCTTAAAAGCCACAATCATATAAATAAACAAAACAAAATAGGCCGTAGAATTGTTAAATTAAACATACATCAGTGTCGGGTGTCTTCTCATATGGCCCGTTCTTAATTTTCGCCAGAATATTTACTTAACTAGATTTATACACATATCAGATATTGATCGAATGGTTGCATTCTGTTTGAACTTAATACTCATCGTTAAATGGATAGTGCTTATGATCGCCAGCCTCTCTAAAGAATTATTAAGAATAAAGAATCAAATAGTAAAGCTACAAATTGATAATACCCATAACACACTAACTACTTAAGATATTTATATTAAGCGTTGTCTAAAAGTCAACTCTACTTACTTCAACAGCGGCACTAGGCGGCCATTGCATTCGAATCCTTCAATGATCTTGATTTCCTCATTGGTTAGCTCGAAGTCAAAGACCTTGAAGTTCGATTCGATGCGCTCCTTAGTCACAGACTTCGGAATAACAATGTTGCCACGCTGGATCTGATAGCGAATCAGTATCTGTCCAGCTGTCTTCTTCTTGTTTGCAGCGATTTTCTTAATCTGCAATTGAATTCGACTTTAAAAAAAAACATTCTATTGAATATAGAAGTTGTATAACTCACCGCTTCCTCTTCCAAAATGACCGGATCACCCGCCTTGGCCCAGGGACGATTGGGACTACCCAATGGACTGTAGGCTGTTATGGTAATATTCTTTGATTTACAGTACTCGGAAAGTTTCTTCTGAGTCAGATAAGGATGGCATTCGATCTGATTTGTTACTGGAGGAATTTTGGCAATTGCCAAAACGCGTTCGATTTGGTTTTTGTTGAAATTGGAGACGCCAATTGACTTGACCAGGCCAGCCTCGACCAGCTTCTCCATTTCCTTCCAGGTGTCAACGTAATCCACAATCGAATGAAGAGTATTGCCTTCCTTATCCACAGGGAACAGATCACAGCCCTCCTTGAAGCCCATTGGCCAATGGATCAAGTACAGATCCAAATACTTAAGCTTCAGCAAGTCCAATGTATTCTCACATGCGCTTTTCACCAAATCCGGACGATGGAAAGTGTTCCACAACTTGCTGGTTATGAACAAATCCTCGCTACAAGCAAACACACACAAACAGTAGATAAGTAAATAATAATATTAATATTGTTATTTCTAAGGGTTATATCGTACCGCTTGACAACGCCCTCCTTGAGCTTAGCCTCAACTCCAGCACCGACCTCAGCCTCATTCTGATAGACGAAGGCGCAGTCAATGTGACGATAGCCGACATCGATGGCAGTTTTCACAGCCTCAGCAACTTCGCCAGGAGGGCTCTAAAAATAACAAACAACAATAACCAATTCATTAGCATTAATGTGGCATGTTTAAAGGCAGTTCTAAAATTAACATTAACAATTAAATTATTACTATTTAATTACTATCTGTCATCATGTCTAAGGTCATTGCTAATTTCACAATATTTTAAAATACTCTGATAATTGGAAAGGACTGGATTGAGATGAAATAAAGATTCGATAGCTAATCAGCTACTCGACGTCACACACAAAAATGCTTGTAATGTGTGATAATTATTGATAATGACTATCGAAGCAATAAAATAAACTATATACACACTGCGTGTTCCCTGGAATATAGGGTATATCAACTTCTTTTGAGAAATAAGTACTTAAGAGAGTGTGTAGATAAGAGCATTTATCAACTCGACAAGCTGTCTCCGCCATAAGTATGTGTATATATGTATGTATATATGTGTATACATACATTTATTAGTTCACATAATTTAAGATCTGACATGGCAAATTGTGAAATGTGTCCACTATCATTTAAGCGCACCCCGAGGTCACCTTGGTGCTAAAAATTACTACATCTACTACATATAATGTATGCCATCGAATAAAATAGAATATAATAGAAGTTGTATTTTGCTGTATGTTCCAGGCTGTATCGCAATTTACATTAACGCCTTTATAAACCGAGCACGCCCACACAAAGTGACACACACCCACACACATACACACATACGCACACAGACAGCAACCGGCAAAAAGCCGTCGCCGTTTCCCGTTTGCCGGCAAATTATCAGTTGCGAAAGGTCTGTAGTTCTAATTTTCGCCAACGAAAACAAATAGGGAATGGAAAATTACAAGATTAGAATTCAATGTAAGTACATACTGTATGCATACTTACATATATTCATATATGTGAGCTTTCGTAACAAAATGTTACTGTATATTTCTTTTATTTCATTTCTTTGTACTTACATTCCAGGTTCCCAGACCAAGGATGGGAATAGTGAGACCATTGTTTAATTTTACAGTTGGCACTTTGCTAGTCATTTTGCACGTATCTTTTTGTAGTTTAGCCCTTGTAAGGTAAAATAATCAAAATATAATTTATATGTATTTGCTAAACGCGAGAACAGAAAATTGCGCCTTTTGTGAACACTGTGCAACGACCCACAGCTGTTGCTCGCTTTTATACGCTAAACAAAAGCTTGATAGAGCTTTTGCAAAGCCCGAATGCTGCTAAACTTAGGAATATACATCGATAACAGCTGTGCGATCGATGATATATCGATGGAGACAAACATACGTTGATAATGATTTCGTATTTAACGTTTCTGCGGTCACTTCCCGCCGTCTAAGCTCGGCATACTCGAGGAAAGAGAGTCTTAGACTTTTTATAGTGCGCAATACGCATGATTGTAACGAAATTAGATTTGGTATTTGATTCATTTTAATTTTGAATAAAACGTTTATAAGTATTAATTTCTAATTTTGGTTTAAATCTAACTTGCTTCACAAAGATATTTTGATTCTATGTTTTGCTATGCAATAAAATAGAAACTTACCAAGAAAGTTCCAATTCCTATAATAGGAATTTCATTTCCATCAGATAGAATAGCTTTTGGAGGTGGATATTCCTGTGGGCACCTGATTTCCAAATTAATCACTGTAATTCTGAAATAATTAATAACTTACCATTTAAATCGCTCAGGTTCGGCATATCCTCGAATTGCCGTTTGAACTGTGGAGCGAATTATTTGAAAACGGAGGGAATATTTTAAAGCAGCGATCATAATGAATTCTATCTTTGTTCTGTATTATTGAAACTTTTGATGTTGTTTTGTATTAATGCTAATGGGATCTATGACTGCTTAGATTAATTTTTAAAAATATTGTATTTTCACATTGAAATGAATTTATATAGGTACTAAAAGCATTTATTGTGAGAAATGTCTAGCTTTAATTTGTTGAGAATGATATATAGAGCCTCTTCTATATAGACATAAATAGACATGCGAATTTCATGGAAACATTTCGAAGAAGTTTCATGTTTGCTTCGGAACTACGATTTCGAATGGATGATGAGGATGGCCATAAGCTGCTTTCATTGTCATAAAGCGACCATTGCAGTCCAGATCATCGATAGCCTGCAAATCATCATTATCTAATCCAAAGTCCCAGATCTTCTTAAAGTTCTCGTACATATGATGTTTGCTAACAGATCGAGGTATAACAATTATGCCCGACTGTGTCTGATAGCGCAACAGAACCTGGGCAGGAGTTCGTTCGTACTTGGCGGCGATTTCCAATATAACTGGATGCTTCAGAAGCGGATAGGCACCGGGTTTCTCATAAGGAGTGTGGGCTGAGCCCAGAGAACTGTAAGCCGTTACGGCAATGGCATTGTCGTAGCAGAGTGTAATTAAAGATTTCTGGCGAAGATATGGATGGCATTCGATTTGGAGTACAACTGGTTTTAGTTTGGCCATACTCAGCAATCGATTGATCTGCTGCTCATTGAAATTGGACACTCCAATGGCGTGGCACAGGCCACTGTCCACCAATTCCTCCATGGCCTTCCACGTATCTACGAAATCGATGTCTTCGAACACTGCCTTGCCAGTGTCTGGGCATGTAGGATAGAGATTATCGCCGGACTTGTATGCCATTGGCCAATGCATTAGGTACAAATCTAGATATTCCACTCCGAGATTCCTTATGCTCGTCTCGCAGGCAGGACGCACCATATCGGGACTATGGTGGGTATTCCATAGCTTGCTAGTTATAAACAGTTGGTCACTGAAGTGTCAGACAAATTCGTTATTAATCGATAACTTAAGAAATAATCAAAAGCGATTACCGTGTTACAACACCCTCTTTTAATTTTTCATTAATGGCAGCGCCAACTTGAGCTTCATTACCATAAATGTGGGCGCAATCAAAGTGACGATAGCCAATGTCAATTGCATCCTTCACCGCCTGTGTTATTACTTCGGGTGGACTCTGAAAACAGACAATGGGGTCGGTAAAAGCTTTAGTGCATTATTGCAAATGCAGCGTTCTGAAAGCTCTGAAAAGCTTACAGGTGCCAATGGCAGAGACGAAAGTTCTTTGGCATTGACATTGAAAAAATACATATACCAATTTGTACATATTACTATATATCATTGTAGTTTTTGCGATTATTCAATAACTTTGCCATGGTTCTAATTCGTATACTTACACGCCATGTACCCAGTCCGACCATTGGCATATTTTTACCATTGCTTAAAAGAAAATTTGGCGTCGACATTTCTATGTGCGGCTTCTGATGTAAACTAACTTAGTTTGGTTATTAATGGGAAGCTCGGATTTTTCCATTTACCGAAAGTAAACAAAAAGAAATAGGTATATTAATTTTGCTACAAATGAATTTCATTGACAGCTAAATAAAATCATATATATATGTAAACGAATACACATAGTTTAAATTTAGAAATTTGTTGGCGAGCATAAGAATCGTACTACCTTGACCGCTTGAGGATTCGTGTGTCGTCCACTTTAGATTGACTAAATGCTTCTGTCTCTCTGCCATAAAATAAATAACAGATTTCGTCTTGATTTAAAAATTTCAGTTATTTTTAAGTAATAGTAAATTCCTTGACAAGAGTGTATACACTGTTATCACTCAAGAAATTTAATCTTATCGATAGATGCGCAATTTTCTGATGCTTCGATATTGTAATATCGGTATTTTACAACACTCCCTTTCTGTTTGCCGGCCGCTAAAGAAAAATAACAAACAGATAGAAAATGTTTGGTTCCGTAAATAATTATCTTTCCGGCGTATTACGTGCTGCTGAGGACTACGATGGCGACAACTTGGGTACATTTCTATCGTTGCGCGACGTACACGTACAAAATCACAATTTGTACATAGCACAACCTGAAAAGCTGGTGGAGCGCATGCTGAAGCCCCCATTAGACGAGGTTGTCATTGCGCACATAAAGGTGCTCTACTATTTGGCCCAGGAGCCACCCAGCTACATGGATGCATACACTCACCAATCGGCGAGCTGCTCGGCTGTAGTGAAGCTTCTGCAACAATTGAAAGACGAGAACTGGTGTCTGCCGCTCATGTATCGTGTGTGCCTTGATCTTCGCTACTTGGCGCAGGCGTGCGAGAAACACTGTCGGGGCTTTACACCCGGCCACATACTGGAAAAGGCTGCCGACTGTATGATGGCATGCTTTCGCGTGTGCGCCGCCGACGGTCGTGCCTCGGAGGAGGAGACAAAACGTCTTGGAATGATGAATCTGGTGAATCAACTGTTCAAGATCTACTTTCGCATCAACAAACTGCATCTGTGCAAGCCACTCATCCGCGCAATTGACAACTGTACATTCAAGGACAGTTTCCCGCTCCCAGAGCAGATAACCTACAAATACTTTGTGGGTCGTCGAGCCATGTTCGATTCCAACTATAGAATGGCCGTGGAAGATCTATCTTATGCATTTACCCACTGTCCCGACCGCTTCACAAGCAACAAGCGACTGATTCTAATTTACTTGGTGCCGGTAAAAATGCTGCTGGGTTACCTGCCGCGCAAATCCCTGCTGGAACGTTACGACTTATTGCTCTTTCACGATCTGGCAGTGGCCCTAAAGGCCGGCAATGTGAATAAGTTTGATGAAATAGTGCGTGAACAAGAACTCGTCCTCATACGCAGCGGCATTTATCTTCTTGTGGAGAAATTGAAGTTCATTGTGTATCGTAATCTATTTAAGAAAGTTTTCGCCATCAGACAGACGCATCAGTTGGACATGGGCGACTTCTTGTCGGCTCTACAGTTTGTGGGCGTAACAGACGTTTCCCTAGATGAGACGCACTGCATCGTTGCAAATCTTATTTACGAAGGCAAAATAAAGGGCTACATATCACATGCCCATAACAAATTGGTTGTATCCAAGCAAAACCCGTTCCCGCCATTAATTTCAACTTAGTTTAAGAATAGATTCTTTTTTTTAAATAAACTGAAGCTGAAGTGTTATTATTATTTACGTGTAAATATTTATATACAAATGTAAATGTAAATTTCCGCCAAATTCCATAGCTTCAATATCTCCACTATTGGCATATATAAAACTACGTTTTGCAGATATTATTTTATTAAATAAAACCAATCAAAGGGTATAAAATAAAAAACTTAATACGCTAATTTTATAAACAATTGCTAGTCTGCACAAGCTATCAAACTATCGTCATGCATGGTACAATATCTTGCGAATTATCGCACTATCGATAAATACGAATGCCAGTCAGCCACATGCAATTACACACTCATACTTGTACGACTGTGTATATTTTCAATAGCTCAGCTGAAAACAGTTTTTTGTGCAGTCCAGTAAAAAACACAACTGGATTAAAAGCAAGTGTGTATTAGATGAACTGTTAGCGTTTAAAGTATTATTGCAGTCATTGCATTATAGTTTCATACATTTGATGGATGAAAAAATTTGAACATTCAACCGGCGCTCTCACATACGCTTTTGCTATCGCAAAATCAATATTACTAATTTTGCTTTACACTTTTAAATGACATAACGAACTAATACGAATTTCAGATAATATACATTTAGTTGTTGTTTTCGCTTTGCAGCAAAACGCACTGCGTACCTGGCAATAAACCATTGAAAATAGTATTTGTTGTCGTCGTAAGAGGCTAAAGGGGTCAACATGTCAGCACCGGTAATTGTCGAGGCCACGGTCAAGCAGACGGCGACGGTAAGTGATATGCAGTTCTCACCTATGCATACGTTTCTTATTTTCATTTCTGCATATCGTTTTACAGCTCATTTTCATGCACGGATTGGGAGACACTGGGTAAATAGTGCAGCAATGGCATGAGGTGTTTCATTTAGTTAATTTGTTGACTTTTTAAGGCACGGCTGGAGCAGCGCCTTGGCTGCGATTCGACCGCCATTCATGAAGGTGATCTGCCCAACGGCTCCAACGCAACCAGTTTCCTTAAATGCCGGATTCCGCATGCCCTCCTGGTTCGATCTAAAGACTCTGGATATCGGCGGACCTGAGGATGAGCCAGGCATTCGCTCGGCACGCGATGATGTGCATGTCATGATACAGAAGGAACTATCTGCAGGCATCCCAGCCAATCGTATTGTGGTTGGTGGCTTCTCCCAAGGCGGTGCTCTGGCTCTCTACTCGGCTCTCACCTTCGGTCAGTCGCTAGCCGGTGTTGTGGCACTGTCCTGTTGGCTACCGCTGCACAAGCAGTTCCCGGGCGCGAAGGCTACAAGCGACGAGATGCCAATATTCCAAGCGCACGGGGACTACGATCCTGTGGTGCCTTACAAATTTGGCCAGCTGAGTGCTAGTCTGCTCAAGTCCTTCATGAAGAATGTCACCTTTAAGACCTACAATGGATTATCACACTCCTCGTCCGACGAGGAAATGAACGATGTCAAGGTGAGTCCGGCATAGCGCCTGCTACTCCTAAATTGATATGCCAATTTGTAATCGCTAAAGAACTTCCTCACGCTCTCTCTGCTCTTATCTTTTGCAGGACATAATCAGTAAATGGGTAAACTAATTTTCAATTAGCACTTTAGCACTTTTAACGCGTCCCTCGACCCGTCTTGTGTGCATTCCAGCAAGAAAACCACTTCAACAAGAATAACAACAAACGAAAACAATAACAAAAATACGCAAAATTGAGCAATAATAATTAATAGATAATGAGAGACAGAAGCCAGTATGAAAGTCTAAGATGGAAGACACACACACACACACACTGCAACAAAAACAACAACAAACACTCACAAATCTCACACGACTACAAAAATGAAATATAGTTAAAGTCGTCGTTTTAGCCAAATTGAGAAATGTTAGAAAAACAATCAATTAATTATAATACGAACCAACAATACACAACAATTGAGTGATGCGAATGCAGGTTGTTTGAGCATACGATTTATTAATTATTATCCTTTGTATAAGACAAAAAAATATATCAGAGAAAGGTACTTTCAATATACACAAATTATGTTCGGTATATTTTCTGTTGATTTCAAAAATATTGAAACCAAACACTGCATACTTAATTAAAAATTAATAATTACTAATAAACTTACTTAATCCAAAAAAGGAATACTTAACTGATAAAGCCATTCGATTGTCAAATTTGAAATATTAGTAACTGTTAGTATATGAGAATTTCTTAGATCAACGTTCATTTAACAGAAATATTCTACTTTAGATCGTTTCTAAATACTGTTAAAACTATTCACCTTCATTAATTTTGATTGTTTTTATTTTTTTCTTACTCTATTTTGTACAGCAAGAATCACAGTCACATCATCTATAGTTTTGCAACCGACTTTAGTTAATTTCTTGTTTATAGTTTGTGCTTTTTCTTTTGCTAAATAAAAGCTAGTTTAAATCGACAGCAATGCATACATAAGTACAACTTTAATTCTGTATTTTACACATATTTTATAATCCTAACTAACTGAACAGCTGTCGCATGACTCATCCACCTCTCATCTATATATTTGCAGACGCATTGGGAGGGCCAAAACATGGCTAGAAGGGCACAATGCTGCCAAATATCATAGTAGCTATAGGCTATGAAATGTAGTTGCAGTTCCTTCCACATAAATCAAAGCTCCTCTACGCCCCCTAGTCAAGAAACGAGCCCGTGCTGATGTCTGAAACAAAAGAGCATTGTATTTTAGATATTATTTTGTACATACACTATTTATGTAGTCTTTAGGCATATATGATTAGCTATTGGATGTCTCCACTTGGTGGTCTGACGAGAAGCAGATTCGCTTGAGCGAATTAAACTAAATAAAGTTATGTGACGAAAATGTTTACAAATGCCATAAAAACTCGGTAAGGGAATGCTCCATCAATTTGGGATATAACTAATTTACCTTTGTTTTCCTTGTTACAAAAATAAGTCGTTAACGGTTAAAATTGAATGGCTGAACAGCGTACCGAAAACCGATAGGCGATAACAGCAGCACGAGTTTGTCACGACTTCTAGTCAATGCAATCGTTTTTGTTATCGAAGCTTAAGCGCCAAATTTACATCTAAAGGAAATTTCATTTTTTTTTTAATATTTGTATAAGAATAAATCTAAAGATTTGTGTATTCTTTAGGTATGCAGGAATACTGATAATGAAATTGGCGAAGAAAACGGAATGCGAATGAACTGTTAACGATTGATAAGAGTAAATTTGATGCTTGGCAACTAAAGCCGGCAAATTGAAATTAATTTGGCGGATTTAGAGTAAAGTAAACAAACAGAGTGTTGAGCTACGAGCCTGCCCACACTAACACACACTCAAGCGCACCCATTCGCGCACACAGACCGACACACACAGATGTAGTTGACGAACGTGAACATTCACGACTTCGCTGCTTTTCGCTCAGTTGTTTCCGTATCGCCGCTAAGTTTGGACACGCTTGCTCCGGTCTTATGGCTTAAAAATTACGCGCTTTTCTTGTTTTTTGATAACAATAATAATAAATACGCGAGTGTGCAGCAGCGGATAAACAAAATTAATGCCAATTGTGAGTGAAGTCAATTTAACCAAACCCCAAATAGGTAAACATTCAAGGCAAAAAGATAACAGATATTAAAAAACAAAAAAATCAAAGCAAAAAACAACAGTTTATTGAAAGCGAAAGTTTGCTGTTGCACTTTTCGTGGCGCTTTTTTCCTGTGGTGTATGTACTTGCGGGTCTTTTGTGCATTGTTGTTGCTGTTGTTTTGGTTTTGCTATTTGGTCACAAAGGAAGCTTTGTAACGCGTTAAATGCATATGTATGTGTGCTTGTCATTAGCACATACCATCTGCAAAGCGCAAAGAAAGATACATACATATATATGAGTAGTTGTAGGTGTAGGTGTGTGTAAACAAAGATACATGCTTAAGAAGTGCGTGCAAATTGTATTGCAATCTTGCTTTATGCATTTGCTTTTACTGTTTACTCACACACACACATACATACAAATGCAATGTTGTGGGTGCGCTTGTTTGGGTGTGTGTGAGTGGGGACACTCCTTCGCAGCGCCCTGTTGCGCCCAATTGATGTGCGAGAGAGACTACGAGAGTTCGATTAAGTATAATCATAGAGATCGAATCGTCAGCACTTCTGACCAGGCTATAAAGATAGGCCAAGACACGCGCCAGAAATATTGAATTGCTAATTTCGTTATTAATAAATGCAAGTATTTTATGTTGCGTTCTTAGGAAATTGCGATAAAAAACGCTTTAAAAACACTTAAGCTGAGAAACAAACAACTACAAAGTCAAGCAAATAGTCTTTAGTGTCACACAAGCCTAGGCTGCTTGATAGATATGCAAATAATTGTAATGATTTATAAACTTATTGTTAGGTTTTTCTTATCAAAAAATAATAACATTAAATAAACGACATTTGTAATATTCAAATACATCATATAATTAAACTGAAAATGCACTTAATGAGTAACTGTAATGTTTCTATATATTTACATTAAAGTTAACAACTTTAATTGCTTTGTGGTCATTAAGAGTTCATTGGTGACATCGTTAATTAATTGTCACGCAAGTTAAGCTTTATTTTACATTTTAATAGCCCGAAGCCAAATAAAAGTATGTAACGCATTAAAATAAATGTGTTAATCTAAACGAATGAAAGGGTAACAATTATAAAAAGTGTCGGGAATTATTCATTCTATTCAGAAACCAAGATTATTCATTGAATTTATTGCACTTTGGTACTCTGTACCCTGTGGACCTACCAAATCATCGAAAGAGAATCAGTTTCACATTGTTTTTACAAATAATTAGCTGTTCCACAGTTCCCACTCATTGTATCAGTTCTTTGTTGTGGCTGGGAGACGAGCGGGCTCTGCGGTTCCTATACTTAAATAGATGACTGTGAATTCAACTGATCGGAACGTGATTAGCACAGTGATGAGTCTGAATTCATTGTTCGTAGGTCATTAAAAGGCAATAAGCCCTGTGATAAATGATAATTTCAAGTGTGATAAATCTGACACATATTAAACTTTGGCTACTTAACTTGAACATTATGCAAATTGTAGCTTTATCGTAGGTTTTTATATAAATTATCAGCAATATTACTTAAATATAATAGTACTATAGAGAGATTATCCAATCCATATGCACGAACTGTGGTTAATTAGAATGTTTTCTCTATTTTTTTTCGGTTAGTTCTAATTAAAGCTATTCACGTTTCGAATCGAATAGATCTTTGACTGATGGAATTGTATATTCAATTCGAGATTTCAATAATTCAAAATGTGTATGAAATTTATATTTATTTATAGTTGTATGCATTTCATGAATTTTTTAATAGAAATCGCAAATTAAAATTAAAACTACTTTATTAGATTTCAACAAAATAAACATATAAATATGTATAAACAACTTTTCTTTCTGAAAACGTGACAATGTGCAATTAATTTTAAAAATATTGAGAATATTGTAGAAGACGAGATTGCTCGAATACGAGATAACCTGTAGACAGCTGAGAGATGACATTTATATAATAGTATTTATCTAAATAACTCTAGAAGCTGTACAGCACAGGGTATTGAAACTATAATGAATTCAAGTAAGATTAAATCCATTATTCAAGTATTTAAGTATTTGTCTAATTATAAAGAAACTGAAATTTGCCCACTCATATTTGGAATTGCCAATAAAACAGGTATTCACTTCATTCGATGCGCAGACAAGTGAAACTCACGCCGTATTTAAATGATATAATGAAATACACGTACTCACACTAACTAAATCACTCATACATACATAATGTTCGGCGTGAGTCAAAAGTTCCCCAACCTAGTAAGGGGGGAATTGTCAGATATTTAGTAATTAGCATATTATGCTTTGAATTTCAGTCTATGTACATTTTCAATTATCCCACAGCTATACAAAACGTAACATTTTCATTTCCTAGTTCATTTCACTTGTTTGAGTCGAAGATTCGTTTTGGTTTTCTCCATGGTCCAATGCACTCCAATGCACTATTAAAGGCTTCTTAGTCGGAGTATTTATAGGTGCAGAAGAAATACAAAAAAAGAGTAAAAAACAAAAACAAGTTTCGGCTCGACAGGCAGACGGCTTTGCATTAATCCAATGTAGAATCAGACGACGCCAAATACATTAAAGAGGTAAATAAATATAAGCAAATCAAAGCTGGAATCAAAGTGTGTTGTGTGTGTATTAACAAGAGAGTGCCATATACAGGGTGTTCGCTGTAGAATGCTGCTTAGAGTCTTTGTTAATATAGCTGACGATTCTTATAGAATAGAAGCATAGAGTAATCTCAATAAGGAGACAATTGTAAATAACAAGGTAAGTCTAATTTTAAAGCTGGATCAAACTATGTAGAGAACCGCAAAACTATCTAAAATGTTAAACAATCCAAGGCTAAAGAAGGCGAAAATATTTACATAATTGATTTAACAGTATAAGCTTCGATCGCTCGATCTTTAGGTATTTATTGTGCATGTAGGAAGCAGTTGCAAAATGTTAATACAATTAATGCATCATAATAAACAATTTTGTTTTTTGTTTTTCTGTTTCTGTTTAACTACAGTAAACATTCATATATTATTACACCATTTGAGCGGCGGCGTTGATGATGAGATGAGACTTGATAGATCTGCGATATGGTCGCGGCGCTAAAAGCGGAACAAACGTGATCAAACTGTCGGGTACAGCTGACAGGCGTCGATTCACAGTTCTGTTGAGCTTCTCACATCTCTCTGCTCGCTTCACATTGCTTCCTTGAGCTATGTATCTATAAGCTATCGTGACTTGGCAACTTTAAAGCATTTCTTCAACTTGTCTTAACGATCAACTATAAGGATCTGAGTTGACAACGGCTGACAGGCTAACTTCATCATGAATTATGCATCTGATTGTATCTGGTTTTATTAATATCAATGGGTAACCATGTCAACTGATCCCCTGGCGAGGATTAACAGAAACCGGTTCTAAACTGTCCCCTTTCATAATCTCACTGAGAACCCTTCTAATTAGAGTCCTATTCCGGTTTTTGGTTTCGACTGAACCGAATTCATTAACCTGTTTCCATTGTCGCACAGAATTCGCTGAATCATTTGATTTTATTTACGTTTATTTTTATTTTTTTTTACATTCGCGTGTTTCAATTTCATGCATGTCAATGCTCTCTAAATGCAGAGAACACGGTGAAATGAAACACGATTTAATGCATATTTGTAATTGGTTAAACATCGATGTTAACTTGTGGTTAAGCTTGCTCCTTAAGCACTTCAGAGTTGCCACCTGTCAGTATTCTATTTGCTTATTAGCGCTGTCAACTTGCTAAGCTAAGCTACAGCCAACTTAACAAGCTTCTCACAGATGAAACTGAACTCAGTTGATGTTCGCAATTTCGCAATCATTTATTTGTATTTTACAATTATTAAAAGATTGGGTCATTGACATGACAGAGTACTGTAACAGCTGTTACTAGTTTTGGAACATCCACAAATAAGTAAATAAATAAATATTATCAATAAAATAATTGAAGAGTCTTAAGTAGATAATAAAAATGCAAAGATCGATGCGAGTGCCAAAATTCTGTGGTGGGCACTTGGTTTAATGAGTCGTGTGGTTCTAGGAATGCCAACTGCGAATTTATGCAGCTGATACCAACAATAACAGCCACAACAAGAACAACAACAACGATAACGACAAATAGAACACCCACTATAACAACAACAACAACAGTTGCAACAATAGATTATCAATGTTTTTTTTTCAAGGCCGAAATAGCAAAAAAAAATTTAAAAAATGAAATAAAAATAAAAAAGAATACGAAACGAATGCAGAGATAACATTGTTACGGCTGTTTGCTTTTGTTGCTGTCACGCTTTACAACTTCTATCCCCTTTTCAAAAGCAAATCGCAAAAACAAAATTGATAATGAATAATTTTATATTTTCAGCGCGTAATCGGCGGCAATACAGACGCCGCACAAACAAAAACAAAGCGATCCGTAAAATTCAGAAAAATCCAAAAGCAAAACAACAAAAAAAAAAACAACAACATATTATGCGCTTCGTTTGGCAAAAGGAAAAAGAAAAACAATAACAATAACAATAACAAAATCAAAACAAATGCAAAAGCAAAACCTTTAACTAATCAATCTACGTTTAGTTTGGACAGCTAATGAAACATTCCGAAAACGCGACACGTAATAAAGCTACAACAACAACAACAACAACTTATAAAGATCTATTCCAAATTTATCGTTTATTAACGTACAACAACAATTGCATTAAATAGCAATAAAACAATTTTGCACATAAACACAAAACATAAGTGAAAATAATCCAAAATGGATTCAACACGCAGCCTTCTATCCAAACAGTCCAAGGATGTGGAATTTCAGGATGTTTTCTATACAGTCGATGAGCGTACAAATTTCTGTAAGTATTCATAAGTTTAATAATTCAAATTATAAGCTAAATAAATTAACAAATCAATCAATAACTCGTTGCAAACTGCAGCGATTTGGATTAATGTAAAGTCTATGCTAGGGTTTTTAAGGGGAAATGGACCAACTGAATCAGTTATATTTTGGCACTAACCTTACTTACTTTATAGTACTTTAAATACTGTTTCATCATTTGAAATGACTATTTTGTAGTTGAAAGAGTTTCAAGTACTTTTATAACATGAAATACATAAACTTGTCAGCTATTTCACAATAAAAAAGTGCAATAATACTATGTCATATATAAAATATTTAGAGGCCCCAGTAATACGAGTGTACGAGTACCTCTTATGGGTTTTCTAAGCATGGTTTACGAGTTGTAGGTATTATACGGTTTGATGGCTCCGTTCCAATGCTAACAAGACATTTGGCATTGTTGTAAGCCTAGTTTCTAGTTCATATATATATATATATATAATATAATATATATATATATGAGCTAAATGAGCTGTATATATATATATATATATATATTTATATATATATATAATATATATATATATATATATATATATATATATATATTATATTATATATATATATAAATATATATATATATATATATATACAGCTCATTTAGCGGTGTAATATTGGATTTTTCATCATGTTGCAAGTCGTTTGTAATTTAAATGCTACCCTTGCTCTTGTTGCTGTTGCTGTTGCTGTCTCTTAAGCTATTTAGCAATTACTTGTTGTCTGGCCAAGCGCTAAGTGTTCCATAATTATAAGAGCTGGCGGCTAAATAAACAAAAAAAAAAAAAAGAAGCAATTTACGCTTCTATTGTTGTTACAGCCAACATCAATTACAACATACAGTTTTAAACGTTACCCTGTAACCGCAACGTGCAACAAGCTTCTCTGTTTTAGTTACAATTTTAACAATAATTTAGAGCTGCAGCTGCATACTCTGTAATCAACAGAATGTATTTCAATTTAATATGTGGCTTGTTCTATCTATAATATATATACCCTTTAAGCGCTATGCAAATATAATGGCACGTGTTGGCTTCTATGTCTGTGTCACAATTTAATATTCTATGCATATACCCTGTAACCTCAATAGACATACAGTGCCTATGCTACGACTACAGTTGAATCATACTGATATAAATGAATCCATCTATTAACCCCAACAAGCATAACTCTTGTGTAGGGTATCTGCCAGTCCACCCACATGCACATCAGCACGCTTAGTTGGCTTTTTTTTAATGCTTTTCAAATGGAATTGCATTGCCATTTGGTCAGTCAGCCTATGCTGATGGTCAACTGAGTGGACACATTTGGTATTTCGGCATCTTCCTCGTTTTGGAGCTGCGCCCAATTCTCGTCTCTTTCATGCGACTTTGCGACTTTGCGACTTGCCACATGCAACAAGAAACGAGTTTCGATCGGACATGTGCACTGTGTCGGCCAATGTCTCGACTTGTTTGCCCCATAGAGCACACAGTAGTACTTGACACACAAAATGGAGTCCAACGAAATGAAATCAACACGTACGTCAAACCGAAATACATGAAAGACCCTCAAGTTCAGAGTACGCTTTGTTCGTCATTTGCTATTTTCAAATTATTGGATTGAATTTGCATTAAGCAATCGAAACAACTCAGCATATTTGAATCAATCATAGTGTTCTCTAAGCTCAAAATAACTGAGCTTTAAGTTTATGTTTAAGTTGAGCCAACACAATGCAAGGGAATTATTTATATAATCCTGTTAAAATATAACAGCTGTTGTAACCAAGCAAAATATATATATATACGTATATATGCATACTATATATAAGTACGTATATACCCGTTGAACTCTCAGTCTCTGCCAATTAAAGCTGTCACTCACGTTGTACACAGTGGACACAGTGGGCATCGTTGGCCATTCAAGTGCTTATAAAATAACTATACACACTGATCAATGGGATTAAATAAACTGTATAATTTTATGTATTTATTATAAAGTCCAATTTCACGCATTGAACGTTGCACAATGGGCATTAAGAGCTTATCAGGTGCTTGAAAGACGACTGTTAACGTAATCATAAGGATTATACACATGTAGACCCTTAAATTTACTGCATTCAATCATTCTTAGTCACATTTTCCGTCTGTTATAAAACGTTTTTCTTGTTGGCATTACTTTTAGAAATGTTCTTAAATATTATGTTAATTATTATACAAAGTTAAATGTAAATTGAAAACACAAATGTAATTTGATCTTCTGTTTGCTTTAATCTGTTTTTTAAATTTATAATATATTAGGAAAAAGAGAATGCAAAGAACTGACTAGCTTTATATTAAATAGTATTATGTAAAATAAATGAATACCCTGTAAACATTAATGGTTGAATGCTGTATGTTTATTATTGCTCTCTCTAACTCTTTCTCTCTCTCTCTCTCTCTCTCTCTCTCTCTCTCTCTCTGTCTGTCTCCCTCTCCCTTTCTCTCCCCTTAAATCATATGCCCTACTATTTATATTCTGTTTTCCACAATTGCAAAATCTTATGCAACTTGCTTGAGCTTCACTTCTTGTGCCGCTCAAAGGCAGACTTGTTGTTGTTCTCGTTATTGTTATTGTTCTGTTTGTTGTTGCTGCTGTTGTGGAGTTATTCACGAGCAACTCGTGGCTGTGGCTTCGGCAATAGTCACAGTTAATCAACGTCACTCATACGCCATGTGCAACGTGCAATGGGAGGCGTGCGATGTCGCCAAATGTGATTCGTATGCCGCATTTGGAGTATATCACAATAGGCGATAAGTATATACATATTTATGTATGCAATACATATATGCATGTACATATGTGTAGTATGTATAAATGTAGAAATGTACAAATGTACATATATATGTATTTATGTATTTACAAATTGTGTGCAACAACTCGTGAATGCGACTTCCTCAAACTGACGGCGCAGGCAGCAATTGAAAATTATATTGTTGCGCTAACGACAATGCTGCAAACATCATTATGAGCATGTGCACAGCATCAACATCATTACGAACATAATGATCACCAAATGGGGCATGGGCAACAATAACAGCCGCAACCCGATTATGCGCAGGCATTACAACGCTATAAAATCATATAAGCAACAACAAGAGCAGCAACAATTGACCAACTTTGATTGAATAATTTCCCTCTTTCCCCTATTTGTGGCACCTCTTCGGCTGCTCCGCAACCCCCTCCCCCCTAAAGCAGCGAGGCGTTCGCATTGAAACTCACTGAGGAATTTCACATTTTGCTCAAAACACTTTTCAGCATTTCCTCAAAATGTGCGACCAAGCGAAAGAGAGTTTTAACTCTCTAGTCAAGTGAATAATATGTTTATAAATGTTCTAAATAGTTTGTGAATATTTATGCTTACAGTAAAAAGTATATAGAAATATTTCAAATACCGCTTATCCATACATTCTCCCTTTTGTGGATGGGATCTTTCCAAGCTTCCGTCTTACTTTATTAGCAGAAATTACTGTAAGCAAAGCAGCTGATTGACAGCAGTCGTTCACTCTCTCACTCTCTCTCTCTCTCTGTACTTCTCTCTTCTCCTCTTCGACTCTTTCTTTGCTCGCTGTTTGCAATGCCGACCAAATTGCGGCAACTTCCACAATGCAATAAATTTGTATTGAAATCTAAACCGAATGGGGAAAAGAACGAAATAAGCTTATCTCAAGGTTGTCCGAATTGTGCATTAGCAAATGTTGGGTATAATAAGCAGATAACTGTCAAGACTTCCCTATTATTATTTATATTTATATTTATTAAGCTCAAATTGTAGATAATTCATCAAGAAACTTGACTATCTTTTTTTAAATATTAAATATTAATAATCATAATAAATTCAAATTAATTTATTTAATTATCATAAATGCTTTTAATAACCTATCATTAGTATTTTTGTTTAATAAAGTAGTATATTAGTTTAAATCATATTATATTTATGTTAAATTCATTGATTAATTGTTCGTGATTGATGCAATAATGTATATTATATACATATTAAGTAAATAATTAAAGAAACTTGAAATATGTGAATTTAATTCATTTCAAACAAACCAAATACAGATGAATTCCTGATTAATTAATATTCATATATATAACTAAACTGCTTCAGACGCTTAGCAACCAATTGAAGCAGCTGTTTAAAGTCTTATCGGCTAACAAGCCTTACGTTCGAGAAGCTAGAAACCCTGTTCATTCTACTGATTCAAAGTGTATAATATATAGAGTTAGAAATGCTTACTACAAAAGAAAATACATTGCAGCGATAACATTATAATACTTCCAGGATGCGAATGTGTAGAAATATCTATGAATTAAATAAAAAAAATAAATATATATTTAAAACTATAACAACAATATTATAATATATACATATAATCGAAAGTGAAACGGAAAATTAAAATATTGATTGCATTGATGCTGATGAAATGTCATAGATGTCAGATAATATGTATATTAGTGTCTCAATGGATAATTTGCTTATTAATTATTATTTTAAATAAGGGCAAGCATTGCAAACAATTATTATAATTATATAGGGCGGAAACCTTAAAACCGAACTAGTTCTGTTATATATTCTGATCAAGTTAAACTAATAGTCTGAATAATTGTAATATTAATACACTTAATAGAATTGTACTATTTATTGAATACTCATCCATCTATTGTCGGCCAGTCTCTCTCATGGTTATTTGAGTTTCTAGGCGCACGAAGTCGGCGTATAATAACTGAGGAGATCACATAATATTGAGGGCAGGTGGGCAATTAAATTAAAACTGTTCTTAGCTAATACTCAGACTTGATATTTAAGTGTTGTCTATAGAATCGATTAAACACGATCAAACAATTTCATTTATTTATAATGGAATCGTAAATTAAACATTCATGAGTTCGCTAATCCCCTCGAGGGAGTCTCAAGCGGTGCTCTTTCTATATTTAATAAATCTATTAAAAATTATTCAGCTATTGCGTTTTAAAGACGACTTTCGAATATTAATTTTACAATACTCGGTAATTCAATTTGAATTTTTAACAAACTTGCGTTAATTAGAATATATGTATAAAATCTCAGACAATAAGATAACTAACAGTTGCATATGTGTGTATGTAATTTATATTTGATGAATTTGCACATTTATTTGGATGAATAACTCGAGTTCTCGAAATGCGATCAAAACTGAGCCGGGTTATCGTGTCGGCACGTTCTACAGTCTCGTCAAGCCGCTCTCTGCCCACCTGGACAGACAAATTGTGTCTTGAATTCACAAATTGGTCACGTCGCAGTTTGGTTTTGTGACTCACTTAATGTTCGGGTACTCGTACTCGTTATCGCACTCATACTTTTATTTTTTTTTTCAGTTAACTCCGTTGGCGCCTGTGGGCGTAATTGGTAACAAAAAATTTCAACTTGTTTCGCCTGTCGTGAGAAGAAATTCTCGTGACACGGAAATTACGTTTATTATTTTAGACTTGAAGTATTTTTTACTTAAATATAACAGTATAAATAATAAAAATAAATATAATAAAATATTAAGGTATAAATGCAATTATTATTATTATATTATAACTAAATAGAAAGAAGAAGTTCTTGTGTATAAAATAAATACGTGGTTTAATAATAATATTTAAATTATACACATATTTATTATTTATTAATTAATAAAAATTATTTTAAAAATCACAAACACCCTTCTCTACGTTGATAACAAAATACCAATCCAATATTATTGTAAAGCTGACAAAAAAAAAACAAAAAAAACTTGGCCAAGACTCGATTTCAGAATTTGCCTGTTTTTCTTGAGCCAACTCAAACAGAGATTGACGACGCAACTTTTGTTGTTTGATCAACAGACCGAGAGACAGAAAGACAGACAAACTGCCGGACAGAGCATTGGGGAGGCTAATTGATATGTAAACTTGGCCACTGGTCTATAAACGACAAATATATACATGCATCGTACTCCGCTCTTAAAATTTACTACTTCAAGTATTTGTATTCGTACTTATTGACGAGTTATGGTGTTGTCACTGACCTTCTTTGATCTATGATCATTGTGCAAGGAATTTCAATAACAATCACAACCACAATTTCAATTTCAATTTGATTACCTAAGCTGGGAGGTCCATTCTAATTGCCAGTGTTATAAAACGATCAGCAACGAGCCTTGGTTCTTTAAGTAGTCTTTAATATGTTGTCAGAAACATAAATTATGTTATTAAAATAACTCGCATGATTAATGACCCAAAACAATCTTGTACACCATGAATAACATTTGATATTTCTAGGGCATCTGGTATTTTATTATGAAAATCATCTCTCTATATTTGTAATTGCTAAAATTTTACTTTCTAAAGATACAATTACTTCTATTCAGTAAGGTCTTTCTCAGCTTCTCTGTTGAAAAGAAATCTTAAAATTCTTTTTAACAGACAAGCCGAGTTCGTGTAAGATTGATGAAGTTGTTTTTTAATCAATTATGCAGAAATTGTTAGCGACACGTTTCTTATAAAAAAACGTTGAACATTAAATTGTACAATTTATGATTATGCCTATAAATTTATAACACTTTTGAATGTTACGCGTGAATCCAATACAATCTATGACTAATTTGCTATGATTAAAGTTCAAGTTGTCAGCGCGAAAAATATTGAAAATGAAATCTATTTACCCAGACGGTGAGATTTTTGCATCCAATGTTGTTGGCTTCCTAATCTCAGGCAGGTCAGTGTCAGATCAAGTCTATTTTGAAGCTTTCTTTTCATGTGTTTTTATTATTGATTACCTAATATATTAATTGGCCAATGGCACGATGGCAATTTAATCAGTAATTTATTTTGTTGGAATGACGGTAATTAACAATTTTGTTATCATCTTTAATTCACGGGTTGGCTGGCAACGTTTCCGCATTTACCTTAGACAACCTATAATTTGATTTCAGGCATTGATTACGCTTAATAACATTCTGTATTCGGTAGAAGGAAGATGACATTATCGTTGATTGTGCCAGCAATGAATGCAACTGTAAATGTAACGTATTTACTCTCATCTCATATTCGCAGACTAAGTCAGGGTTATTGATAACACCCAACATTGACACATATTCGCACTACACGTGCATTACGATAGAGATTACTGTATAAATCAATTGCAATAATAATAAATAAAAAATATTAAAATAAAATCTACTTTATAAACCATGAAATACATATATAAAAATACAAAGCAAAGCAAATAAAAAAAATACTCGTTCTTTTAATGAAATTTCATTAACTCTAAATGTTACCAGTTGTTAACCATCAATCAACACTCTGCTCTTAGCTTCTCCTAAGCTCCTTTTAATTATCTAATCTCAGTGGATCACTTTAAGCTCTTAATTGTGTGTTGTTGCCAACACTGGTTATAGATCACTTAAGCTTTAACGGCACTCCACTTCTGGTTGCTCCGAAATTTGATTATCGCGATAATTATCATAATAAATGTTTGCTCGAATAAAAAAAAAAAAAACAAGTTTTGATTGGACTGACAGTAAGTTCCAGATTGTTAACTGACAAAAACTATCGCATTAATGTAGAATTATTTATTAGAGTGTATTCCCTCTATAAAGATTAAATGCGAAATAAAATAATATATATTTCCAGAAAGAAAACATCTATAGTGGAAGCTTTGTCTCTTTGCTCTTTGTCATGCTTGCAAATTGCCGAATCGAACGAAGCTAATAATAACAAAGAGTTGTCTAATTAACAGCAGAAATTGAAATTGCGTCGTCATCGTGTGTTGTAGTTTGAGTTATTCTAGGCAGTCTATGTAGATAGAGATGGAGATAGAGATAGATGGGGTATGCTTAGCATAACTTACGTAGAGTAAGCTGTTAACAAGAATAAACGAGTCACATTTGTTAACGTGTTTTTCTCGAAATGTTGGCGCCTTTCAAAATTCTCATTCTCATTTGGTTTCTTATTTTAATTTTTGTTTATGTTTTGCAGTTCGCGTCACCGGGCAACGGCAAATTTTGAAAGGCGTAAGCGGCAGTTTCCGTAACGGACAACTATCGGCCATTATGGGCCCCTCGGGGGCCGGAAAAAGCAGTTTACTGAATGCGATTTCGGGTTTCAGGTAAGCAAAAATTTATGAAAAATCTAACAAGACTTTGGGGAATAACAATAAAAACAAACGCTAGTCGCCTGCTAGATACCCTATGAATTCGTTGTATCTAATTTAATATATTTATATATATTTAATAAAACTATGGCAGCTAATTTAGTTAGGCAGCCTCAAATTGAAAAATATAAAATGCGATTCAATTTTCTTAGCCTTAGGATATTCGTATTCATTCTACTTGTTCTACTGGGTATTTAAAAACAGCCATTATCATCATTGTGACGTGAGAATACAAAAGAAATACTGATGAATGCTTAAAATGGCATATTGATTACGAATCGAATATAGTATTTATATATTTTGTTTTGATAGGTGCTTAGTCATCGTTCCAACATTTATATAACCATTAAAGCAAAGTTCAACAAATAACATTGAATGGATCAACTCATTGTGAAGGTCAGTCCGGCTTTATGGTTTCTTTCTAGAGTTTTACGTTAGAAGTCGTTATGGGAAAGAGGAATTTCTAGCTTTTTTTTCCTTAACTTCTTTTTTTTTTTATATATTCTTTAGAAGTTTCAATTATTAAACTTGAATATGTGATTTGATTGTTTGCAGAACAACTGGCGTCAAGGGTAACATTAGAATGCGGCGGGACAATGCCTGTTATATAACACAAGACGATCATCACCAGACGCTGCTCACTGTCGAGGAGCTAATGAATCTCTCTTATGATCTGAAACTGAAGCAACGCCATAAAAAGGAAGAGCTCATCACGGATATACTCAAAAATCTTAATCTCAATCATCGACGCAGCGTCACGGCCGACAAACTGAGCGGCGGTGAGCGTAAGCGACTCTCGATTGCCCTCGAACTGGTGGACAATCCCAATATCTTCTTCCTCGACGAACCCACAAGCGGTTTGGATGAGGTGACAGCGGCCCAGTGCATACGTCTGCTTAATGATATGGCCCGCGAGGGTCGCACTATCGTTTGTACCATCCATCAGCCCTCGGCGACCATCTACAACTATTTCGATAGCATCTATGTGCTGGCCAAAGGTCAATGTGTCTACCAGGGCAGCCCACAAGCCACAATACCCTTCTTGCGGTTGGCCCAGCTCGATTGTCCGCGACACTACAGTCCCTCGGATTACAGTAAGTACACGATTTGTTGTACTAATCAATTAATTGTCGAATTGGATTTGTTTACATTTCTCTGTTACATTTATTATACGCTTGCATCTATGGGAACAGGATGATTAATATTTTTAGAAAGCAAATTAGGTTTTCTAGGCCATGTTCTTACGATAACTGATTCCGGCAGCTGTTAACTCCAATTAATTAGCATCACTTTCTGACGATAAGCAAGAGTAATAATTGAAGAGTTTTCAGTGAATTATAATACATTCACATGTTCAGGCTACAATTTCTATATTGTTCGATAAGTAACTTAAGCATTCCACTTTGTTGTTATTTATCGATTGTCTTGCCTCGATTCATTACAGTTATTGAGGTAATCGATGCTGAGGATGGACAACTGGTGCCACTGCTGAGCGATTTAACGGACAATGGCAAACTGACATATCGTGGCAAGCAGCCAGATTTTGTGGGCACACAGCTGGAGCCGCAACAGGCAATAACGACGCTATTTATGGAGCAGGCGAAGCGTCAATTTCTGCCCACATTCTTTGCCGGCAGCGCCGCGTCCACAGATGGCACATTAATGGGTGCAGCGGGTGCATTGCTGGAGCAGGTGAAGGTCTTCTCCCAGCGACTGCATCAGAATCGTCGTGAGATATCCGGTCTGCAGCAGTTCTTGGTGCTGATGCGTGTTATGTTGCTGCGAACAATGCGTGCTCGCCTTGCCTTGGCCATTCAGCTGCTCCATCATTTGCTTTGTGGTCTGTTCTTTGGTCTGATCTTCTTTCAGCTCGGAAATCAGGGAGCACGCATGTTTGATCATCTGAAGTTTTGCATTGGCGCTGTGCTTATGATTGTCTACACCCAAGTGATGGTGCCCATACTCAGCTGTAAGTACTTAATGAGATGATAGTGTAATCAAACCATCTAATAAATACTTCTTACAGATCCTGCAGATGTCAAGGTGGTCAAGAAGGAGACCTTTAATCGCTGGTACACGTTAATGCCTTACTATCTGGCGTTGACCATATCGCGATTGCCACTGCAGGTGCTGCTCAATCTCACGTTCATGGCCATGACTTACTGGATGTCTGGGCTGCCAGAGCAAATGTGGCGCTTCTGCATTTTCGTGGCTGTCGGTCTGATGATCTCCCTCGTTGCCGAGGGCATGGGACTAGCAATTGGAGCTACCTTCAGCATAACAGTAAGTTCATCCCAATGATGCTACTACAATGCATTGACTTAGGTCATACATTTCAAGGGGCATAGTTTTAGGCGCGATAAACAATTCAAAGCTAATGTTATGCTCTCATTTATCCGCAGAATGGCAGTGTAGTCGGTCCAATGATCATAGCGCCACTTATGGGACTGGCTGTGTATGGTTTTGATTTTGCACCACAAATTACTGGAGCCATGAATCTCTTGATGAAGTTCAGCTATGTGCGAGTTGGCGTGGTGGCCATGGTGCTGGCTGTCTTTGGCTTTCAGCGCGAAGAGTTGGACTGCGATGAAATCTATTGTCACTTTAGTGATCCGCGGGTGCTTCTAAAGTTCCTTGATGTCGACAAGGTCTCCATACTGCATCAGTTCGGTCTGTTGGCCATGATAATGGTCTTCTTTCGCGTCATCATGTATATCAGTCTCCGCAAGCGTTGCTACACCTGAGAAAATCTGGTATAGTTATAGCAAAAGTCTATGCTGTGATTATGGTTTCATACACCCACAAATTTAGTAATTAGGAATTACTTAACGATGTACATACTACTAACTATTGTTGTTATATGTATTATGTGCACAGTTGATTGCCCCATTTAAACACTCAGATATTTTGGTGCTTAGATTACTTTTCTTAGTATGTAATTAGCATACAGTCATACAAGTACAGACATATGTTAACTGCAAAGTTGATATATATAATTCGTAAGCATTATTAGATGTAAGACTTCTGGTAATAGTGTCATCAACTTATCTCCTTAAGACAAAATATATTTTTATATATTGATTTTAAATTGGTCTACTATTTACTACGAAATCGCTGGCAGTTTATCAACTGCTGTTATCGATAAATGCAGTCAGCTTCGGCAATTATATTTCAGTTGGCAACTCTAACAATATTTAATCGCTGTATCAACTTTCGCACTCAATTTCAAATGAGTGTTTCTCAAACAAATACTTTTACAAAGGGCGACTTTGGTATTTGAATTTAAATATTGAAACGTTACTGCACTTTTTCAGCTTATTAAATACTTTAATTTATTTAAATTGAATTAAAAATATACATCATACGATAAGCTTCATTTGAATTTAAAAATAAAAACACCAGAGCACATTATTTAATTGAAATATAATACGCATGATTTTTGCTTTACTTTTTTTACTTTATTTATTTAAAAAGAAAACTAAGATTAAAGGTAAGCAGTGTTTAACATAATTTTTAATCTCTAAAAGCCCATATCGATATCGGAATCTTCGTTGACCACAAGATTCGTTGTTTCCGACTGCTGTAATTGGAGTAGCTGCTGGCAGCGTTCAGATTCAATCTTGTGCATGGCCAGAATGTGGTCGCGTAGAGGCTGCAACAATCCGATGACATGCTGGAAGTCAGCATGCAATTGATGTGGCAATTCGGACAGCATGCTGGCCACAAAGTCTTCCAATACCGCATCCACTTCTTGGTCGTTGCCTTGACCGAGTTCGGCGCACACATAAAGTAAGGTTTGCAAGCGCAGGATTAGCTCGCGGGTGGCTTGCAACTTGAGATTTGGCAGACCCGGTGAGGCCTTCAAATCCATTTCAGCGAGAAGGCGGCACTTGTCGTATAGCTTCTTCCTAGGTATACTCTTGCACTGCAGGGCATCCTTCTCATACTCATTCAAATGGTTGTGTGCCACACGCAGAGACTCCAGAATGTCTGCATTGACACGATGCAGCGTTATCATATTTGCGGCGTAACGACGCTGCAGTTTCTCACGTTGCGGTGTCAGTTTTATCTCGCGACGGGTGGGCGCTTGTACTCCACTTGTCTCCAGTTCCTCGTTCATGCCAGCCATATCCTGGACGGTTTTGCGTTTGACGGCGATTAGCTTTTGCAGCTGTAACAGCGCATCCAGCAGAGGTTTGGATCCCTTATCATCGGTAGAGGTGTCTGCTACAGAAACCTGTTTATCCTTGGCCTCCTGAATAATGCTCGCTAATGAAACTCCCTTGCACTCATGCACCACATGTAGAAGAGAGTCAGCCATGCTGAGCACAATATGTTTGCCCGCAATGTCGAACTTAATTAGGTAGCTGCTATCCTTTGCCTCATAGCCAACGACACGTCCCTTGTAAAGCATCTCCAAAGGGGCTCTCAGCAGGCTGATCACCTTGGTATCCACAGGCAGCGGCATGGGTATGAGCTTAGGCATTACATCCAAAGATTGGCCGAACTGCTCCGTATCCATCTTGCGCTGCTGCAGAAGACGCACAATGTTGCGATTGCGGTTCAATTCGCATTTCTCGCTTTCTATGAAAGCCGGTGAAAAGCGACGTGCTTTGCCCATGTCGCGACGTATTAGTTGCCAGCATCGAAGGGGCAGATGATGCTCCTCTATCTGAGGGTAGATGCTCTGCAGATACCACTTTATATCATAGCCACTGGATAGGACAGCTTTGTCGATGAAGGACTCCACAAACTCACACCAAATCCATCGCTGACTGAAGGGTTGCTTCAAGAACTTATAAAGCCTATCATAAGCCGGTACAAGCTCCTTGACGATGGCATCGCAATCCTCCTCTTGATTCTCCAGTGTGTTCTTGCCACGGGGTCGCTTACTGAATTTGGGCAGCTTGACAAACAGTTCGTCATCCTCCTTATCTGCTGTCTGGGATCTGAGCAAACGCTGCGTGTCGTTCGTCTTGGACATCTTTGATGATCGGCGCAAGCCAAGCGTAGAAAGTTGAGGCGGCGTCTCTGGGGAATCAGAATTGGTAGCTGTTATATTAATATCTGTAAGATTATTTGACATTTTGTGCAGGGCAATAAATTTGTCAGCTGCTTTCAAAAGCGACATGATAGGCACAAATTACCTGCTCCTTCTCCTGTAGCAGTTTCAAATTTCTTAAAACCCTCAAGCCTGAAATTTGGAGACGTCACTTCCGTTACCATAATATACACACTGCAGAATTGCATTCGAGCAGCGTTGCCACCCTTTGCATAGCTTTCAATTGAAACGATACATGATTTACTTTGATCTATAATTTAATTTTAGTTTATCATTATTTAACAGTTAAAATAAATGCCTTATATTTTACAAATTATAATCAGTTCTTAACAAAATGTTGTAAATGCCCTTCGAATATTATATAATCAATACATTACTGTCTTCTTACATCAGTTTTTTGCTTTAAAAGACCAAAAAGCAGCTTGAACTTATCCAGATCAACTCCAGTCTTCTTATTCATTCTCGCCCTCATCTTGGAGAGCATTAAATCGGTTTTGGCGCAGTCTGCCGATAGGGCGGGATGAGCATCAAAGTTCACAATATGTCCACTCTTATGGGCAACAGATACCTCCGTTAGTTTCAGAGAGCCGTGAGTATTCATCATCTGAAATGAGTACCCAAAATGTATGTAATACAGCACATATCGAATATGAACTACTTACGTCCATTAGCTTTAGGCTGAGCGGCCTATCCGCTTGATCCAGGCCATATCTCTCACAGAGATTAATACAAGTATGCTTCAGGGCATGAATGCCAATGGTGCTGAGTGTCCCATTGCCAATGCTTAGCATGTAAAAGAGACGAACCACGAGACGCCAGCGCTGACGTTGCTCGTTGTTTGCCATCTGCCAGACATGACTTCTTCCCAAATAGCTGAGTGAGTTAAAGTTGACATCGAAGTGAGTTACTGGTAGAGCCAACCAGTAGCTCATTTGTCTAGCTGGTAGGGACTCTGGCAGTGGCACGCTTAACGGTCTCGGATTGTCGGCGATTGACAACTTGATAGCCACCAAAAATTCAAATACGATTCGTGAATTGTTAGACGTTTTCAGTTGAGTAGCAATGATAGTGTGGGCACTGATTGGATACAGTGTAGTGTGGTAGCATAGTTGGTAGCTGCGTCCATGGCAATTAATTATTGGTCGTGTACCTAGCAATCCGAAGAGATCGTCGCGCAGATGATTCTGCAGGTATACAGTTGGTATTATGGATTCACCTAATACTTTCCTCTTGTGATCCGAGTGCAAATAGATACAACCGTCTTTTCTAAATTCCGTATAGAACGGAAATTTGAGGTCCAACAGCAAATAACAGTTAAACTTGGCGGGTACGTCTATTATATTTCCGCACATGTATGTGGCTAAAAGAATCCACATGAATTACATTAACAATCTAGATTAAAATTATATGTCTTACCAGTTGCCGGCAGGTTGGTGAAACTGCCCGCGAACATAGACTTACAGTCCTTGAGGGCTCCATTAATCCAGTTGGCCAGCGAAGCGGTATCGTTGAGAAAGATCTTGTGCTCTCTCGAAGGTATCTTCAGCTGCGTGGCAACCATATCAAGTGCCGTTTCAAAGCTTAAGGACATCTTAGCATCAATTTATACTGTTCTATTCGTACTTTGTAATCCTTTTTAGTAAAATTAAATGTACTAGGTAATAAATGACAAACAAAAGCGAACTATGCTTTGACATTATAACGACAAAAACGATTAGAAATTGAATGTTATCGGAGTTTAAATTGCCACTGTTTACTACGGTACTTACTCACATTCCAGTGCTGCCACTTGGCGCAAATATCGGCAGTCTTTGATGGCTGCTAACATTAAATCGCAAAACACAATATTTTTCTCCAGTTTTTATTTAATTTTTTTTAAATGATACTATAATAATTTACTTTTTCAAGCTACCGATTTTCTCCTTACGCTTCTTTACATGTTTTTTCACTTTGACCTTTCGTTGTTCGGCCTTGGCTTCCTTCACCGCCTTCTTGCGAGCCTTTTTACTTTCGGGCGACTCATCGCGTGGCCGAGCCGAGTTTTTAAATTTTGTAATTTCGTCATAATCATCTGATTCATCAGTTTCGTTCCCACTTTCCTGCTGGTCACTCTCACCACTTTTTTCTGTTTTATCCAGGATGTCCGGCTGTTTCTGGACATCGAGTCCCGACGTCAAACCGGTGATCTTAGCATACACAAGATTTTGTTGGACGCCTTGCTTGGCTTTCGCAACATCACGCTCAAAATGAGGGACCTAAAATTGAATTAAATATATGAAATCTGGTTAATATTAGTCGGGAAAGTATGTTTTCTTTGAAATGTACCTCGTCTAATCGTTTGGGGATGTACGTGTTCTGCCAAACAGCCTCGTCGATCTTTTCTTGCGCTGTGATTGCATCGAAATCCCTGTCCTTAATACGCTCTGATATGCGTTCTAAGCACTCTTCCATATTCTGTTCGGTAATCGTTTGGTCCGTTATGAAGTCAAACAGCTCTTTGACGGTCATCGTGGCGACTGACTTCTTGCGGAAGAATTCAGAAATGTTGGTGCAATCCTTGCGTAGGAAGTCGAAGGCATGTGGATGATCGTGCTCGACTGACTGGCTGACATCGATGATGACCAACTGGCCATCCTGGAAGAGTATATTGAACTCGGAGAGATCGGCATGCACAAGCCGACATTGATTGTACATGCGCCACATAATAACCACACAGTCACGATACAATTCTCGCGCCTTTGATGTGCTTATCTCGACATCCTTTAGCTTCGGCGATGGCCAACCATCTTGACCGCAAAAACGCATAACCAGCACATGGGATCGCAGTAGAATGGGCTCCGGAACGGGAATACCTGAGTTACGCATGCGCAGATAGTTTCTCATTTCCTTTTCGGCCCAGGTACGTACCATTTTACGAGGATTATGCTTACAATAGCCGTGGCGGAAACGAAACTCGCCGGACACATACTTATCACGATCCTTGAACACCAGAATGGATGTTTTGTATATTTTGATGGCATACTCGTCAGTACCATTCTTAGACACAGCATGGTATACGTTCGCTTCTTTGCCGGTGGATATACAGCCATTGATTTCTTGGATAAGGCCGCGGTTCAATAGCTTAAAGAGTATCATACGAGTGCGTGGATCCATCACCTGCTCAGCCGTGGCGCGATCGTGCTTATCACGCACGCGCACTCGCTCCGTCTCCTGTCGCCTATCGAAACTGACCAGCCGATTGGCCGCCTGGGCGCTCATATTTGCGTTAGGATCATATTTTTCAACATTTATGCGAGCTGAATAGCGACGAAGCAGCTTCTCATTTGGCTGGTAGCTGCTAACACGCTGCGGGCCTCCTCCAGTTCCGCCAGAGCCGGTGCTGTTGCCACCAGCAGTTGTTAGCTGCGACTGTGCATTGGGCTTGTTAAAACCACTGTAGGATTCCTCATACGCATCGTAGCCATCACTAAGATCATATTCATCGTCTTCATATTCATCCGCATAGTCTGAAGCTTGATCTTCTTCAGCGTCGACTTCTCCAATAACTTTCTGCCTAAGATCATCACTGGCTTCCTTTTCATTCAGCTGGATATCTTTGAATATGGTGTGTTTCACCGTAAGCGTTTTAAAGTCATCCAGCCACTCTGACTGCAATTTCAATTACATATAATTATTTGCAGCTGGATTTATATTAAAACTCACGTTTTTCAGCTCATCTTCATCCTCCTCTGGGTCGCTATATTTGTGACTGTCGGTCATATTATTAAATATGATAACAAGAATAAGTAGAGTCTATGAGTAATATCCAATATCAATTATGACTTATTCAGGTGCAATCCGAGGTTTATATATGCGGGGAGCTTTCCAAGTTCAAGTTGTTTTAATATAAATTGTGAAATTTATAAAGCACGCACGTGTTATTTACGAACAGCTGTTGAACTTTGCCATTCAGCATAACACGTAGACAATGTTTTGGTATTTTTAATACACCGTTTATCGCTTATCGATAATGTGCATTAAGTTAAGTTATTATCGGTCACATTGCATGTAAACTATAAATAATAAAAATAATAAATTAAAATTAAGGACTTCGTGATTGGTACATAGGAAACAGATGAATATAAAGCCATGTTTGTGTTGGCGGAACTTAAAGATAACGTACGTATTGGGCCAGACCAATTTAACTTGAAGCTTGTCGATGCGGTGCGCGATGAAATAGACCGCAAATTGGCAAACAAGGTAAGCAATTTGTATTAATTAAATACAAATATTTAACATTGTTTCTTTTTTACAGGTGCTGCTGAATGTTGGTCTGTGCATAGCACTCAAAGAAATTGTCTCGCTGAAGGACTCAATTATTCTGCCAGGCGATGGCGCTTCGCACACGGAGGTTCTGTTTCGGTATGTGGTATTCCGGCCAATGGTTGGTACCGTTTTGACTGGTAAAATACGCAACTGCAGTCGCGATGGAGTGCACGTTACATTGGGCTTCTTCGATGACATACTCATTCCACATGCGGCACTGCAGCATCCGTCACGCTTCGATGAGGCGGAGCAGGCGTGGGTCTGGGAATATCCATTGGAGGATGGTGCCAAGCATGATCTCTTTATGGATGTGGGAGAACCGATTAAATTCCGGGTGTCCCGTGAAATCTTCGAAGAGACATCGCCGATAGGGCCACCCAAAGCGGAGGGTCAAGCATCGCAAAATGCCAGCACTTCAGCAGCGGCAGCAGCCGCAACAGCCGCCTCTCAGGAAGTGAAAGCACCGTATAAGATCATTGTAAGTCTGTTGAACTATGTCTTATGGGAAGCATGCTGACAATTTTCTAATTTCAGGGTGCCATTAACGAGTCTGGGCTGGGAGTACTTTCTTGGTGGGATCAGCAGGTCAAGGATGAAGATATGGATGACGAAGACGGGGAGGATAATACCGAGTATGACAATGATGAAGACGGGGAAGGTGCATGCGAGGAATGACAAGAAAATTAAAACTTGTCATTGTAAATATAGTCGAATAACGCATTTAGTTTAGAGAACGGAGACGTTTTAACCAATTAAAGAATTACTTGATGTAATGTTTAATTTAATAAAATGAAACAAAATATTTTTTCAATTCTGCATTAGTTTATTTTTTTCATGTTTGGTTTTTTTATTTTTTTGGTTTTAGATTTGCAAATCGCATTTAGTTTGAAATATTCCAAACAATAATGCTCACTTTGGTAGCGCAGCTCTCTATGAAATAAGTTAGTTATACATATGTATATTTAATAGTTAATTGTAGTTTATATTCAACTCTTTGTCGTTAGCGACTTAGTTCTAGGAAGGGCGGCACAGGGGCGTCAATAAATTTTTTCTTTCTTCTTCCAAATAGGATTGCATTAAGTTTTTTTTGGTTTTTAAATTGGAAATTTATTCATTTCTTAGCTTCGCGTGCACATTCGTCTAAATCGGCTAATTCTAAAACTTTTGAGGGGGTCTTTTATTGTTATTATTGTTAGCATAGTTATAGTATGGTACAATTAGTGGTCGGGGCTGCAAAAGTGAGCTAAGTGTAAAGCAGGTTAGCAGCAACTTTGCCTATAAATAATATTTACTTTCTTTTATTTATTCACTTCAATTTGTATTTTGTATTTTGAAAATTGTTGCTTTGAACAGTAAATTGCATAATTTTTGATTTTACTTGCATATTGCATTCGTTTGTCTATCATCATCTTTATCTTTTAAGTTTCTTTTGTCTTTTGGGCGCAATGTTTTTGTTATTTTACATTTACATATATATATATATATATATATATATCTATATAATTTGTTTTTTTTTTACTTTTGCACATTTTGTTATGGTTAATTACAGTGAGATTAATTAAAATTTTTTCTTTAAAAACTACAGTAATAAGTATAAATAATTATTTATATTAGAGTTCATCTCGGTATTGTACTGTATAGTAAATATATAAATAATTATCCTTTGGGGTTCTTAAACAGCTCTCAACTTAATTTATATATAGTTAGAGTCCAGTTAAAATCACAGTAGAAATCATAAAAAAAATTGTAAAACTAAAACTATATAAGGATTTACAGTATTACGAGAATATATATATATATATATATATATATATATATATTTATATAGCACAAAAAGGAACTTCTCGACTAAAAATAACAATTGTAAATGAAAAATTTAGCATACAAATAGATATCGATTTATTACTGAATCCTAAAACAAAATCAGTTTCAATTTTCTTTTCACATTTGGAAATTGAAATAAAGTAATCGATAGCTCGCTAGCATTTGCAATTATTCGATTATCAAGCATCGGGGCAAATGCTCTTTCAAATAATCAAAGAGTTCGTGCGAGGCGCCAGGGCAATTGGTCAACTCCAGTTCCTGCAGATGACGCAACTGTATAAGACTGGATAAACCCGATGACGTCAGCAGCGGGCAACCGGCCAGCGAGAGAACCTGCAGATTCCTCATCGAGCACAAGTGCTGCAGCCCAAAGTCACGAACCTGCGAGCACCAGCGCAGGAAGAGGGCTGTCAGCGATAGCATCGTCGATATATACCCAACTCCGATGTCTGTTATGTGCACGCATCTATAAGAAAAGAATAGAATATATTAAATATAAGTACTATATTAACTGCAGAACAATAGGTGTAATGTTAAATGCAGACAGCTTCTTCTAAAGAATCTCAGAGTCTATATTATTATCCGAATATGCGATTAGTCTATGTAGCTGACTTTTGACTCCAAGTTTGGATATAGCATTACATACGCAGGAAATTACCCATTACGAAAAATATAATCGATAATATCCACTTTCATATGTTGGGAAAATTCAAAATCAGCTCAGTGACGTTTTGCAGCATACTTCTTTCGTTTTTTAACTCACTTCTTCAACCGCTTATCGGTATGAATACTACGGGTACCGAGGTTAGTTGCTCAACGAACTAACTTTCGATATTTAGTCAATTATTGGAAGGGCTTTTGTCAAGTTTAGTGAGCAGGGAATTTGAATAGAGCATCGAGTATGTATTCGCCTATTGTACTCGTAATATTCGCAGTCTGTCTGAGTGGAACTTCTGGGAATGGACTCCATTTGGGGCAACAGATGATGAAGAAAGTAGAAATAGCTAACAGAAAAGATAAATTAATGCAAGAAGATCATCAAATAGACTTATACGATGATATGATCGAAAATAAGAATAGAATCATCAACGAATTGCAAAGTCAATTCAATCTGTATAAGAATAAGGTTGATCAGGTTGCTTTATCATCCATCAGGAGTGAAATTGATCAGCTGGCAGCGGTTAAATGTGATGAATTGCATAATGAACTAGTTGTTAGTTTGTCTGATATCAAAAAACTAAATGAACATATCGAAATACTTGTTTCCCAAAACGTGGACGATGCCATTCAATTGCAAGACTTAAAAAATCAAATCCTGCAAAGAAATGAAACAATTACTCAACAAGATCTACAAATATATGATTTGGAAAATCAAATTAAAGATTCTGTTAACAAATTGAATAAGTTGCAAGAGCAACCTCCAAATAGTTGCCTTCCCTTTGGCAATTTCCCGGGTGTCCATCAAATCAAGGCCAAGGGCATCGATCCCTTTGATGTGTTGTGCGACAGTCAGACAGCTGGAGCTGGTTGGATGGTTATCCAACAACGTCTGGATGGAAAGGAGAACTTTACTAGGGATTGGGCCACATATCGTCAGGGTTTTGGCTCGTTTAAGGGCGACTTCTTTCTTGGCTTGGAAAGGATTCATCTGCTGACCAGCGAACGACAACATGAGCTCTACATTCATATGGAAATGTTCAATGGAACTCTCGAATACGCCCAATACGATCACTTTAATGTCTCCAGCGTAGATGATCAATACAAATTAATAGAGCTGGGCCAATTTTCGGGCAATACAACATTCAACAATTTTGCAATGCACACCAAAATGAACTTCACAACCTTCGATAGGGACAATGACATTCAGCTACGTGGAAACTGTGCAGAGCAGAATGGGGGCTGGTGGTACACTTGGTGTGTTTATGTGTAAGTAATCATAAGATTATATTATGTCAAATTTGCTGATTGTTTTCTTTTCTATCAGTAATTTAAATGGACAATACTTCAACAAGAGCGTGAGGAATGAGTCGAGCATGCATTGGCATGATGGACACTCTTTGCGCAGTGTCAAGATGCTCATACGCCCAAAAGCTGATTAAGGAACTACAAATTGATTAAAACGATTGTCGACGTCTATAAAAATGTTTCTGATATCCAGTTTCAACTGTAACTTTTAATATAATTTCAATATTGTTCATTATATATTTCATTATCAATAAATTTAATCTAATCTGCACGTAATTAACTGTGTATCTATACTTGGTTATAACTGGGATATATTCTAAATATCAGCGAAACAATTCATAAATTCTAAGAACTATTTGCAGTCTGTCAGAAGCGGGTAGCTGTGTCCCATAAATAGCAATAAAAGCAACGACCTCATTCACTTTGGAAACTTCGGATGCTGAAGAATAATTCTTGGTTTACGCATGAACCTGCGAATGGACTTCTTATCAGCCACGTTGGACATACCCAGCAGAGCTTCAATCCATTTATAGTTCCATTAAGGAATGTTGCTAAAATGCATTATAAATAGTCATTTCTAATAGAGAAACTTCCTAAGAATGGAACTTTTAATTAATACTAAGAAATGGTGTGTAGAATAATACAATGATTATGTATCTAAGAGTAATTGATCATCTAAAATCGCATTAAGTCGCGTCTTGTCTTGTCTTTTAGTTTAAAACTTAAAAATAATAACACTTTTCTTGGTATAAACCGAGTTTGATATATTATACAAATAACTAACAATAAATGAGTAAATAAAATAAGTAGACAATTCATTTATTGCCGAACATTAACTGCAGTCTTTCTCATTGAATTATCTTAATGATCTTTTCAAAATATTTGTAATTTACATATATTTATATTTTAATTTGATTTATATAGTATCTGAATATTTAACATTTCAGTTTGCTATATAAAATTGTATTTGTTCAACAAATTGGAGATTTCCCTTTATCTTAAAATAGTAATTGAAGTAGAATGTAAGTGCACAAATTGTTAAGCGGGAAAAAACACTCTTAAGAAAACTGTGATGCATTACTCTAGTTGGGGAAATATTAAATAAATGGAGTTATGCTTCGCAGCATAATTATTCCAGTTGTTGACTCACTTCTTCATCCTCTTATCGGCATGAATAAGACGGATACCGAGGTTAGTTGCTCAACGAATTAACTTTCGATATTTAGTCAATAATTGGAAGGGCTTTTGTCAAGTTCAGTGAGCAGGGAATTTAAATTGTACATCGAGTATGTATTCGCATATTGTACTCGTAATACTCGCAGTCTGTCTGAGTGGAACTACTGGGAATGGACTCCATTTGGGGCAACAGATGATGGAGAAAGTAGAAATAGCTAACAGAAAACACAAATTAATGCAAGAAGATCAACAAATAGACTTATACGATGATATGATTGAAAATAAGAATAAAATCATCAACGAATTGCAAAGTCAATTCAATCTGTATAAGAATAAGGTTGATCAGGTTGCTTTATCCTCCATCAGGAGTGAAATTGATCAGCTGGCAGCGGTTAAATGTGATGAATTACATAATAAACTAGTTGTCAATATCAATAATATCAAAAACCTTAATAAACTTGTGGAAATACTCCAGACCAAAAAGGAGGATGATGGCAACCAATCGCAGGAACTAGTAATGTATATCCAGGATCAAAATAAAACAATTGGACAAAATGTGTTACAGATATCTAAACTGAAATCTCAACTTATCGATTCTGTTAACAAATTGAATAAGTTGCAAGAGCAACCTCCAAATAGTTGCCTTCCCTTTGGCAATTTCCCGGGTGTCCATCAAATCAAGGCCATGGGCATCGATCCCTTTGATGTGTTGTGCGACAGTCAGACAGCTGGAGCTGGATGGATGGTTATCCAACAACGTCTGGATGGAAAGGAGAACTTTACTAGGGATTGGGCCACATATCGTCAGGGTTTTGGCTCGTTTAAGGGCGACTTCTTTCTTGGCTTGGAAAGGATTCATCTGCTGACCAGCGAACGACAACATGAGCTCTACATTCATATGGAAATGTTCAATGGAACTATCGAATACGCCCAATTCGATCACTTTAATGTGTCCAGCGTGGATGATCAGTACAAACTGATTACGTTGGGCGAATTTTCCGGCAATGCAACACTGCGTTTGTAAGTAATCATAATTCATATAATTCTTATTGAATTTATTCTTTTTAATAATTAATTGTTTAATTGTTTTAGTAACATAAATGAACATATTTTTGACCTGAGCGTGAATAATTATAAAGACTTTATGGGCAGCGTCAAGATGCTCATACGGCCAAAAACCGATTCAGATCTTCCCAAATTGAAGATGTACACATTTTAAAAGGATTGATCCTGTTTCTGATTCCCAAATCGAACTCCAACTCTTACTATAATATTAATATTGAAAATGTAACTGTTCATTGATTGTTTTACTTTAAATAAATTAAAATTAAGTCGCAGCAAAAATTCAGCATCTCTTAATTACAGAACTGTTGCCACACTTGGTACTTTAGTACCAAACTTTAGTTGGTACTATTATTACTTCTACTACTAAGTCTACTATAACTTCTACTACTATTTCTATTACTACTGTTTCAACTTCTAATTCTACTACTATATCTACTACTATTTCTACTACTACTGTTTCCAATACTACTTTTACTACTATTTCTACTACTATTTTTACTACTGCTTCTATTACTGTTTCTACTACTATTTCTACTACTATTTCTATTACTATTTCTATTACTATTTCTACTACTATTTCTAGTACTATTTCGACTACTATTTCTACTACTATTTCAACTACTACTGTTTCTACAACTACTTCTACTACTATTCTACTACTATTTCTACTACTACTTTTACTACTATTCTCCTACTACTGTTTCAACTTCTGTTTCAACTACTAATTCTACTACTATATCTACTACTATTTCTACTACTATTTTTACTACTGCTTCTATTACTGTTTCTACTACTATTTCTAGTACTATTTCTACTACTATTTCAACTTCTATTTCTACTACTATTTCGACTACCGTTTCAACTACTGTTTCAACTACTATTTCTACTACTATTTCTACTACTACTGTTTCTAATACTACTTTTACTACTATTTCTACTACTATTTCAACTAATATTTCTACTACTGTTTCAACTACTGTTTCAACTATTATTTCTACTACTATTTCTACTACTACTGTTCCTACTATGTACTCCTGCTTTAACTACTACTTCTACTACTATTCTACAACTACTGTTTCAAATTCCGTTTCAACTACTAATTCTACTACTATATCTACTACTATTTCTACTACTACTGTTTCTAATACTACTTTTACTACTATTTCTACTACTATTTTTACTACTGCTTCTAATACTGTTTCTACTACTATTCTACTACTATTTCTACTACTATTTCTACTACTATTTCTACTACTACTGTTTCTAATACTACTTTTACTACTATTTCTACTACTGTTTCAACTACGGTTTCAACTATTATTTCTACTACTATTTCTACTACTACTGTTCCTACTATGTACTCCTGCTTTAACTACTACTTCTACTAATATTTCTACTACTACTTCTACTACTACTTCTACTACTACATGTACTACAACTTTTACGACTACTTCTACTACGACTACTACTACTACTGATACTATTACTAATTTTTTTGATTCTTGCTCTTTTTATAGGGTAACAGTAGATTGTATATATATTTAAAAAAAACACTTAAAAATGAGTATAAACAAAAGCAGGGTAATTGAAAAACATTAAATTACTATTAACAATACATATATTTCAGCTGTTTACAGGGTATCTAATATAATTTCGCGAATTATTACATTTCTTAATAATTAAGAAAACTTAAACAAGCAATGTTGAATGCTTGTTTCCATCTTTAGCTAAACTGCTGGTATTACGGGGTATCTGCTAGTCAGTCAACCCCTAATTGTGTACAAGAAAAGTCTTCAAGAATTGAAAAATGAAAGGTGCTGTCAGTTGCAAAGACGGAAATTGAATTTAACTCATGAATAATTACAAGCTGAGGAGCGGGTACTCGTTCACTCAGTACAGTCAGATGACCTTATTGGGGTGGTGCATGGGTGCATGGGTGCATGGGAATAGACGGTGTTGCGACCTACCTGTCTAAAGTCAATTCCTCCAGCTGGTTCAGATCACAGGCAATATACTCGAGCGAGGCGTCCGTGATGCGGGGACACCAGGAGAGGTCCAGGGCGCGCAGCTTCTGCAGATTCTCGGCAATCAGCTCGACGCCGTCGTCGGTGAGTTTGCTGCAGCCGGACAGACTGAGCACCGTTAGATGCGGCAAGGAGTGCACTGCAATAAAGAGAAACGAGAACAAGAACAACAACATGATGATAAACTCGATGATGATGAAGAAGAAGCAGAAGAAGAAGAATAAGAAAACTTTACATTAACTTTCAAGTGGAAACTAAGGCCAATAAGTTTACACAGTTGCAATAACAACAACAGCAACAACAACAACAACAACAATCAACTGCAGCAGCTGCCCCACTTAACCAACAGCGTGTCCTTTGCTACCTCACACTGCCACATGCCACATGCCTCTGCCACATGCTGCAGCTGCAGTTGCAGCTGCTCTCAACCAGGACTTTTGCATAGTTCATGAAGCGTGTGATTCTAAGGCAAATTAGCTTCACTCTGGACTTAAAGATGCTGCAGATGTTGAGAGGGATGGCAACTACTTGGGTGTTATGCAATATACTGACTATTATCTAATATGTAAGTACTTATTTATCAGGTTAATATGTAAACATTTATTTAGTGTAGATGTCTTCACTTGACATTTATTAATAGTCATGTTTTACAGCTGTTCTATAGCTTAATATATTATTTATCTTATTTGTTTTCTAATGTATATATCAGCTATTTGCTATCATCTTATCTACATTTCATATCTATCAACTATAACTTAATATCTATCATCTAACATTTTCCATCTATCATGTAAATACGATTATCGAATCATAATTTATATTACATCTATTTTTTATCTTTTTAAATCTATTTTAGTATCTAATATCTATCATATTTTGTATAATCTATCATTTATAATAGGTAATCCATCATTTCTTATCCATATCCATATGTATCGCCTACATATTGTTTATCATACATCATCTATTTATTTATCTATTTATCTATTTAGCTATTTATCTATTTATCTATTTATCTATTTATCTATTTATCTATTTATCTATTTATCTATTTATCTATTTATCTATTTATCTATTTATCTATTTATCTATTTATCTATTTATCTATTTATCTATTTATCTATTTATCTATTTATCTATTTATCTATTTATCTATTTATCTATTTATCTATTTATCTATTTATCTATTTATCTATTTATCTATTTATCTATTTATCTATTTATCTATTTATCTATTTATCTATTTATCTATTTATCTATTTATCTATTTATCTATTTATCTATTTATCTATTTATCTATTTATTTATTTATCTATTTATCTATTTATCTATTTATTTATCTATCTATCTATCTATATATCTATCTATCTATCATCTATTTATCTATCATCTATAATCTATTTATCTATCTATCATCTATTTATCCATTTATTTATCTATCTATAATCTATTTATATATCTATCATCTATTTATCTATTTATCTATTTATCTATTTATCTATTTATCTATTTATCTATTTATCTATTTATCTATTTATCTATTTATCTATTTATCTATTCATCTATTTATCTATTTATCTATTTATCTATTTGTCTATTTATCTATTTATCTATTTATCTATTTATCTATTTATCTATTTATCTATTTATTTATCTATCTATCATCTATTTATATATCTATCATCTATTTCTCTATCTACCATCTATTTATCTATCTATCTATCATCTATTTATTTATCTATCATCTATTTATCTATCTATCTATCTATCTATCATCTATTTATTTATCTATCATCTATTTATCTATCTATCTATCTATCTATCATCTATATATCATCTATTTATCTATTTATTTATCTATCTATCTATCTATATATCTATATATCTATCATCTATTTATCTATTTATCTATCTATCATCTAATAACTTCATTTCATTATTAATATTATCTATCTAATAATCTAATAATCCAATTATCCTCTAATATCTATTATCTTTTATGTAACATCTTTTATCTATCTTATCATCTACTCTAACATTGAGCAGCTGTCATCTATCTATCTGCATAACTCTCTATTAAGTGCTTTCCCAAGCTGTAACTGTCTCTTGACTGATATATCATATCAAGCACGGAAGCAGATATAATACACGTTGAGAGCTGATAAAGTGTTCAATTTTGTGCATAAGTTAAATATAATAAAAGCTAAATTCAATTATAGATGATATGTGCTCTTGTTCATTGCGAGTTTCGCTAGAACTTTTAATTATTGAAGAGCTTCCACACACACACACACATACACACATATATATATATATATATATATATATATATATATATATCTACTCCTATGTGAAACGGCACAGCTTCTGTTTAGGGTCGAACTAATTGCATTTGAACTGTAATTGAATTTTGCGGCAGTAAGGCGAGTATATGTTGGCTAAAAGCGTTTGCATATATTCAATTTGGCTCGAATGCTTTTGTTCAATTTGCTTTAGTTAGTTAGTTACAACAAAGTGAAGCAACGAAGATACTTCTACATGAAACTATCTCACAGATAAAGTAGCTACAACTTGTCGTCTTGCTTTAAAGCTGTTTATGTCCCTAGCCAAAGGCTGACAACTGACAATGACAACGTTGTTCCATTTGCGTCTGCCACAGTTTTGCTCCACATTTCGTGTGCCACATTTTGCTACACTCAACTGCAGCTGCAACTTGCAACTTGCAACAGTTGACATTCTTTTTATTTAGTTGCTTGTACTAGTCCAAGTCTATGTATGTAATGCGCTTTGTCTTACAAATTGATTTGTCATTTCCATGATTCGAGAATTGCTTTGAATTCATTTTGTAGCTCGCTAAAGCTGAGAGCCTCAGCTTGGTATATGGATTAAGATGGGCAGAATGAGAGGCTTTCGGTTTGTAGAGAAGACAGAACATAGGAAGTATAGAAGTATAGAGGGAATGGCTTAAAAGAGACTTGATCTCATATCTTATCAGAAGCTAACTCAAAACATGTTTAAGTTTCACAGGAACTAAGAAAGATGAGTTCTCTGGATGTTTACAATGTCTAAAAGAGTTCTTCTTATCTTGTGTTATCTACTTCTCTTCTGCCTTCCCTTAATCTCGCTCTCTCTCTTGCGAATTCCCTGTTTATTTTATCCTGCAATTCTGTTTAAAAGGTCGCACTCTCGACGTGGCAAGAGTTCCTTGACATTCCTTAAGCAAAGACGAGCATTAAAGGGTTTTGTCTGGAATGCTGATGACTTGGGTAACTTGAGTGCAGGGGAATCAGCGAGGGGGGGGCAGGCAGCTACAATTACCGTTAGTAAGCGGCTTAAGTGAAGCGACTTTGCTAATGGGGAAGTAGACAGAGGGGAATATGCAGAGCGGCGTGTTGGGTGGGGGGGAGGGGTTATAAAAGTCTGGTGTTGATTTGGCCACGTGCCTCAGATTTCCATGTGCGGCGGCTGCATAAACAAAGATAAGAGCGAAACGTGAAAAAGGGCCACCAAAGGAAGCAAACTGTGGAGTACAAAACAAAAAGAAGAAGAAAGAAAGAAAAGCAATAAAAGAAGAGAAAGAACTCGCATATGGTGAAAGATGAAGTCCAAAAATGCAGCGGCAAAGTAACTAAGCGGCTTTTCACTCGACTTTCTGAATAACAGCAGCAACAACAGCAACAACAGCAGCTATAAATGTTGCATACAAGATAAACTATGCCCCACTTTGCTAGCCACCAGCGAGATACGTATCTGCGTGTGTGCGAGTGTGTGTGTGTGTGTGTGTGTGTGTGTGGAAAAGTGCATCTCTTGTTTGGCTTCTGACCAAAAAAACCACAAAGGCATACAAATGCGATTTGAATTACAAAATAATAATAATGAATACACTCGCTTGTGGGGTTCATATTCATTCGTATTCGTAAATGAATAGCTGCGTTTCACACACATGAAATATTCATAATCAGCCAAGCCTTGTTGCCCCAACCCAATCTATAGGCGACACTTTCAATGAAACTAACTGAAATTTAGGGCAGCATGACTCAATGAATCATTGAAAAGGTTGGCAAACTCAAATTCAAAGATATGTATAGAGAGAGAGACAGAGAGAGAGAGAGAGAGAGTGGAAAAGCGAGAGTTATGTGAGTTAAATACTGTCGAGAGACAGGCAACAGTAAGTTGCAGCTTATCCAAGAGAATAGACAGAGAAACTGAGAGAAAGAGCATGAGGGAATGTAAGTCAACAAGTCCATTGCCAATTCCTTTAAAGCCTACAAATTTAGATCCACTGCCAAGTCAAGATAGGAGCGTTGTGATTCTTATTGGCCTCAGGCCACAACAATGAGAATAACAGTAACGTTGACGACGCGACAGGAGGCTGAAGCGAAATAAGTAGCAGTTAGCCAAACGGCAGCTAACTGTAATTGTATCCACTGGCAACAGTTGCAGGCAACAAGAGGCAAGAAGCAGAAAGCAGCAAGCAGCAGCAATTGTGGGTTAACTTGGCTTAGTAAAGGGGGACACATCAAAGTTGAAAACCGCATAAAATATAAGATTATGACAAATCAGCTAATAACAAAGACCCTGTGTGTGTGTGTGGAACTGTTTAAATGAATGCTGAGCATTGCAATGCATATGACAAAATGCTACAGAGATGGGCAATAGATACAGATACATAGCTACAGATACAGATACACAGGGCTAGAGAACTAGAGATACAGTTGCATTAGATTGAGATAATAAAGCGACTAAGCGTCAGTATTCAGTAAACCACAGAGAGAAGCAGAGGGAGAGAGACAGAGAAGGAGAGAGGGAGAGCGAGAGAGTTAGTCTAGGAGAGACTGAGATGAGAGAGATGGAGACTAGAGGTGGTCGCGTGAGCTGGCACGAACTATTGAACTGAAGATGGAAAAGATGAGGGAGCCGTGTGATTAAAAAGAGCAAAACATAGAGATGGAGAGAGAGACAGAGAGAGAGAAATAGAAAGACAGAGAGAGAGTGAGAGAGAGCGAAGAAAGAGAAGATCGTCCCATAGTTCACGAGCCAAACAACAACTTAACAATGTTTCATAATAATTTACAATTGCAAATGATTCGAACGTAAAGAGTTGCAAAGACTAGAGATGATGGCGTGACTAAGCACGACTTCTTAGCAAGTGAAAGTAATACAAAGAAAGTATTTAAATGAAATATTAAAATACATAACAAAAGAATTAAACAACTTCAATTAAACATCAAGCTAACAAATTCAATAGAGAGTTGCAGCGTGTCACGAATGAAATACACGACACGCGCTCAGCTCTAGCAAGCCTAAATAGAGAGAGAGGGAGACAGAGAGAGAGAGAGAGAGAGAGAGAGAGAGAGAGGGAGAGAGAGAGTGCATCGCTTCGATTGAATTACATTTTGAGCTCAATCATTGCAATTGGCATCGAAATCGCTTAGAATTCTCCGAGATTTGCGCATATTTATCACGCCTGTAATCGCTGCTTCGATTCATTTCATTATCAGCTGCACTTTGAGACGCAACTGGCAATAAAATGTACCCACACATCTGTGTGTTGTGCGTGTGTGTGTGTGTGTGTGTGGTGTGAAACTCAAAGAAAATGTTGTGCAAATAAAAAGGATTCAAGAGAAATGTGTTGCAGTTTCGGTTTGTGACCGACACTAACGGGTATTTGCCTATTCTATGCTGCTTTACTCGTTTCTGCGATCACAAATTCTGAAATTGCAATCAAAATCAACAACAACAATGAGAAGAAGAAGAAGAAGAAGCAAAACTATAGACAGCAAATTATTATGATCTGTTCTCTGTGATCAATGTGAGTTCAGTGATGTGGCAAATGTGGAAAGTGTGAGAGATTTTCACAGCACTGTGCAATATGAGGGGATCAAGAACTTGAAATTATTTGATATATTACTGTAAGTATGCATGACACACAGTATTAAATAATACAATAATCTTAATCAGCACTTATGCAACTTCACATCAACTAATCACAGACAATCAACGATTATCAGCGATTGCGACAAATCTGAAAAAACACTTTGATTAAGCTATAGATGGAAACAAGTAGAAGGTATTCAAACTCTAGAAGATTCAGTTGTTATTGCCATATTTAAATAATTATGTTTATTTAATGCAACAGCAAACTTAACTCTCAATTCGAAGCTTGCAATCGAAAAGCTGTAAATAATTTGAAGAAATTTACTCAAACGACAACCATTGCTTAACTTGGCTTATTATTCATATTAAATAGGAAAAGTAATTTAAATTTCAAATACAACACCTTGCTATAAGAATTTAAATTCATATCAGCTGGCTAAATCGAATTCTGTTCGTGGAATTGGGCGAGCAGCGAGCTGCTTGATATGTAAATGGAAATTTGTGCATGGCAAAGCATTACGAGGACCTTCAAATAGTGACATCAAACATGAAACGAATAACAACAACAACAACAACAACAATGAGAACAACATATGCCAACACACATACAGTTAAGCCAACAATTTGTAACTTGTGTATCTATGAGATACATTTGCCATAACAACTAACGACATTTTGTGTGAACGCCTCGTTTCGTATGTGTAATGCCTATGCTCTTTCTCTCTTTCTCTCCCTCTCTCTCTCGCTCTCCCTCTCTCTCTCTCTCTCACACACACTCCTTCTCACTCTGTCTCGCCTTACTCGCTCTGGGCCCTGTCCCATCTGCATTTACTTAGAGCTCTTGGCTCTTATCTGCTTTTACACGCCGATGTTGTCAAAACTGTCGAAACTGTCGTATTGGAATAACTTTTGCTATTGACATTGGCATCAAATATTTGACATAGATACGCTTATTTATTCATTTATGGTTATAGTTTCGTTGAGGCAACATGAAGTTCGTTTGAGTGTAAGTACTTTGAACTAATAATACAACATATACAAATAGTAATAGCTTCACTTTGATCTATAAGTTTACTTTGCAAATAAACAATAATAATAATAATAATAATAATAATAATAATGATAATATTTTTAAATAAAATTCCTCTTTATTTTCATTTGCTCTGCAATATATGCTACATAAAAAATTGAAAAGAAAACACGAATTTTCCCAAGGAAACCGGCTTGGAGCAGTTGTCGCTGTAAGACTCGTTATTCCAGTGACATAATCCCACAGTTTGCTGTCATTCTTACTCCCAATTACCAATATGACAAATCCGCATGGCACTCATAAATTTTCATGTTAAATGTTAGACACGAGGCAAGCATTTCCACACTCCACACATTTGTCCGCATTATTATCCTTTGTTTTTATTGATTTTCTCCGTTTATTTTTTTGCATGTGCCAAGCTGTTTAACATTATGACAAACATTATTATAGGCAAAGTTTGCACTGACTATGTTAATTGTTGACAGTTAGCTTCAATTTAACATGAATTCCATTTAAATTGTTGGCTTATTACAATTGCTTTAATCGAAAATATAAATATATATTCGTTTTAAATTGCATGTGTCACACATGGCGTATGAGCGATGTCACAAAGTGGCTTAATTAGTGCCAGCAAAGGAGGTGAGTGCATTTAATCTGCTTTTTTTTATTCACATAACACATAACTGTGTATATGGATTTCTTTCACAGCTGAACGACGCACGAATATGCGTAATTTAATTGCGAGTTTATATACTTAAGTAACTGCATAAATTAACACAAATTAAAACTGTTTAACTGCTTTATTTACCGCCAGGCAAACTGAACTTCGAGTAGGACAGCATTAAAATGACGACAAAATTTAAATACTCGCTAAAATTTAATATATTTGATTGATTTTACTTGCCTATTATGATATTTCAGTTGTCTTTTTACTGTGCTCCTACTTTTCTTATGGTTATTGTAGCTGTTGTCGTTGATATTGTTGTTGTAAGTTTTAAGAATGGGGCTTAAAAGTTAAAAAAAATAGGTAACAGCAAGCCTAAGAAGTCTATATACTCTTGATCAGCATCAACAGCCGTGTCCATTGTGCCTTGCACGACCATAATTATTATTACAATAACATTAATAATATTAATAATTAATAATACTTAATTAATTAATAATAATAATTATTATTAATGCTATTAATTGCTATCAATACATAGAATTTAAATAATTATTGTATTTTATATGCACGTTTAGTTATAAGTACCGAGTCGCTTGCTGTCGAGTACACCCGACTGCAGCTGCCCTGCTTGCCATTATTCTGAATAATACATAATTTTAAGCTGAAGCACAGTTAACTATGTAATCTATAGCTTTCATTATATTATCATAATGACATTAATACTTCCATTAAAAACTCTTTCTCTTTCTCTATTACTCTTTCTCTTTCTCTTTCTGTTTTTTTTTTTTTGTTGTTGTTTTGTTTTCAGTTTAATTAAACAAAGCAGAGTCAAAAGTTTTCCACGCCATTTGTTTTTATTTTTTTTTTTTTTTTTTAGTTTTGTTTGTTGCATGTGGCATGTTGCACGCTTTGTTCAACTTTTTCGCGTTGCTCAGAATTTTAATTGCAGTTTGTAGCACAAGTAAAAAAAAAAACGTCATCTGTGACTTGCTAAGTTTAAGTTAAATTTCTGACTTGGCCAAATAGTTTATCCCTATTTTATTTGTATAGAGCTTAAATGAAAATTGAAAATTCAATTCAAGCTGCGCATCAAAGAAAATTCCAAGCATTTTTACCATGTCTTATGTGAAGATACAAAGAGCTAACAAAATAGAGATGAAATTTAGAATATGTCAGAGCAGTTTTAGCAGCAATGTTTGCTGGAGTAAGCGAACACGACTGGCATATACCCTGCAGCTAAGTGCAAAGCTTAAATCAAACTATAAACGATAAGAAGACCTAAAAAAAATATTTTTCCCTTTAATTTTGTCAGAGTTCTGAGCTGAATTTCAAGTAAATATTTGTCTTCAATAAATCAGAAAAGTTAACAAAGGTGGCAAGTCAATGAAGGTAACCAAGTTGGCAGCTGCCTCGAAGCGGAAGTGGAAAACTGGCTAAGGCAAAGTAGCATAAAGTTAGTGAAGAAAGAGAGGTAAAAGAGTGGGAAGGGGGGGGTAAGAAATGCGTAGGAGTTCTGGAATAATGAGCTAACTAAGGCAAATACTTGCGTGGGGCTCATTAGGCTGATGTCTTCGACAGTTGCCGCAAAATTGCGATAAGGATTACGTAACCTAACAAACAGAGCCAAAGGGAAGGGAAATGGTGAGAGGAGTGCAAGGTAGAGGAGGGTAGGGGAAGAGTGTTTAAAAATTAAATTAGCAAACAGCCACTAGACCTGTTTTGTGCTTTCGTTCTTTGTCACATTCATTGGCTCAATTTATGTTTAATTAACTGCAAATTGTGCACAAGAGAGCAAACAATTTGGCAAACAATGTAGACAAGGGAGGAGCGAAGAGAGAGATAGAGAGAGAGCGAGAGAGAGAATGGTCAAATTATTCAACAATGACAAACGAATTGCAAATCACTTAAAATTTAACTCTTGGCAAATTGACAAATTTGATTGTTGTCTGTGTTTTCAATCAAAATTAAATAAACATATCAATTGTGGTAAATGCAAATAGACTTGCAATTTACTACAACAACTAATTTAGTATTTATTTAGTATATATTTGGTATTTGTTTAGCATATATTTGGTATTTAAGGCAACGAACTCACGGCATTAGAAATGTTTCCAGTTGAGAACTTACCTGCAAATAGAGAGAGAAGGAACTTGAAATTGATATGCATATGAGCTGCGATAACACAATGCTTGTATGGGCCATGCTCGACTTAGAGATACCCTGCTAACTTGATCTTTATGAAGTAAAAAGAGAGATCTGTGTGTTGTATGGATCTACTTCAACGTGCACGACTAATAAGATAACTCAGAGTCTAGAAACACTTAAGATACAATGGCAGCTCGATTGATATCCTTCGTCAACAACTAAATAGCTAAACTACAACTACGATGTGCAATTAGGCTTGTCTTTGTTATGCTTGCCAAGAAAACTGCACTAAATACATGTTTTAAAAGCGTTATTTAAGTTACTTCCGGTGCTCTGGAACGAGGAGTGGAAAAAGAAAAGTAGGCAAACAAGTTTCAGCTTTATAAAAGCAGACAAAAACCAAGCGAAACGGGGCTGTGCAGATGTTAGAGTCGTAGACAAGACAGCAGCTGCCAATCAAATGCAAGCACACACAACACACACACAACACATACACAACACACACACGCACTCACATAGACATTATACATCCACATGACCTGAAAAGCGATGCGCGTGGGAAGCGCAACAAAAGGACACTTCAGCACTTGCAGACAGAGAAGCGCAGAAGAAACATAGATGTGGGCGAAAGAGAGACAGGGAGATAGAGGCAGAGACAGAGAGAGAGAGAGAGAGAGAGAGAGGGTGAAGAATGCACCTATGTACAGCCAACATGGGTCTGGCTAACGGACAGTCCTGGCTCTGGGCAGCCAGTGCCCCCCCCAGTGAAGCTAAGCGTTTTAATACATTTTTAATAAGCACGAGCAACGCCTGATCCACATCAAAGCATCACCTCAGTCAATTGCCTTGCCTCCCCCATTTTCCAGCGCCCCCCCCTCGCCCAACTGCTGCGTCTACCCCTGCGCTTAACCCGCGGAAAAGCCGCGAACTAAAAGTTTAACGAGCAAAGTGTTAAAAAATAATGTGGAAATTTTTATGGCGTACAAAAACTTAAGGAAATGCAGCATGGAAAAGCGAAGAATTTATTAATTCTATAAAACGCAGCCACCTAAATGGTGACTCCAGGTAATACTTGAGGAAGTTTTCCAAGCAGAGCTTAATAAACATTTGTTTAACTCTAAAGTTGTTTGGGTTTTGAGCTAGGCTTTAGAGAGAGAGAGGGAGGGAGGCAGTTGCGTTGGCCTAGCAACTTAGCAACCAGGCCGTTTTGCTGTTTAAGTTATTAGAAAGTTCAAACGACAAAGGCTGTAAAATATCTCATAGTTCTTTCTTGTTCTTCAACCTGCTTTTTATATAAATTATTAGTCATAGTTGCGCTGAGGAAATATGTGTCTTTCTTCATTCCCCCCGGTAATCCCTTTCACTTTGTATTCTCTCTTAATAGTAAGTCAAATAATCTTCTTCTATTCATTCCTTCTTCCTGCATTTACTATCCTTACTTACTTACTATCCTTATTACCACAATTCATCCTAAGATCGTACATAGTTTTATGTTCGTTATAAAGCAAATCATTAACTTTATCAATTTATAATTGTTTAATCTATAACTTTATGCTTATGTTTCAGAAAATAAAAGTAAATTATGAATCTCTTCTTTTATTTTCCTATATATTATTATAATTATATATTATAAGTGTGCTCTCTTCTATTGAGCTTATCAATTTAATTAGTAAATCCCTAAATGCTTTAGACTCTTCTCTTTCTCTTACAATTGCTTTGCATTCCTCTCTTCTGCTGTTTTACTTCCCTCTGCCCCATAGTTTCTGCATCTTCTTTGTTCATATTTGTTTTTCCATTGTTTAATCTCATTTCGAACATAATCCTTTAATGCTTAAATCAATTTTCCCCCAACTAAGTAATATGCCACCCTCGCTTAGCACTTTTCTTCTTCCTTTATTTACCCATTGAGAAAGCACGTCACTTTCGCTGTCAAGTGGCATGCAACTGCGTCACGGCCGCACCAAATGGCCGACATGGAGAAAGAGAGAGACAGAGAGAGAGAGAGTGTTCTTAGACTGTGTTGGCGTCGCCGTTGTCCTGTGGCTCTGACGCTGCTAACGCCATTCCAGCATTGGCAGCATCATGACTGCGGCTCTAAGACGTACATTTCTGGCTCAGCCACCTCTTGCCACTGAGGCTTTGCCACGTTGCGGCGTGTGCAATTTTTTGTTGCCTACTTTGCAGCGTCACACTTGGCCGCGTTTGTGCGTCATTGCGTGCAGTCGTTTACAGCGTGTGTGTGTGTGTGTGTGATGGTGTTGTAATTGTGGTCGTCATTAAAATGCAATTAAAACGCAATTCGTGCAGGCAGCGATTGCAAGCCAAAGAGGGCAGTTCAAGTAGTTCTGCAGTTCTCATATGTTAGCTTTAAATTAATACTTATCTATAACATTGCCTTCTCTGTCTCTCTCTCTCTCTGTCTCTCTTTCTATAACTGTCTCTCCTCATCTCAGTTTTTGCTCTCTTGCCAGCCTCACAAATAAATAAACCCGCAATTACTGCATTTAGATTTACGAGCTCATTCCTTGTGGCTGAACTTTCAACTAAGTTCTGCCAGTGTGTTTGTGGTGTGTGTGTGTGTGTGTGCGCATGTATTTGCCTTTACGTTATCAACGCTTAACTTTTTGCTCTGACTGCAAGTTTATGTTGCTTTTCAAGTTTTATATACAGTAAAACTAATTTAATTTCATTTCGACTTTTGCTTGGCTTCTTTTTGCTAATTAAAATTTATTCTCACATCAATTATAGTATTTTCTCATCTGCATGTTAACACAATGTTGAAGCCATGGCAATGCCAAGGTATTTAGTGGACTGCAACGCAGCATGAAGTTGCCAGATCATTAGCATTCGCAAGGCAGTGTGGCAACGCTGTTAGTTACAGCTAACATTAAGAACAGCAACAACAACAACCACTACTCAAGTTAAATAGCAGTTTAAAGTGCTTGTTAACATTAACATGAAGTTGATAAATTGAGTTTTGTTTAGCCATATCTAAACTGTAATCGCCAATTTTTTCTATTTTTAGAGCGGAAACAGCTTTGAGCCGGGTCAATGGAGACTGAGACTGAGTCGGAGTCGGAGTCGTAGTAGTTGTCCAAGTTCATTAGCTTGGCCAGTCGCAAGTTGACATTGATTGATGGGGATATGGTTATCGTCTGGCCACAGGCTATCTTTTGAAATCATTCAGCTATCCCTATTTGCGATTCACTGACCTCAAAAGTCATCCACACGCTGTGGCCTAAAAGCTTTTAAATTGAGCAACTAATGGCGCTACTAAGGAACAAAACATTAACTAAAGCTTAACTTAACTCAGACAAGGATAAACATTTCAGCAATTATATATTGTGTGTAAGCTACACTTAAAATATATCACACTATTAAAACAAGTATTAAGTTGCTTTTAAAATTGTGTTTAATATATAAACTAGTTTATACTAAACTAGCAATACTTGCTGTTAAGCATATTGTTATAATTCAGCCAATAAAAATATGTAATACAAATAAAAACAAATAGTAAACAAGCAAAAATGTTTAATAAATTAAATAAATAATAAATAAATAAATAAAAATAATTAGTATACAAAGTATTTGTGGGATTAGGTAAAGTTCATGGCCAAATAGCTTGTGCAAAACTACAAAAAGCCGGCGACAATTGATTGACAAGTTGGCCGTGTGCTTGACGAAGACAAAAGGTGGCAGGGGAGCGGGTAGGGTGGGCAGGGAATAGGAGAGATAGAAGGTGCGTGGCCAATAGCACGCGTCAAGCGAACAATCGTTCTTTGTGAGTTGCTTTTGCTTTTGATATTCCCTCTACTTATAAATAAGTTAATTAAAAATTGCGCGCGACAACCAAAAAGAAAACACACAGAAGCCGCAGCGATGGCAACGTTGATCACAGATGATGACAACAACAACGACAACAACAACAACGACAATGACCTAAAGAAACACCTTGAAAATTTTATATGTAATTAAATAAAAACGATACTCGGCGACAAGCGACGTCGAAGCCGTGTTGCGGTTAGCTAAAGCTATTTAGTATATACTAAATATACTTGTAAATATACCAAAGGCACTTGACTTCACTGAGATACAGTAGCCACGCCCCACGCCCACCGCCTACCCTTTTAAGATAACTTAGCAAAAACTGACGAAGATGAATTTTCGCTCTGTAACGAGCAACAAATTCGTTTTTACAGTTGGCACTGCAAATTCATTCAAAATAAATAATGTCTAATAATATAAGATATATATATATATATATATATTTATATATATATATATATATATATATATATATATATATTTTATAATAGAAAGGTTTATAGCGAGGGTTGCCAGCAAAGTTAATGTGTGTGGGCCAGCACATCAAGTAACAAGTAACATCAACTTGCGCTGTTAGCTGCTCTGTTTATTGTGTATTTCAATGCTAACAGACTGCTGTTAATAGACTCTGTTAAGGTGCTGCTGTTATAAGTTTACATATAATACATAACTAGAGACTCTGTTAATGTCTTCTACATCTTGACTTCTAACAGACTGCTGTCAACAGACTCTGTTAAGGTGCTGCTGTTATAAACATACATAAAATACATATGTAGAGACTCTGTTAATGTCTTCTAAATCATTCTGGGACAATTAATTAGAATACTATAGATCTCTGTTATATAATTTAATCTTGCTACTTTCAAAGCACACCTCGTTGCATGCGTCACACGCACAGTGGTGAATGTTATCAAAGGCTAAACTAAATTTAATTCCTATGTAATTCAGGAAATATTCTTTAGCATAATTTGAGCTCAAATCAATTTTAATTTTATTAATATTAGTTAATTTTGTTTGCCCCCTTTTGGCCACTTACAGCCCACTGTGTCCACAATTGATTTGTGTCTGTTTTGCGGACAGTTTGACGCGGAATACCATATCTCTGGTGGTCGGGACTCGAGCAGTGGGAGTCGGAGACTCTCGGGACACGGATGCTGAGCAATTGTGGTTAAATTGATGGACATTTTCAGTTTTTGGCGGTGACATTAATGACAATTGCAATTGTTCAGGCGCAAAACGAACCGCAAACTACTTTATTAGCAGCGTAGACTTGACAAAAATGCTGATGATGATGCTGATGGTGATGATGATGGTGATGATGATGAGGATAATGATGTTGTGGCTAGCGTTGCCAGGTTTTTCGTTTCGCCATGATTATGTTTAATGAATTTCGACATTTTTGTTGACATTGTCAATTAATGTGAGATTAACTTGTGCTACCAAATGCGTTGCATGTTCATAAATCACGCATACGCCCAGTTGAACGAACCCGCGTGCCAATTAGCCTCAGGGGCGCCTCCTCAGCGTTGATATGCACACACACATATCACTTCACTTGAATGTTTTCGTTTCCGTTTCCGGCACTGCCAAATCTCGCGTGCCAAATGATGTGTCACCTGTCCAAAAAACCCCCTCACCCCCCACCTTGACGAAACCCAAAATAGACAACATAAAATGAAAATCCTTCGGCATGAGAGTGGGCAATAAAAAGTACGTTGGCAGCTGGCCCAAAAAAAACCCAAATATTCGCAAGAGAGGGAGGCAGGAGTAGCAACTAGAAAAAAGCTAATAGATCTCAAACTATTTTAGTTAATAGAAGAGAAGCTTCACATACCGAAGCTTGCCTCCTGTGAGAATTGAACTCACGACCGCTGGTTTACAAGACCAGCGCTCTGCCACTGAGCTAAGAAGGCACTTGGCGTTGTCAGCACTGGGACAACATGTTGAAGAGCAGAGCAAGTGGAGAGCCAAAGAGTTGAAAGACTGTAGAATTCAATTATGAATGCAATTAGCTAAATGGCTTCGTCATGTTGTTGTGTTAGGCGGCAGAGGGGAGAACGGCAGAGCGGGAAGTTGAAACAAGAGCGACACGAGTGTCTACAAGCTTATCAAAAGTTTTGTTGGCGATTCTGTTGAGGCAGCGGATGCTGGTGTTGTTGTTTCTATTGTAGTTGTAGTTGTTGTTGTTGTTCTCCACTTTGTGCGCTGACAAGCAGCGCGAAAAGGCTCTGGAAACTTCTGGCAGGATTACCTTGACTCGACACGGCTGTCCTTCAAATTGTGCAGCAATCGGAAAAGTTATTCACAGTCAGCAAAGTTATTCACTTTAATTTGCTTTCTCATCTTCATCTACAAACTATTAAATTAACCTAAATAATAATATTGTTGATGACATTTCGTAGCAACTCTTGCTAAAAATTCTTTAAGTTTTACATATATTATATATTGTTGCTTAATAAACATTAATTACTATGGTTAATATCAATAATTGTGTAGCATGCAACTCTAGCTTTGCTTTGCCTTAATTCTTTGCCCAAGCGAGTTCTCCAGCTTCTCACACTTCTGCACACATTTGATGTTCAATAAATAATTAAAATTGACTCATTTACCGCACCCCCCACCCCTCAAATATTTTCCCGATGGCAAGCGGAAAATTCTATGCTGAACGTTAATTAAATATTTCCGTATATGCGGTAAGCCGTAAAGCATTTAAATTAAAATGCCAAATAAATAAATTGAGGTCATGACAAATGTAATATGAGAATTTATTTGGGTTTTTCTTTTTATTACTATTGTAATAAAATCGATGCCAAATCATTAAATATGTCAATTATTATTATGAACGTAATGTAAATAAATATGCACATAAAGAGCGCTGTAGTTTATTCTTTTCATATTTTGGCATTTTGAATAAGTTAAATTGTTTTAAATGATTTATTTGTATTTTAATATGTTTTGGCATTTGTTATAATGGACATTACATAATATCAGACATTTTAATCTATGGAAAAGCTGATAAATGTTGCTTTAATCGTTGCTCTTAGCACAATGACTTGACTCGTAAATTACACATAAATAATGCAAGTGCTTTCGTCGAGCTGTTTGCAATTAACAGGGCCAATAAAATAAGGGCCACAATAATTATATTTGATGTAAGACGGAAGTCAGTGTAAAGTTGAGGTTTAATAATAATAATAATAATTAGGCTCTCTTTATAATTATAATAATAATAATAATAAAAAAATAATAATTATATTTATAATAATATTAATAAAAAATACTAATTGGTCATATAATAATATTAATATTAATAAATATAATTAATTAATAATAATAAAATAAATCAATTATAATATAATAAATAATACAAATAATAATCATAATATAAATATTAATTAATATTAATAAAAATAATAATTATACTTGTAATAAATAAAAATAATAGTAAATAACTTATAGTAATATTAAATTAATAAACATAATTAATTAATAATAAATAAAAAAAAATGAAATAAATAAAATACAATAAAATAAGTAATAAAAAAACTAATTAATTAGTAATAAAAAAATAATAATAAAATAAATAAAACAAATAATAAAAATAATAATCCTAATTTAAATATTAATTAATATTTATAAAAATTATTAATTTTGTTTTTTATAATAATAAATAATAATAATAAAATAAATAAAATATATAAAAATAAATAATAAAAAAAATAATCCTAATATAAATATTAATTAATATTTATAAAAATAATAATTATACTTATAATAATATTAAAAAAAAATAAAAATAATAATTATACTTATACTTATAATAATATTAAATTAATAAGACTAATTCATTAATTATAATAAAATCTTCTAAAGTATTTATCAATTTATTTATTTATAAATCTATGCTCTCCAAAATATGTCATAAATTAAACAACTAAGTTAATAACAATTTAATAAAAGCGCTGCCAACAAACACGGACACCCAGGCGAACCATAAACAAGTTGGCAGCTCAGCCAGCGAGATGCAATAATTTAATTTTCAATGTCTGAGCATTTAGCTGAGAGGCTAACTACAGTTATACTTGTAGTTATAGTTATAGTTGAGCATACAGAGCTCGAGGAGCAGTGTATTTAGCGGGGCGGGAGGGGGCGGGGCAAATGTGCCACATAATTGGACTCTGGAGAGAAGCGGCGATGCGTGCTGTCGAGTTGGCAGCCCAATTGGCAGCCATTTGGCTGGGAGCCTGCAGCAAACTGGCTGCTTAATTTGCTGCACTTCAATGGGCCACGAACCATGGTGATTAAAGCGGTTGGCAAGGGGGAAAGGTGTGTGCTGGAGGGAAGCCAGGGAATGAATTTGTTCGAGTTGATTGCGACAAGTTCAGGAGGGAGGAGAGCAGTAAAAAAAAGTGCTGAAGCGTATGGCAGCCATTTTGTAATTTATAATAACCACATTCCCATGGTATTACACGATGAGCAGCGTGACTTGGTCGACTAGCAGCTACCCTGTAAGCCAAGCACGTTAGCATGCAAGAAATATCAACATTAACAGTTTAAAACTAATATATACCCTTGCATAATTTGGCATACAGGGTATTTAAAAGCCATAAAATTCACAAAAACTTGATTTGGAAGCTGCGGCAATTCCTAGAAGCACTCTAACTGCAACAATAAATAGACTTGTGTCCAGGACACGGCTGGACGGAGTAGAGAGTAGAGAGGCTCAAACAAAGCGACAAAAGCGAAAAACCTGACAGGTAACAGACCCCAAATGGAATGAAGCCCTTGAGCTGAGCATTGTAAAAGAATACGCAGTGAATACCCAGTGAATACCCTGGAAGAAGTCTAAAGAACTGAGCATTGTTTGTTTCTATTAAAATACCCTATAATTTTCGATGAAAGGAAATGGAAACATCAACATCCCATTGGGTATGTCAGTTCCCAGTCTGATGAGGGTTAAAGAGTTTGTCTGTCAATGACGTCAAAGGAGCTACTTGTATGGCATAGATAACATTCAAATGGCTGGAACTTCAATTAGCCAAGTGAAAATATTTGCAAATTCTTGAATAATAATACAAAATGCTTTAAATGAATCAGCAGCAGCTGGAAATGCTCATAGATAGCTAGAGAAATACATATATCATTGTGCAATATTTTTATTATTTTTTATTGTTTGTTTATAATGTGTATGTAAACGTGAAATAAATAAGTAGCTATAAGCTGCTTTATAGCTCCTCCTGCTCCAATTGGCACACACCTGGCGGGTAACCAGCACAGCTCTCTTGTCTGACTGACAGCACAGTTATTTGATATAATAACAAAGAGCTGCCTCCCCAGAGCCAGAGCAATTCCCAGAATTCTCTAAACATAATGTGAACTTGTGAAGCTTTTAGCCAACAATGGGACGCATAAGACTTGTAAATTGTATGCGCCTCAATAAGCTAATTGTTTTGCTGCGGCAAATTAAGTAAATTCAACCGAAGCACAACAATTACCACTAATTGGCGAAGGCAGAAAGAATTCGAGAGCTATGTTATTGATTGCAGGTAGTACGAGAGAATGGAAGCTCTTTAGAGATCATTTAAATAGTTTAATATTTAAGTAAATAATTTAGAGTAGAGTAGAGTAACTAGAGCAAGCAGTAATGCTGCTATTAAATCAACTTTTAATTGTATTTTTATTTCTTTTCTTTTCATATATTTTAGCTTACTACAGTCGGTACTTTGTCTAGTAGTATTCCATATTCTATTCACTATTTCAATATATCCTAAGCATTTCTAATGTTTCGAAATCCTTTTCATTACTCTAGTTATTAGATTATGTAATATAGCGACTTACCAATATTAACAATGCCATGATTGGTTAGTTCCCAGCATGACTGTAAGCGTAATATGCTCAAGCTGTGACTTTGCTTTGGTGAAAAATATCCAAGGGCGGCATCTGTGACATGGTAAGCCTGTGGGAGACGACAAAAGCGACAAATTCAATTAAGCATGAGACCATGTTCTATGTGTCTTCCCATCGCCCCAACCCATTGCTCTCAACTCTCAACTGTTCTCTATCGGGAATACTTGCCTGCAGCGAGAACTCATATAAGGATGGCAGCAGCTGGGCCACCGCACCCACAGCCTCGTCCGCAATGTTGATGCAGTCCGCCAGTGACAAGGACACAATTCGTGGCGTCAGGCAGGCCCACAGTCCGGCCTCGGTGACCTCATTGCAGCCGGCCAGCTCAAGTTCAAACAGACTCTGCAATTGTCATATTTTTTACGAAATTATTCCATTGTTGTTATTGCTTGTAGCTTAGTTATTTTTAATTAAACATAAACAATAGCATTTCAAGTCATTGCAAATAAAGCGAAAAGTTAAATTAAATAAAATGATAATAAAATCAAAAAGGGAAATATAAATACAGATTTCATATTTTCTATTGTATTTTAATCATTTGCAGCTGTCTGTTAATTAACAATTTGTTTACGGTGAGTAAATGCAAAACATGGGAATACCCTTATTAAATATGCACTTCCATTATTTGACAAATCATCGTTGGCAAAATATTTGCGTTGTCATTTTAAAGGTAAAACCCAAGCAGGCCAAGCAGAATATTTAAGAAGCTACAAAGTAAAAAGTACGCTAGCAGCGACTGCTGGGCTAAGAAATACCCTGTACTTAAAACGAGCTTAACAAAGTACTTCAACTTAAGTATAAACTTTAAAGAACTCTCCACGCAATTGCATTACACACTTTGTAGCCAGTTTATGACTTTGACAATTTCTGGCCAACTGACTCAACATTGACCTTTGCAGCAGAAGCAAAGCAGCCAAAACACAGAGAGAGGCAAATAAAACAGTCGTAAGTCGACACACATTGCGTGCCAGACAATATGTCGGGAGCATTTGATCTGACTAGTCTATTTGTTGTTGTTGTTGTCACTGTTGTTTTGGCCAAAAGTTCACTACGTTTCGTGGCGACACTCAAGAACTTTGGCTCATAAACGCCCAGCGACAAAAAAAAATTGAAAGAAAACACGTCAAATCAAAGCACAATAGCAATAAAATAGAAACAAAATAGAAAGCCAAACGGGAAATGGGAAATGCAAGAGCGGTGAATGGAAATAGGGAAAATGGCTAAATATATATATGTACAGGCGACTGTTGACTGTCGCCATAAACAAGTACGATAGGGCCAGAACTTTTATCGCATACTACAGCAACAATTACATGAAACTGAATCAAGCAACTTGTGCTGAATTATGAGAGTTTATTATGCCGGGAAAATGAAACAATTTCAATGTAGTTATCATATAGGAAAAGTTGTAGTTGCAGTTAAGCAACAAAGTGACGAATCTATAGATTTATTTATAAATGTAACATATAGGTAAGTAGTATATTGTTAAATTGGCAATAGCAAGTCAACTCAATTTTATTCCTACATTTTATTCCTATAGAGAAACAGATATTCCATTATTATATTATAAATATATTGAGCAATCCATATTAACTTCTAAAGTCTATTAAAGATCTACAGATGCACAGATATTTTGACTTAAATTTAGTTAATAAACCAGATGAATATGCAGTTTAGCTGCATCATTCAATGATGTTGATAAAGAGACTTAAACATCCCAAAGAAAACAGCAACTATAGCACAACAGTTGTACAATTTACTTATCTATAGGCCTTATAATACTAAATCATTTCAATTATAGAGATATGTTACTAAATTCCTTCTTATCAGCCGCTACGAACGAGCCGATGTAACTGACATAGTCTCTAATTAGATTCGAGTTAATTTTGGCTCTGGAAATGACTTCATTGTTGTTAATGCTAAAATCGTTTGGGCCTTGTTCAATGTTTGTTTGCTTTTATGGCCAACACAGTGGAGAATAAGTTTTGTTATTCGCCTGGCCAACTGGTTGGCCTATGCACACGTGTGTGTAGCCAGGGTAACTTTTTCTCCACATGACAGCTGCAAAACAAAATCAATAACCGAAAGGCAAAACAACAATGAGTCAAGAGTACAATGAATTCAGTTTTAGCTTGTTTTCCTTATTTTTCCTAGTTTTCCCCAGTTGTTTTCCTTTGCATACACTTAACATCTATCATTTAATTTGACCAATTGTTCTCTTGAACTTTTCTTTGAATATTTCAATCATAACTTAATCTTTGACTTAAGCAACAAGATATTTAAAGTTGCGGAAAAGTTGCTTTTATTTATCAGCTAGAAACTACATTTCCAGTTTGCTCAACATCAGTTGAGATTCTTAAGTTAATTAGCCATAATTTTGCATACTTGCACAAATTTGTTGGCCAAAACGTGCGAATGGCAGGAAATGCTTAAGAATACGCGACAAAAGTAGAGTTGTGGACATTTTTTTATGGGTCAGACGGGTTCAACAGCAGCAGCAACGGCAACGGCAACGGCAACGGCAACAACACACTTAAGGGTCAACTTTAGAGGCAGCAATGCGGAAATTACGTATACGCCGCGTGTGCGCTAAAGGCAATTGCTGGCATATGGCCCATTAAATATGAAACTCGTCGCATTTCCGTCGCATTTTCCAGCATTTTCAGGCATTTTCACTTCAAATGGCAAATTATAGACGCTTGTTAATGCTGAAAACTATGGCATACCGCAGGGACAAAGGGTCACAGCTGCACAATGCACTTGGCAAATGGGGGGGGCTCAGTCCCAATTCCCCTGCCCCTTGCGCTGCTCATTCCCCAAGGTCAAATATTCTATATTGTTGGGAGCACTCGACTGTCGACTGTCGACTGTCAACTGTTCCAGCTGCTTCACGCATGCCATTCTTGTTGACATTTCCAGTGACAACAATTTGCAATCAAACCATTTGTCAGCCGCAGACACACACACACACACAAACACACACACACACAGCATGCACAACAAACTGTGCTCATGAACATGACATGCATTCACATTGAATTAATTCCGACATTGCAGATTGACATGCAGCCAACTGACTGACACAACCGCAAGTACTCTCAGCTATACAAGGAGTTAGAGAGAGCAAGAGATATCGAGAGAGAGCGAGAGAGAGACAGCAGAGGGGAGTGGTGAAGGCATATTCTATACTAACATGACCACAAACCAGTTCACTCACACATTATCCACTTTACTCTGCGCGTGTCTCTGTGTTTTTCCAACTTCTGTCTCCTGCTGAGTGCCTAGTAGATTAGCCCAGTAGATTGCACTGGATTTTCCCATGGAAATGAATGGATTAGTTAACTTTAAGTCACTCCTGCCTCTTAACCAGACACACAGCCAACACAGCTGAGTGCAGAAATTAAGCTAACTAAGTTGATTTTATGCCTAAGAACTTTAATCTTTTGCTGTTACTAAATAGACTACGAAGAGTGGTTAAAAATGTTAACATGGAGGTGAAATGGTGTGCTGTGGTATGTTTACAAGTCGATTAGGGCGAAATAAATGTAAACAAGTAGAATAAATGGAGCGAAATATGCAGAAATAGAAATTAATATAGACTTGATTACATTTTTAACATAGCATAAATAATCTATGAAATAATGTGAACATGGAGGTGTTCAAGGTCAGTTGAAATCACTTTCATATTTTATTAAGGCATTAGAATCTAAAGCGAATATGGAGAAGCTGAAATACGAATGAAAGAAGACAGAGAATTTGCTAAATTAATTAAGCATGTGATAAGAAATTTGCTTAATTTAATGTGGATTTTGGCAACTGATTGACAGACTCATTCAGCTGGCCACGCATCTTATAAAAGATTCACCATGCGAATCAGCACTCATTAGACTCGCACACATATGAATATGAATATTTGATGTGTATTCGTTTTCGCATTCACATTTAGCACAAATTAGCCAAACGAATTATTTCACTAAATTTAATGAAATTTATGGCAATGCTTTGATGTGATTTGCGCTTGAAATTGATCGCATCAATTCGTTATGAGATTGCACCGAGAGAGAGAGAGAGAGAGAGAGAGAGAGGGAGAGAGAGAGAAGTGTAGAAATTAACACACAACTTAGCTTCACCTGTACCTTCCCTACCTACCTGCCTCCCTCCATCCCTCTGAGTGGCAGCCAAGTTACTCTGGGGATACTCAGGGGAGACATTTGATGACACACTTTTCCGTTTAACACGTTTCATTTCGTTTGTCGTGTGGATTTTAAATATAAAATGAAAATAGTTTGTCACTTGCCGGCCAGGAATTTCGTTAAGTTTATTTTAAAATTACGCATACGCCGCGTTGTGTCGTGCGACTGACGACGCGACGTCTTCTGGTCGTGTCCACCCGCCCACGGTCATGGCAAGCTGTTTGTGCTTGTTGTTGCCTAAGCAATGACAGCGCCATATGATAAATATACAAAATTCTATACAATCTATAGAGATCTACAGAAAGTAGTTGGATTAGTTGGAGATTCTTTGGGATTGTCCAAGTGGAAAGATTGAAATCCAATTGAAATCAATCTCTATGATTCACAGCATAAATCTTAACAAAGTAATAAGGTTTGATTAATAAACAAAGACTTGGTTGGGTAGACTCACCTGCAAGTGATCGAGTAACGTTTCCAATCCTCGATCACTGATCGAGGAGCAGCGCAGACTTAGCGAATGCACATGCTTGGACGCCAGCGGGAAAGAGTGCACCACATCCAGGGCATCCTCGTCGGAGGCACCCACCAGGCCGAGGGCATGGAAGCCGCGTCGGATGAGCGAATTGTAAAGCTTGCCACGATCACAGGCGGGCATCTGACGGAGTTCACGGCATTGCAGCGTTGGCAATAGCCCGGACCAATAGCGTGGACTGCGGTACAGTATGTCCCGCCACTTGATGCACACCTGGGCGAGCACACGCCGCTCGTATGGCGAGAAATATTGAAAAAAGCGATTCAGGAAACGATCGTCGAGCAGCAAAGCATCAATGCTTTGGATGTGTGGCGGGTGCTTGTGGAGAATCAACGCGGATTGGGTAACGGCCGCTACTAGCTGGGATGCCTGTGCCGTACCGGCAGCAGCAGCTACCACGCCATACGGATGATGCAGATGCGGATTGGGCAACTGTTTACGCATTTGCAACGGCGTCCCGCCAGCGGTGACCTTCTGTGCCGCTACCATGCCCATGGTACTAAAGGTGGGCGAACCTGGCGCCGGAATCATAATGTTCATCTGTTTGGCAATCGATTTGACTGTCGGCGTGGGCGGTGCACCCAGTGGTATGCCACCAGGTGGTGCAGGCACGCCACCTGCCATAACCATGTGATGACTCGAATTGATCAACGTGGAACCGGCCATGGCTTGCAGCTGTTGTTGTTGTTGTTGTTGCTGCTGCTGCTGTTGTTGTTGCTGCTGCTGCTGTTGCTGCTGCTGCTGTTGTTGCTGTTGTTGCAATAGATGCGCGGGCAGAACATTGGAACTGGCTTGCGGTGGCGCAACAGACATGGAGATGAGCGTGGTACCAGGAGAAGCAGCTACACTTTGATTAACACCTCGCGTTGGTTTATCCGGCGTTTGTGGCGTCACAGCGACGGAGTTGGAGTTGCTATTGGAGCTTGAGTTCGAATTGGAATTGCTGTTGCTGTTCGAGTTGGAGTTGTTGCTGTTGCTGTTGCCGCCGCCGCACAGAGCATTGGTAACGCGTTCCATTACTGAGGTCTTGCCACTGGATGAGCTGGCACTGGACGTGGAATTTGAAGAGGCATTGTCATTGCTGCTGCTGCTGCTAGCGCTGCTGCTGCTGCTGCCATGATGATGCTTTGAGCGTAATCCTAATCCGTTGATACGTTTCGATAATTCGGCGGACGCTCGCTCGACCACGCCCTGTGCCGAGATCGATGACATTGTATTCTGAAACAAATGCACTTTGCCTCTTTCTCTCGCCCTTGCTCTCGCTCGTACACGCACACAGACACAATGTTAATGTTGACTCGCTCTCTCTCTCTCTCGCTCGCTGGCTCGCTATGTATCTGCTCTCTGCTTTACATAACGTGCAGTTGCAGCATATTGCGAGCCTCTGACCTTGTTACGCCTCTTCTTCACTCTTTATCGTGTTCACCTGCAAAGCAAACAAACACACAAACGAAAAGTTACGTTATTAAGTTTACCGTTAAGCCTTAGTTCAAGCTGCGTTTTTACAACTCCCTCTGTCTCTCTCTTGCTCACTCTATTTCGTTCTCTCATGCAAAAGCAAACGAAACACGAATTTATGTTCCACATTCATTTCTCTGGCATTCATTTTTTGTTGTTGCTGCACGCCATTTTGCCATTCCGCTACTCCGCTTCTCCCTTATACACCCATTCCTTATATCCTATTCATCATTCCCCGTTCGCCAGTTGCGATTTGTTGTGGCTGCGAAAACTTCAGGCGATAAAGCGCACAATGTTAAAACAAAAGCAACAACAACAGCTGTAAAAGAGAAACAACAACTATGCCAAGGTAATGGATGGTTGCAGTAGTTGTTGCTGTTGCCGTTTTTGTTGTTGCTACTCTTATTGTTGTTGCGTTTTAAAGGCCATTTCGGTTCTCTGAACTATAAAGAGCAAGCCTAAAGTTTGCCAAAATGATTTTAAGGTATAAACACTCAATCACAACTTTATTAATGATTTTACTATTAATTTCAATGATACTAACTTTAAACTGAAAAGGACTTTCAGAACTTTAAGCTCTACAAAATATTCATATTGTTATTGATATTATTGTTATTAATTAATAATAATAGCTAAATTAATTGCTTGTAGCTGAACAGCAAATTATAAATTTAAGTTTATTTAAGCAATTAACAAAATAATATTTTAGTTATTTATTTATATTTTATATTTGTTATATTTTATTTAGCCCAGTCTAATGAAAAATATTAAAATTGATTAAATAAAGTTCATGTCCGGCTTAGATTCTGTAATTGAATTCAGCACAGGCAGCAAGGCTGGTCATTCAATTAGCCAAATGGAATCAATTGCCGACCATTGGGGTTAAAAAAATAGAAGAAAACTGCAGTTTAAATAAAGGAATTGGCAATAGATTTCGATGAAAGGCTATTGGTAACATTCCAGGCAAATGATTTAACGTGTCTGAAAAGTTTTGCCACTTTATACAGCTGGCAAGTGTCATTAATAACTAAATAATCAAAGCTATTGAAATCTGTTCAGTCTAAGTCAACTTAAGGGGGGTTGGAAATGAAATAAAAAGGCTAAAAGAAAACACATAAAAACATGAGCATGTCAAGTGTGTGTGTGTAGGTGTAGGTGTGTGCAGCAATTTAAGATCTTAACCTGCTTCCAATCTCGAGACAAATGAGGTTATTAAAAAGCCCTAACAAAGGGAGAGGTAAGGAAAGCAACAGTAAAATGCTCATCAGGTCGAACAAAGGATCCTGGTCATGAAAGACAATTTAATTGCCATAAATAGGGGCCCTTTTATGCTTCACATGCTCCTCTATGTGGCATATACCACCTCATTTTGGACTGAACAACTGTGAACGACGCGTCGTTTGTCGTGTTGCAGCCCCATCGTCATTCTTCACTCGAGGGAAGCGGCAAAATCTTAGCGTTTGCTTTCTTGTTGCCTTTCCGCTTGTGGGCAGCACAATGGGGCAAGAGCACAAAACAAAGGCAGCCTCACAGCTGGTAAGAAGGATGACGGGTAAGGGGAATGGGATGGGAGAGGAGATGATGCCTTTGAAACGGCATTGTCTGTGATTCCCTTATCGTTGAATTGTCGCTGTGTGTATTCACTTCAATTTCCGTTTCTTTAGTTCCCGGGATTCTTGACCTATCGAACATTCTTCGTGGACAAGGTTAACTATTGTTCCGAAACTAACTTAAAACTCACAACTTGAATCGCAGTCTGAGATGTCTGACGTCAAAGTCAAATAAGAAGTTTGCATTACATAAGTCGTGCTTTTCTTTTCTTTTATATTGTATTATTTCGCCTTTGCTACAAAGTTACATAAATCCTGCTGACTTTGCAGCAAAGTTGAATTGAAAGTCACAGAGGATTCGTCTTATTTATTTACTTTACAAATATTAAAATGTTTTTTAAATTTAGCAACTTTAAAGATGACATTTAAAATGAAACATAACATAAAATATAAGAATATAATATTAAACTAGTATTACTTTATAAAATGTTATGAAATTAAGATTATTTTATTCAATTCTTTATAAAGTTTGAACTGCAAGTATTTCTCAATTAAATATTTGATATCAAAGTAAATTATTTCAATTTCGATTTAAACTACAATCGCAGTGAGTGCGAGCGAAAAAGCACTTGAAAGATGATAAGGATTGGTCAATAGCATAGACAGAGACGGCAGCTCAGCTGGGGGAATGCAACGAAAGTCGGCATAAAGGTTTGTGTAGAAATTTCACAAAACAAGCTACATACTGTGTGGCGACTGAATCTGAATGTAAATCTGAATGACATCCCCGTACAATACCTTAACCTCCCCCTGCCATACACATAAATGCGTGAGTGTATTAATGTACGTGTAGTGTGTGTGTGTGTGTATGTGTACTCGTCCGTACTTATTACATTTTTATGCGCTCCTCCACTTTGTGAGCATTTTCCGCCGCTTGGCTGTGCGTCTATTTTTGGAGTTGGTTTGAGTTGAGTTTTTGTTGTTGTTACTTTTCTGTTTTAGTTGCTGTTTCGCGTGCTTTGTGCCTTCTGCTTATTGGATTTTACTCCATTCTCTGCTACTTCGTCGCGTAACGGTAACTAAAGCACGTTTTAAATTGTTCCACAGCTCTCTGCACTCAGCGCTTTGTGTCAGGAGCTGTTCCATATCTAAGCCCCATGCTTGTTACCCGCCCATCCTGGCCCGCCCCCCCCTATCGACCCTCATCCACGACCAAACATGTGGACGTGTATGAGTGCTGCGACAGCTTCATATATCGATTTTCGTCCCGTTGTTTTTCATTCCCATTTGCGCTTTGATCTAAACGATGAAAACAAAATAAATCTTTCGACTGTTAAACTCAATTTTTATCTTCTCAAAACTTTCAAAGCATTATAAAAGCTAAAAAAACAAAAGGATGTCGCATTCTACATCAAAGTGGCTTATCAAAACTCCTGTTATATAAATTAATACTCATATATCTGTATAAGTGCATTAGATTGTGAAATTATTCCAGATAAACGAAAGAATTTTCTATCAAATTCTTGATTCTATTGTTCCGAAATTATTTGATTTTATGTTCCAAACAAATTCTACGTTTTTTCCAATTTGAAATCTTCATCTTCTATTATTTTCTTAGTTCAATGCATATGTATTGCATATCAAATTTTAATTTCCATATTTATTCTTAATTGACATCTATTGATATCAATCTTTTCACATTGTTACCAGATTTTTCAAAGGTAATGATGGGTATCGGTATCAATAGGCTGATTCATGCAACACATGGCAGCTGTGCTTCAGTTTGTACGTAACTGGGTCAAACTGCAACTGTGACCCGATTCGTGGTACAGAAGTTGTATATAAGCAAACATATATATACAGCTATATATATATAGCTGTAGTATATAACTAAGTGCTTAAATAAGACTTTGATTAAACATTATGCGATTGTGCCTGCAAATCAATATGTAAATCAGTTAGAGACGCAACCAGGTGTGCATCCTAGAGCGCAAAATGAACCAACAGCAGCGAAAGGTTAGGTAAAGCAATGGGTCGCGCCAGAATGTCTAAAGTCCTTTATTATTATGGGTGGATGTCTCTGGTATGACATCACAAGCTCAAGCTCAAGCTCAAACGGGTAGCCGGGCGGACGGGGGGGCGGTTGGTTGGTTGGTCGGTCGGCCACCCACCCCTCTAGGAATGGGGATGAGACAGTAAGCGCCCGGCTTTCGCTCGGGGGTTGCAATTGCTGATAGAACTCTAAGATTGAGGCCTCTGTTGTGCATTGGGTGTATGTAGATGGTGTAAATGGTCTAGAATGGTGCAGAACGGAGACGAGTAAAAAACAGGCAAAACGAAAAGCAAAAGCAAACAAATCACGTGCAACCCAAATGTTGAAACAGTTCAAACGTAAAATTTGGCAATGTGAAACACCAAAAAATGTGCTACTATGGAAACTTTTGTAAATTTTTCAAGACAGACAATATATTCACACACCTTATTATTATATTGAAATATTTATCTTATTCTCAGTGTATATATATATAAGTATATATTTATTTTTGTTAGGAATATTCTTTGCTTGTCATACGCAATAAAAATCAATTTTACAAATATCGCGACTTGTTTGTTCTTGTTTTGTTTTTAATGGTTTCTTTGGCTTTATTTTTGTGCTTTTGCTTTCGACCACTGAACGCCGTAGAGACGGAAATATATGTTGTATATTGTACCGTTAACCGTTGATAAGTTTAAATTTGTTATTCAATTCACGAAAAAATTTCGCACAACTACAAAATGCTGGGGGAAACCGCAAAAACAATCACAAAACTATTTGCACGCATTTGTTTGTATTTGTTTGTGTGGAAAATGTTGAACGCCGTTAAAAACGATTAAATGATTAAAAGGAAAATTGGCCAACCGAGCGTAAGCGCGCACGACTCAAAACTGCAGGCTGATGCGGCCAGCGAAAGTGAGAAAGCTCCAAGCGCGTGAGAAAAACAGATTGGGCGAAACAAAAGGAGCGTGCGCTCTCGCTATTTCTCTCACGAAAAAGCTCAGTACATGGGCCTCGTCTAAAGTTGTGCTGGGACTCAACTGTAAGGGTAACATTTGTGTCCCTGTTAACTACGGCACTGGCTGTTGACATTGTTGTTGGCTTTGGCCCGAGAGGATGCGCACTGCAGTTGTTGACGTTGATTTGTGAAGTAAACAAGTGAAATACACCCCCAACTTGGTCTCTTTATTTTGACAGAGAGAGAGAGAGAGAGAGCTCAAGAGAGAAAGCTTATTGCTAGCCTAACTAAATAAAAATTATTATTTAATTAAATATTTTCAATCTCATAATACTCTTTTTGTTTATTTTGGGTTTATTAAAAGTAATATTCTACTCAACAATGAAGATAATTCAATTTTGAAGTAAGATTAAATAATAAATAAAGAGATTTTCAAATTTTACCGAGATTTTTAACGGTAAAATAAGCAATTGCTTTACTTCGTATGTCTTATTTGCATTTGTCTTAGCCTAGAGCTCTTTAGATGCTTACTAGGTTATTACCCTTAGCAGTAAAATTGACTTACCTTTCGCTCGTTCTGCTTTTCGTTTTTGGCTTTGTCCTCCAATGGAACTTCACACGGGTACAACTGCATGCAAATAATCCAACAAGTACTTATCCTCGCGACTCTTTGTGAATTCTAGCAATATGCTTAATATTTCATGCTCTGCTGGCTCCACTCGTTTATTTTTTAATGCCAAGTCCGTCGTGTGCTTTTGTTCATTCTACCGTAATCTGCAGTAGTCTGACTTGGGATACAGGTGCTACTTTAGATTACTTTTATATTAATTTAGCGCTTTATATATTTTTATTGCGTTGGGCCGATTATGTTTTTATTAAAGATTATGAAAGATGCAATGTTTGCACACGCGAATTATACGTTTTTATATTTAAAAGTGCTCTCTTAAAAGATTCTCTCTAGGCATTTGCGAAACAATAATTTAATATAGACAAAAGGTGTTACTTCTTAAAAACTTTTTAGAAATCAGTAAAGATGGTCAATACATTTCATGTGCAATACATTTTATTCAAATTTACCGCCAAGTCGCTTAACAGTTTTCGCTTTACTGCACTGTTTTTGAAATGCCGATATACTTATCGATAATTAACATTGATCAATCAGAATTGTTTTCTGTTACTTAACATATTTGTCTTCTGTAATTTTTTCTGTAACTTAACATATCGCGGTGTTTGCAAGAAGAAGCATTTCTGGCAAGAGGAAGAATTAAATAATACGATTAATATAATCGAAATTAATTAAATCATGTCCTCGACGTCGGCGGCTGCATCAAATGCAGCGCCCGCTAAAACCGAAGTACGCTATGTGACAGAAGTGCCCAGTAGTCTCAAGCAGTTAGCCCGCTTAGTCGTGCGAGGATTCTACTCACAGGAAGACGCGCTCATCATCGACATGTTGGTACGGAATCCGTGTATGAAGGAGGATGACATAGGAGAACTGTTGCGATTTGAAAAGAAGCAGCTACGAGCCCGTATCACAACATTGCGAACGGACAAGTTTATACAGATACGTCTGAAAATGGAAACGGGGCCGGATGGAAAAGCGCAGAAAGTTAACTATTACTTCATCAACTATAAGACATTTGTGAACGTGGTGAAGTACAAGCTGGATTTGATGCGGAAGCGTATGGAAACGGAAGAACGTGATGCGACCAGTCGAGCTAGTTTTAAGTGCTCCACGTGCTCCAAAACATTCACGGATCTTGAGGCAGACCAACTGTTCGACATGGCAACACTGGAGTTCCGGTGTACGTACTGTGGCAGCTCAGTGGAAGAGGACAGTGCGGCGATGCCAAAGAAAGACTCACGTCTAATGCTGGCACATTTTAATGAGCAACTGCAACCACTCTATGATCTGCTACGCGAGGTGGAAGGCATCAAGCTAGCGCCAGAAGTGCTGGAACCCGAACCTGTGGATATTGACACGATACGTGGCATTACCAAGCCAAATGCACTGCGGCCGGACAGTATGCAATGGTCAGGCGAGGCGACGCGAAACCAAGGCTTTGCCGTGGAGGAGACGCGCGTAGATGTTACCATTGGCGGCGATGATAACTCTGAGGCGGTGATTGAACGCAAATCACGTCCCATTTGGATGACGGAGAGCACTGTGATAACCGATGCGGATGCCAGCGATGGAAACTCACTTACTGAGGCGGCACAGCCGTCGACCACCTCTGGACATCGCAGTAAAAAGGAGAATGAGGATATTATGTCTGTGCTTCTGCAACATGAGAAACAACCTGGGCAGAAAGAAGCGCATTTGAAAGGCCTTCGTAAAGGCTCGTCCAATGCAAACTCTAGTGATTCCAGCGACGATGAGAATGACATTGACAACACAAAGATACGTGAGTTTGCCCGTTTATTTTAATCTATGTGACGCCTTCTAACAATATATACTTTTGTAGCGAATGTTGATTTCGACAACTATATCAACTCCGAATCGGAGGATGAAGATGACGATGTACCTACCGTGCTAGTGGCTGGACGTCCACATCCGCTGGATCAGCTAGATGATAAGCTGATAGCCCAAATGACGCCACAGGAGAAGGAGAACTATATACACGTATATCAGCAGCACTATAGCCATATATATGATTGATTCTACTCCAATTAGGCCTTAAGTATATAGTCTCAATGTAAGTTTAAGTTGCTTATTAAATTGGCATACAAGTAACATAGTTCTTAATATTGTTTTTAAGTACATTAAGTTCAGACTATATACATATATCATAATGGCGCCAAAAGCTGTGTTTACTTGTAGACAGAACAATTCATGCTAAGAGCAGATCAGCTGATGTATGTTAACATAATTATTGTATCTTACAGTCCACTGTTAACATAAATATGCTAACGCAACTTGCAGCTTTGCGTTCACATTTGCGCTAACATTGGATATATTTGAGTCATGCGGCGCTGCCTGTTAACTCTACAGTCACGCAAAGTTGGCTGCAAGTGCAGGTTCAGTGTTAAATAGCATGCTAAGGCATACGGGCCAGCTGTTCTTGCCAGTTTGTTTTAATATTTGTGCATTCGCATTCCAAGCATGGTCGGTAGTGTTGGTGTTTGTGTTGTGGGCGTCTATTTAACACATTCGCCAAATTGTTTGCTATAGATAAGCTGTCAATGTAAGCAGTATTAAAGATATGCGTGGTTATTTAAACACCAAACGCAAGAAGATAGCTCATCATTGCCGCTAGTTGTACTAATTAGATACTAACTACAAAAAGGATTCAATTTCGTTTCTTGAATGTAAATAAATAGCTTACTTTTCGGTTTCATGGCATGGAAAATGCAATATTTTTCAAAACAAACGCGTAATGCTAGCACCTGCACAATCATTTGGAATACATGAAACGTGATCGTGTTAAACAAAAGAAGTGCATGTGAATATATATATATATATGTACATGTATGTGTGTACGAAATTAATGATATTTGTAGCTTCTCGTGCTGTTAATTGTGCTTACCCTGACTATTTTTAAAAAGCAAGTGCAGAGGAGTTGGCGATCTTATAAATTACGATCAATTGAGTAAATATTCGAATTCGAAATTGAAAACGTCCAATTGGAACTTGATGAATTGCTAATTGGCTGGTAATTAAGCAAATCAGTCAAAATGAAGACCAACATCGATAAGGAGTTGGTGCCCATGAAGGCACATTACTTTCTTTTCAATGCCGGTAAGTTGTCCATATGATTAGCATTACTTAATAACATTGTTTAATTATAAGTGTCCACTGTAGACTCTGTGTAGACTCTCCGATAAGTTTCAAATACACGCACTTTTCATAATGTGTATTTAGAATGAGCATTTGCTGAAAGTGTTTCATGATAAGAGGGAGCTGATAAGGCATCTGTAGTCTCATGTAAATAGATACATATACATACTTCCCATAAGTACACTTGATAAGCGAATTTGCTGAATAGAAATCGTTCAACATGCATTTCAATCTATTTGATCCCAATAGTGTACAATTGAAACACTGTTTGACAAAAGTATGCGGACATCAAATCAAATAACGAAATAAAATAGTAACTGATAATGTGAGAAGCCATTGTAAGCAGAGAGATATCGATAAGTTTTTCGATTTGGATGACTCAACTGTAGTATGATTTGAGAAGACAAAGATAAATAACTATCGATGTTAACATTAATTCAAATGTAAATAATAAATGTAAAATTCAAATGAAAGCGACTGTAAATATACAAATTGAATCAAAAAATACTTCCAATATTAAAGTATATTATTAGTGAGCATTTCAACGCATTCTATTAAAAATACCTGAGCAGGTTGGGTTAGGTCCAAAGTTGACATGTCAATTAACTAAGCCGACAGTCCCCACGGTGCTTAGCCCCTAGATGACCCCCATACAAACTGCTATCAGCAGCAATTAAACTAACATTCTTACTTTTAAATTAATTAAATACATTGCGCAGCAGCGACTAGACGACTAAATATATTAAAGCATATAGTTTTATATATATATATATATATATATATATGCATATATCTGTATTATATTCTCGATGATATATGACTCCAATTGTTGATTTTGGCAATTGGCAGAAATGCTCGTGGATGCTTCTTAATTATACCCAATGCTTATCAGGCATAAACACCCACATTTAATATTTAATAGCGAAATGCTGGTCCATTGGTTTTTAATACCCTGTACAATATATAGATGGTGTACATTAACTTATAATTAGTATTTATTATATTATCTCTGCTCTATTAAATTTGACATATTATGAGCATAGTTTACGTAAATTAGTACAGGGTATTCTCTAGTCAGGCACACCTGGCGTTGCATTCAGCTTGGCACATCAACATCACAAACTTATCGACGCCCACACAACCAACTAATCTACATATTTTGCATTTCCCTTTATTCGGTCTATTCAAAATGTGGCAGGTACCGCACCCGTTGTACCCTTTATGCCACAACTGGCGACACAGCTGGGATACTCCTCGGTTGTCGTGGGCACCATGTACATGATATTGCCCATTATTGGACTGCTGACTAAGCCCCTCTTTGGTTACATAGCAGATCGGTGAGTTATCTAAAATTTAAGGCAAATGTTGAGATGCACAAAAGTTATCATGATATGTGCACGCATAAACGTTGCCCAATGAACTGAATAACTGTTGCTTCCCTCCAGCTATCATCGCCATCGATTCCTCTTTCTGGGTGGACAACTTCTCACCGCAGTTGCCTTCTTCATGATCATGTTTGTGCCTCCCATCGAGCTGGAGACGCAGTTCCATTGTCACGCCGGCGTGTCCAACATACGCTACTGTTCCAAGAATGCGATGGACACGAAAAATAATCTGGAAACGTATTTTGCCAATCAAACGTTTAGTTGCCAAATGCACTGCCAGATGATGCCATCGATGTGGGAAATTGTATGCCAGGATTGGCTGCAGGACAAGACGAACAGTTGCCAGACGAACAGCAGCAAGTCGTGGCTCGATTTTGCGACCAACATCAGCACAAACGACATCATTCCGGATCCTATGGCAAATGGGAATGACATGTGCCTCAATTTCCTGATACCACACGATCGGGGCACCGTGGACAATCGCAATGTGACCCTGTACTGTCCCAAGGATAAGCCAATGTTCCAGCCCAAATGCCAGATGAACTGCAGTGATACGCCAGGAATAGAGGCGATCAACACGCACAATGTGATGGCCCAGCCGGAGTTTTGGTTCTTCTTTAGCATGCTCATCATCAGTTGGGCGGGCATGGCCGTTGTGGTGAGCATTGGCGATTCCATCTGCTTTGGCATACTTGGCGATCGTCATCATCTGTATGGGAAGCAACGCTTGTGTGGCTCCCTTGGCTGGGGAATATTTGCCCTGCTCGCTGGCCTGCTGGTGGACACCATGTCGGAGGAGGGATCCTCCGTGAAGAACTATACTGTTGTCTTCTGGATGACGCTGATCATTCTTGGCTTCGATATGTTGGCATCCACAAAGCTGAAGGTGAGTTCACTGCACTTACAATCACAATTACTAGTTAATCCTTAATGATTTTATCTGCAGCATGTCCAGACGCACATGTCCTCCAACATATTGAAGGATGTCGGCCAAATGTTTCTTTCCATGCGTTGCGTTGTCTTCTTCCTCTGGTGCGTTGTCATTGGCCTCGGCACGGCCCTGATTTGGAACTTCCTCTTCATCTATCTGGAGGAGCTGGCCACTCCATATGATGGCGGCAAACACATCAAGACACTGGAGGGTCTTGTGATGGGCATACAATGCTTTGGCGGCGAATTGCCGCTATTCTTTCTATCCGGCTGGATATTGAAGCGCATGGGACATGTGAATGCCATGAGCTTGGTGCTCTTTGGATTTGGTGTACGCTTCATTTTGTACTCCATGCTGCAGAATCCTTGGTATATACTCCCCATTGAGCTGCTCAATGGCGTCACGTTTGGTCTATTCTATGCAACAATGGCCTCGTATGCCAGCATTGTGGCACCTCCAGGCACTGAAACCACAATGCAGGTAAATCAATTGAAGCATTTTACAGTTCCACAGTTAATTTACTTCTGATCCGTTGCAGAGTCTTGTGGGCGCAATCTTTGAGGGCGTTGGCGTCTCCATGGGCAGCCAAATTGCCGGCCAGCTGTTTGCCGCTGTCAGTGCACGGACCACGTTTGAGATCTTTGGCATTGGCGCTTTTATTATCTTCATTATTCATGTCTGCGTCCAAATGTATCTGCAGCGCAACGTCCCAGATAACAATGGTAAGGGTAGGTCCTCTACAGCCTCCGCTTCCGCTTCCGCATCTCCTCACTCGACGGAGACAAACACTGCCAATGATATTGAGCACCCAACTAGCCATAAGAACCACGATGACTTTAGAGACGTCGACTTGAGTTGATCTGAGTTGACGTCAGACCGATCTTAACTTGGATATTGATACAGTTCAAGATCTCTGTATCTAATTCAATCCCAACAAGGACTTGATTACTTAATTCCTGAAATTATTTACTCCAATCTGAAACTGAAACGAAATATATATGAATTTATTTTACTTTGCCATAGTCTGACTTACAATAATGCAGACGAACGTTAGAAATTTATGATTTTAATTGAAAACGCCTTCAATAACAAACAGGTTGAGAAAGGGAAAGGAAAGGGAATAATAATAATTTATAGTTGACAATCAAATTTATTCGGATGTTGCGAATGAAACAAACAAATAATCATATTATAAATCATATATTCTTTAAGAATCTTAAAGTTCCTCAGTTCTTAACTCCATAAACAATAATAATTTAGAATATAAAACAAATTTAAGCTGTGCTTAAAAGTTAGAAAGAAGCATTTAGAACATCCGCAAAGAAGGCAGCTAACTATGAAAATACATTTTAAATATAAATCCCATAGTTTCACAGCTCATTTAATAGTTAAACGAAGTGAATTTATCAATAGTTTAAAAAGAAATTAGTTGTCAGAGATCAACAACAAATAACGAGAAGTACAAGGCTCAGCTTAAAAAAAAAAAAAAAAAAAACAGAAAAACAGATATGATGTAATAAACGAATTTACCTATTTTTGTATTCAGAAAGAGAATATATATAGTTATATATTTCCTTGAATATGCCTAGTACAAATCATTTTGTATACGACTTTATAATATTTAAATTTCTTTTCATCAATCAATCTGTAATCAACAATAAAACAAAACAAAATAAATTGGCTTCGACACTTGCACACACTCTCGATAATTTACTGTAAGAGTATTTTATAAGAATAAATAATATTAATGATAATAATATTGCAAACTTGTTACTAATAATTGTTCCAAATACTTTTAGGCACTGTCAAATATTTTGCACCGACAGATGCAATGCACATGCTGAATGAACAGGATCATACATGTTTTACAAGTAGTGTTAGCTAAGCAGCTGATTCTGTGATTCGTTAACTGCAACCGGCAACAACAACACAACAGAAAGTTCTACGATTTCTTCTTCTTCTTCCAATTGCTGCTGCATGTTGAGATTGATATCGATCTTTTAATGTATTGTTAATGATTATATCTAGTTGTACTCTAATTTTAACAAACGTAGCAACAAATTATACACACACACACACACACACACACACACACACACCCACACACACTTGCATGCAAATCCCAAGCCAGCACATGAAAATAGAATAAGTTTATGCGCTGCTTATCGTGATATCTCTCAGTCTTATATATAATAAACAAATAACGATATGTTTTATTTGATAATCTTATAAACTTAATCTTATTACGATAAGCTACTGCATAAACTTAGTAATTACGATATTTTGCATGTTTTTTTTTTAAATCTTATTGTAAGACCTGAGAATGTAATTGTCACTGTATTAGCGCTGTGAATGCTTAAATGTTATTTCTTTACACAATTGTATATTAAAAAAAAAAAAAAAACATAATTATTAAATAGAATAAATGTTGTTCAATTAGCTTCTTTTGCATGCGACTTCATTCCCACAATATTATCTCTGAAAATCTCAAAAGTTATTAAATAATTATACAGAATTATATTAGAACAAACAAAACACATAACACACTTGTTTAATGAATTGTTTAAAGTAGTTATAGTATTAAAACTATAAATTATTGTGTTTATTTAACTTAAAACTTAATTTCTTTGCTCCCATTACCAAAGGAATAATCCAAATGTTTTCGTAATTATTACAAATGAAGTGCTTAGATCTAAAGCCAATCAGCTAATGGTTCCCAATTAACGATTCCTCGTGCTGTTGTTTCTCAAGTTTACGCTGATAATCGCGTTGCTTGCAGAACGCCACATTCGTCGCTCGTTTCTGTAATCAGAAGTACGATATACATTTAGCTATAGTTAAGTTATTGCATGTGCTCTGTAATCATTCTTAATTACTATTATTTTTATATATCTTTTTATAGCTTTATATCACAATAAAGTTACGTTAATGGGTTTTACTTTGTTGCTCACCTTCAAAACTTTCGTACGCTGATAAATACTCTGCATTTCCTTTTTAATTCTCGTCAGTTTCTCTTTATAACGCCGCACATCGTTCATCTGTATGTGTTTATGATTTTAGATCGTAAAGCAAACGTATTTCATTAATATATGTAGCTTACAATGCTTATACCATAAATCTATTTAATCGTGTGCGATAAGATGACAAGTTATTATTTCCCCAATTTAAATACCCAGACTGCGTTATATACTGATAAGCACTGTCAATTGCGAGGGCTGTGCAAAACGCTCTGACAGCATCTCACAACTCCATAGCTTTGGATCATCCTCTAAATTAATGCAAGTACTAACTTAATGTACAATTGGCAGTTCTGAATTATTAAATTGCTATTGCTTTTGACCTAATATTTATTGTAAACAATAATCTGTTAGCTATCCTAGTTACCTACCATCTCATTCAGCTGTGTCAACTCACTGCAGTCCAGTTTACATTTCTCTTTGGACAAATCTATGTAGATTTTGTTTTGCTTGCCGCTGCCGTAAAATATTTATTATAAAATGAACTATGCTTGCATGAGCAACACTACTCACATCAACTCCTTAAGTTGCCCTCGAGCGCGCGCCAACGGGGGTTCGGCAATTTGCAGTACTCCATAGGATAACTGTAAAGCGGATAGGCTGTATTCATTTTCAACAGCAACAGTTTGCCTAGAATTGTTGTTATTTGAAAGCTCAGCCCCTGGGACGGCGTCGCTAGCGGCACGATCCATATCAAGTTGATTGATTACGCTGTACCAAATTGCAAATATTTGTATTCTTTGTTTTTAAAAATTTCTATTACAAAAATACCTGTTCAAGTTGCTGCTCCTCAACATTCCGAAAATGAAGCAAAACAAAACAAAGAAAAGAAAGCAGCTGTCAGCTGTTCATAAATAGTGTTGTAAGAGTTACGAAAATGATCGATGTGCGATTTATCGATATCAAGTGCGCAGCTAACAGCTGCTGAAAACAATAAGACGTTTGTTTATGTGCTAAAATACGCGCAATACAAGTTTATTTACTAAGTTTTAAAATGCGTTGTGCTGTAAGTAACTGTGGCAACAACAATCGCAATGGCAATCGAAACAAATGGCGATATTTTCACTTTCCCAAAGACAAACAGCAGCTGCAAAAATGGATTGAGTTTTGTGAGCGAGACATAACAAACACGGCAACAGGTATAATATTCGTAATACTAATGTTTAAAAGTTAATTAATAAATTAATGCTAGCCTGCATCTGCAACGAACACTTTACGCCGGATGACTTTGAGCGGAATATGCAATATGAACTGGGTAAGCATTAGTATGTACCTTGCATTAAGTACAACAACTATATTATCCAATTACACTTGCAGGCTTCACGCGTAAGAATCCGACCAAGTTAAAGCCTGGCTCGTATCCAACAATTCATGGACCACAGCACAAGTTGTCGTTAGGAGATGCAAGAGGTGGTAAAAATGGTAAAGTCAAGAAGGATACGTCGATGCAGCGCCAAGATGACGAAACGGACTCTTCGCCAAGGGAAATATCGGAACAAAAAGACTCTAATGATGCCGTTGATACTGTGCTCTTTGATTGCCTTGATGAATTGGAGGAAATAGCTGAAAGCGACTTGGAGCAAAGTAATGAAATGATTGAGTATACTATTAGCGAGATGGATGCGTATTCAGTACCTAGTGATGCCTCTCCCACTCAACAAATGGAACTGGCAATAATTGATCCGCTCAATCCACAAACAAACGCTGAGGAGCATGTGGAGATCATAGATGGAGAGAGTGACAGCTACGTGAAGCACCTGGAAATTGAAGTGTATGTTTTAAAAAGACATAGTTAGTTATATTTATATATATTTGTATTTCTTTATGCAACAGGAGCACGCTGAAGCGTCAGGTCTTCTTCCTAAAAGATGAACGCAAGAAATTAATCGACGAAATTCAAAATCTGCGTGCAACAGTTCGCAATTGCCGTGATAAGGAATCTAATGTTGTGCAGGAGTTAGTTAATGTTAAATCAAATGGAATGGTAAGCTTATTAATATTATTAAACACTTTGTCAAGATGGAACTTCGTGTTAAATTCTTTAACTGAAATATTATTGCAATTTTCTAAGAGCGTTGTTATTTCAAAAGGTGTTCTCTGATCACACACCTTATGACTAAATTATGTTAATTTAAACAGCAAAGTTCGAATTATAGTTACTATATTTATAGTATTATATTCTATCTTCTTATTTATTTATATTTGAAATAACTTTTATTTATATTTTCAGTTAACAAAGAATAGAAAAAGGCCAACAATTAGGAAGACAGTCATGTTATACACGGCAAATATAGATACGATCAGAAATCTGCGGAAAATTAACAATTCGACTGACTAAACGAAGAATTAGCTAATTAATGAACTAATAAATACAGACATAAATAAAAATGTATAAATATTTCTAAAAATCATTGCCTTTTATTATAAAATATATCAACTGAATGATGTAGTATATCAAATGAATTTAAAATTAATTTATAAAATCGTTTTAGCTACCAATTCATCGTAATATATTATTTATATTTACCGCAAAGTTTCTGTCACTATTTTGCCGCAAATGTTTCTTAAATTATTCATCAGAAGTCTGCAATTTGACAGCCATTTTAAACAGTTGAAAGATATGCAATTTCGTTGGAATTTTACCTAAGGGAATGCGTGGTATTTCCCTTTAAAAATAAACGATATTGACATATGCTATTTTCACTATCTCCAGACATTGTCCCGATCCCAAGTAAACCCAAATGTGCAGGCAAATGTAGCTGCGATAAGCGCAGGCTAAATATGTTCTACAAGGTCAAAGTCATTAGGAGTTCGTAGTAGGACTAGGTAACAGTGCTTCTTCTATGCTGCTTCGACTACCTGAATAAGTATAAAACATCGCTCCGACTGGCAATTGATCTGCACAGCAAGCCCAACTCTCTGGTGACCAACACCTCTCCGCGTTCCGGCTGAGGACTTTGCCGTCCACAAGAAGTCGTAGCAGGAGGTCCAACTCAGGCACCGAGAATATGACGAAATTGGAAACAATGGATCCTACTCGCTTGCCGTGTCAGCAATTTAGGAAAATATTAGTCAATTGTAAATTGTAAATTTTAGTTAAAGTTTATAAATCAATTGTACATAATCCCTTTAGTCTTAAATAGTCAAAATATTTAGTTAATTCAATTGTACATAAACCCCAAACTAGGCAAATATTCAAATATTTAGTTAATCAATTGTACATAAATCCCAAAACTAGACAAATTTTTAGTTAAATATTGTAATATATATGTATATTTAATATACGTGATATTTTTTGGCAATAAAATGAAATTTACACACCCACAAACTTAAAACAACGCTGTTCTCTTTTATTAACAATAAACATTAAATTAACATGGAATCTAAATCTGAATTGAATTGGTCGGAATGGATATAATTGCTAAGCTGATGCTTTATAATAAAATAAAATAAACAAAGTACTTTGATGTTAGGGAAACGTAAGCAGAAGAAGAAGTAACTAATAATAAATATATAGAAAGGGATAAGCAAATATAAATATATTATATAAAAGATAATAAAATATATTATTCAGTTGCTTTACAAAGTTAAGTTTTCTTTTTAACAGCAAAGAATTTGAGGAATTTCTATCTTATATTTCTAAATTCCTTTTACATTTATAATTACCTAAGAACATACATTTTATTTATTAAATTATATTTTTATACTCTGTTATACAGGAAAGAGTATTAACATTACAGTTAAAAAATAATTCTATCAACTATTGATAAAACATGTATCGGTTTCCAAGGAGCCCAATGAAATCCCTTAACGTGTAAAACCTTAAACAGTTTTTCTTCAAACAACTTAATACAAAGTTGAGCTAATTCCTTTGGCAGAAATATGGAATATATATTTAAGAAGGAGCGTCGCACGTTTGGAACACGTGTGCATTTCGAGGATAAGGATGATGTGATATTCACTGAGAACTCCAATCCGGAGCTGGTCAAGAACTACATACTAAAGAATCCTGTGGACCGAGTTACACAATATGCGGGGCAGACATCGCTGAGTGTGGCAAATACGGAGCGTGCCACATACAAGAGCACGGGAATAACACACAATGAGGGCGGCTGGCCAAAGGATATCAATATGCATGATCCGGAGCAGACGGTGCGCTATAAGCGTAAAATCGAAAAGGATGAGAATTACATAACGCAAGTGATGAATCTAACGAAGCCCATGGAGCATTATATTCACCAGAACAATGCTGTCAACATTTATGAGAATTACTTTGAGAATATGGATCCAGCACCATTGCCAGAGCCATGCAAATCACGCACTGTGAACGTCTATCGGGATCCCAATCCCATTAAGGTACCCGTGAAGCATTTATCCTGGTCGCCAGATGGTGGCATCAAAATGGCCGTCAGCCACTGTGACATGAAGTTCCAGGGTGACAAGACCGGACAACGTTGCAATTCGTATATTTGGGAAGTTGAGAATCCCAATGAACCCTTTCTTACGCTGGAGCCGAAGGTGCCGTGTGTGTGCCTCGAGTACAATCAAAAGGATCCGACCAGCTTGGTTAGCGGCATGTACAACGGTCAAGTGGCTGCCTGGGATACGCGTCACGGCAAGCATCCGGTGATGATTAGCGAACGTGAAGTCTGCCATCGGGATCCGGTTAATTCGGTGCTCTGGAACAACTCAAAAAGCGGCACCGAGTTCTTCTCCGGTGGCTCCGATGGTCAGGTACTCTGGTGGGATACACGCAAGCTTAGTGAACCGCTCGATCGTCTGCTCATGGATCCTATAAAGAGTGATGATCAGGATCTATCACGCTCCTACGGTATCTCAGTCTTGGAATATGAGACTACCATACCAACGAGATTCATGGCTGGCACAGAGATGGGCATGCTCTTTTCCTGCAACCGCAAGGGCAAAACTCCCACGGAGAAGATACAAATCCGGGTAAGTATATGCCTGGATGTGACCCCGATAGAGTTTTAATTGAAATGCTCTTTTCTATTGCATAGATGATGTGCCACTTGGGACCCGTTTATGCCATCACACGTAATCCGGCCTTTGTGAAAAACTTTCTAACCGTGGGCGATTGGTGTGCACGTATCTGGTCAGAGGATTGTCGTGAGAGTTCGATTATATGGACTAAGAGCAGCTCCTCCATGTTGACTGACGGGGCCTGGAGTTATACCAAGTATAAGTTGTGGGAATATTGATGAATATTGCACATACATAACTATTATTCATCGCAGGGTTTCTCAGTTCTTTATCACGCGCATGGACGGCGTCCTGGACACTTGGGATCTGCTGCAGCAGCAAAATGAGCCGGTGTTAACCGTTAAGGTCTGTGATGAGCCACTCTACTGCGTTCGCACCAACGAGAATGGAAAATTCGTTAGTTGTGGCAGTAAACTGGGGGCCACATTCCTTATTGAGGTGTCGGACAACATGATTATGTCATCCAAGAATGATAAGCCTCTTTTAACTGCGGTAAGCTCCAATTAACAGCCCCTGTATCAGCATAAGATAAAGATTATTATTCTTAGATGTTTGAGCGTGAAAATCGCCGTGAGAAAATCTTGGAGGCGAAGTCCAGAGAGAGTAAACTTAAAATTAAGGCCAATCATGGACAGGAGCAAGCTGACATGACTATGCTGAATGGCAAGGTTAACATGGCACCATTTGCCAGTGCTTGCGAGCAGGCAGCCTCAGAATACTTCGCCGCTGTGGAACAGGAACGACTACGAAGACTGCCCGGAGGCAAGCGTAGGTGAACGGATACAGTTTACATGTTTCGGATCATTTTGTGTAAATAATATTTCTATTTTTACAGAGGATGTGGAGGAGGTTGATGTGTCGGAAGCGGAGAGCTCAAAAGTATAGATTTGAAGTTGTTCATTACTTTATGCACTGTTAAATTGTAAAGTTCCTGGTATAAATGAAAAAACTTAATATTTCAAAATGCTTATTTATATATAACGGAGAAATTACGCGTTCTCAACACTATTTACAAGTTCCCGATAAACTGTGGCGGTCAAGCGATAGTCATAATGTAGCAAATCGATTGTGACTATAACAGACACAATTGAATCATCGAAGAGAGAGAGTGTGCTAAGCTATTTGGCGTTTTAATAAAGCTAATAATTAATGTAAGTGCAAATACTATTTATAAACAATACCAGTTATTAATTATTGATCAATTGTTTATCGTGTGAGTGTGTAAAAGGACACTCCCAAGGAGGTGTTCAAACTTCGCGCGTAGTAGTAAGCAACGTTCATGTTGCACGTTGGGCTGCCGTGTGGCCTACGTGACTCAGAAACAGTTATCAATGGCGCAACAACAGCTGCTTCAAAAGTTCACTGACCAATTTTAGTGCACCAGCAACCCCTGAGCCAAACAGTATTCAAAATAATCAAGTGATTTTCATTATCGCAGCATTCGTTTGACAAATGCTAGAAACAATGTACACACGTGTTCCTATTAAATAATCAGCAACAATAGTTCTAAACAAATACAAAAACAAAAAGCAAAGCAACAACAAAGTGAACGTATAGGAAATCGCTTTGAAAAGTGCACAGAAAACCTTGGCGCGATTGCAACTAAAAGTAATTCTAAAGTGAAGGTGAGACCTCAGGTCTGATTCATTTAAGATTTAAGAGTTTCTTTGTTTAGCTGTACCTCTCTTTACCTCGGCCTCTCCCGGCCCATTTTAAATGTTCAAAACTGCTTCCAAAGGCACTTTTGGTTGCTCTTTGGATTTGCATGTCTGCCGTCACGTAGACCAGCAACATATCTGAAGGTGCAATGCGAAATTCGAACAGCTCATTAAGTTTATCATTTGTTAATATATACATGAATAGGTTTGTTTATTTGTTTAAATTATAAACAAGGTCATCTTTGTTATCGTTGCAGATTAGCCAGCAGTCATAATGTTGGACATCGTCCAACCCAACGAACAGCTTAACAGCAACACCAACAACAGTAGCAGTAGCGATGTAGTGGTCATCCGTGCCAGGCCAAAGAAGGTGTTTAAGCCTAAAGCTCGCATCAATCGCATTCCCCAGGATCTTCTCGATGATCCTCAGCTGCAGCGCGCCATCGATCGTCTGCCATCGAACTACAATTTTGAGCTGCACAAAACCATCTGGCGCATAAGAGAGACGAAGGCGAAGCGTGTGGCGCTCCAACTGCCGGAGGGTCTTCTGATGTATTCGATGGTTATAAGCGACATTATCGAGCGTTTCACCAGCGCGGATACCGTCATTATGGGTGATGTTACCTATGGTGCCTGCTGTGTGGACGATTACACGGCACAGGCATTGGGCGCCGAGCTGTTGGTGCACTATGGTCACAGCTGCCTTATACCAGTCGACCAGACATGCGGCATCAAGGTACTCTACATATTTGTGGACATTAAAATTGATCCACTGCATTTCCTGGACTCGGTGAAGCTGAATTTCAAGCCCGATGTGGGTCAAATAGCCCTGGTCAGCACCATACAGTTCGTAACGACCTTACAAGCAGCTTCTACAGAGTTGAAGGCAGCTGGCTATGATGTGCTTGTGCCGCAGGCGAAACCCCTTAGCCCGGGTGAAATCTTAGGCTGCACTTCGCCACAGCTGCCGGAGACGACGCAAATGATCATCTACCTGGGTGACGGACGTTTTCATATTGAATCTGCCATGATTGCTAATCCGCTGCTCAAGGTAAGCAACAACTCTCAGGCACCTGCATCTGTTCATTAGCTAAACGTAATCTTTATCCTTTTGCAGGCATACAAATACGATCCGTATGAGAAGAAGTTTACGGTGGAGCGCTACGATCATGGAGCCATGCAGGGCCTGCGACATGCGGCCGTGGCACAGGCCAAACAGGCGCGTCGCATTGGCATCATATTGGGCACATTGGGCAGACAGGGCAGCGCTCGTGTGCATCGGTTTTTGGAGAAGCGTCTGCACGCCAAGGGCATTGAGACAACCACCATATTGTTGTCCGAGATCTTTCCACAGAAACTATCGCTGTTTTCGGATATCGATGCCTTCGTGCAATTGGCCTGCCCGCGTCTGTCCATCGATTGGGGATCGGCGTTTGAGAAACCGCTGCTGAATCCTTACGAGCTCTCTGTGGTGTTGGGCGACATCGAATGGACGCCCGACAATGCCTCGCCACGCAACAATGCCTATCCCATGGACTTCTATGCCAGCGGCAGCCTTGGCCCCCTGGACGCCAAACTTTAAGCCGCCAGCGCTAGGAGAGTGCGAGAATCGCCCCTCTGCCGACTGCTGTGGCCGCTGCACACGTGCGGAACTGGAGAAGGACGACACCGGCAAAGCAGCGGCACTGGCCGATCTGCTCGATTACAAAAAGGGATAAGCAATCGTTCCTATTAACTATGTCTCTCTCTCAAGCGTAACTTACTGCTAACTAAGTGATTTAGTTCATGTGCCCGCCCAGCCAAAATGTAATTTACCTACTAATTTAAGTTAGTACAAGTATTGATTTGTAAGCTAGTGACTCTTATAATTTAGTAACAAAATATTTGTGTTCATCTCATTTCCAACTATTTCTGCAATTTCTTTACACAACGCGAACAGCATTCATAATAATTATTTAAGGGTTTAGTTGCATTGCCCAAAATGTAATGCAATTGTTTAACAAATATTAAATTTTAAATGTCATTTTAAACGTGGTGTATTCAATTGATTATTAAAAGAAACCAAATTAAGTTTAATTGTATTCTTTTGCATTCAGATCATACGCAAATTCGTTGATAGAAGTTGAAATTGTTGTGTATAGATATGTAACTCTGAATTGATAGAGTATACTATGTATTATAATAGTGAATACAGTTACAATTGATATTATGTACACTTTGAATAACAAACAATTTCGAGTGCCTCATAAATAGTTAAGAATTTTTATTTTCAACATAAAAATGTACGTACAAATACGATCACGTATTAGGACATGCTGTTTAAAGCAGAACTAAGTGCATTCTGCGCATAATACGTATTTATATATTTATATATATATATATATATTTGTTTATAAATCAGATCGAAAGACTGTTGAACTGATCTGTGGGACTTTGAAAAAGCCTTTAAGCATAAAAACTTGAATCATCTACATACATATATGGAAAACGTATTCGTAATCGTAATTCGATTTGTTTCATAGTGTTTACCCGCTTAATAATTAGAGAATCTTAACTTTATTTATTTATATATATATATATATATATATATATATATATAATTTGATTAAATTAGGCTTGGATCTGCATGTACTTAGAGTTAATATTGGGAGGATTCGTATTTGATTCTGATATAGTAGATACATTTATTTCATTTATATTGTATTTGTTTATTTTGTTTTTATCTTTAGGTAGGTGTATTCGTTTCTAGCTTTGCATCCTGCAACATCACATGATTTCTGTATCATTATCTTTATTTATACGTTAATTAAGCTTCGTTCGTTTTAGTTAGATTGTAAATAGAGTTTTGGTTTGGTAACATTCCGGGGCATTCCAGGATAACTTGGTAGAAGGTAAATGGTAAATTGGTAATTTTTAATGTGGGAATTGAAAACTTATCATCGAATGTAGCACCAAAAGCAGCTGATAATAAAATAACTACACTTAAATGCTAAAAAGATACGTTTAAAAATTCATAATTCTTATTAGCAACAAATTGGATTTTGAACGTTTTCGAGAATAGTTTTTCAAAGTAAAAACGTTTGTTTTTTATTTATTGGTTTTTCTTTTTTCTGTAATTTTATATATATTTATTTTATTCTGTATTGTGGCAGTTCAGTTTTGCATCTCTGAAATACATTTCGGGACAGATGTTCTGAAATCACAACCAATGTGATGCACAATTCTCGCTACGTATCATCATCAAAAGACTGAAACATGTGATAATATGTTACTCAGATCGAGATGCGATCCATTTAAAAGAAGGAAGAAGCTCGAAAACAAGTTTTAGGCTATACTTATAGCGTCTACATAGAGTTGAGGGTCTAGCCAGGTCAAGCCGGTTTGGCGGATCTGAGTCCTAACAATAAACTGGATGAACTCAGCCTGGAAGAGAGCTCTCTCTCTCTCTTAAGATATAAATAAAAATAATGTAAGTAGTGTCGTTAAAACTTTATCACTTTGCTTTCTACCCAACCAAATCTTCTTCTTCATACTTTTCACTTTAAAACTTTAACATACACAATAAAATTCTCATATTTCCCCATTAGCTTCTCCCGCTCTCCTGCTCTCTCTCTCTCTCTCTCTCTCTCTCTCTGTCTAAAAATATGAATATATCTCTTTGCTCTCTCTCCCCCCTAAGCCCACCCACCCCGCATTGGTCAGTTTTATATTTGGTTTTTACTCCTGCGGGCCTTACAATGAGAAGTACTTCAAGAACTGGGCAGGCGGCACGGGCTGGGCAAGTGCCAACTGTCCGCCAGCTTCCTCGACCCGCTGCTTGTAGTCGGGACTCTGATCGACAATGCACGGATGACCATCGGAGGGCCAGAAGAGGCAACAGCAGGAGCGACATAGGGCCAGCACCTCGGCGAATTGATAGTCATCGTTGACGCCATAGGTGCGTCGCAATCGATGATAGATCTGTTTCCAGTCTTTGGTCTCGCCCATTTGCTTGATCTTGTCCAGGTCCAGGATGGTGTTAATCTGTCGCTGATTGAAATGGAAGCGTGTAAGCTCGCGCCAAATGCGCTGCTCCGACACCAGCTTGGCCATTGTCTCCCAGGCCTCGGCGGCCGACTCCAGATCTCGATGATCGGCAATGCACAGGATTATCTCGCGTACACACTCCTCGGGCAGCTCATGCAACTTGGGCTTGGCCTCCGGATCTGGTTCCCTTATCTCAATCTGACTGGCAACGCGCTGTATGCGCTTAATCCGGGCCACATGCTCCTGCCACAGATAGGTGCTGCCCAGCGGCTTGCCCCAGCACTTTTGGTTCTCCTGATTCACAATGTGCTCCAGCTTCAAGGCCAATCCACGCAGCACATTCGGATGCTGTTGGCTGTCATTGACTGTGAAGAATAGAAGAAGAAATATTACAATTGAAGTTGAAGTTTGGTTTACTCACCATGTGAGGCCACCTCCTCGACCATTTGGAGCAACTGACGCTGTGCACTGCCCGGCAGGCTGGCGATGCCCTTGTTGGAGACCAACAGCAGGAACGCACAGATATAATGAAAGCGTTTGCGATCCCTCACCGAGCGACGGAAATCGAGACGCTTCACTGCCTCGGTTAACCCATTGAAGCCGGCTATCTCACGGGTGCAGCGTATTGTGATGTGATAATGCGGCGGCATGCTGCCCGACTCCTCATCCTCCCCCTCGCTGGTGCTGCCAATGTCTGGGCCCTCTGAGCTGTGACTGCAAGTGTAGTTAAGTGATATATATGTTGAATGATATACTATATATAAAGTTAGTTTTAGTTTAGTTAGTTAAACTAAGAGACTAAAGACTGTTTAAGTCTTCTCTGCCCGTTTGCCAAGTGTTTGCAGGGTATCATTTGCCAAAGCCACAATTCGGAAGTGAATGCAATTGGTCTGTCCGCTTGTCTATACAATCCTACACCTCCCCCCCCACCCCCTGCACACTGCCTCATCCCATGGTCGACTATTATACCAGTTGGACAAGTTTTAAGTGTTTTTCTTGCATATTTGTTTAGTTTTGTATTATTTGCTTTAGCTTAAAGATTCGTAAACTGCTTTTTAAGAGGCGGAAGCATTTCCAAGTTTTCCCAGCAGCTGTTGCATGTGTGTGCGACTCGTTTATTGAAGCATAAGGGAAGGGGCATGCGCGGGGGGGAACTGAGATTGTCGCGTTTCCTTCAATTACAAGTTTTTCTTTCTTTACCAATTACAACAATTGAGCGAAGAAAAACAACTGTTGTCAAAGCACTAATAATAGTTGAATATACCCTAATGATTTAGTTAAGTGGGGTATATTAAAACGTTAGCCACACATTTTATAGTTCTTAGCAGCTTTCAATAATTAAATAAAAATAATTGTGGGCAATTGTTATGCTTAAAAGCATAAACATAGCTAATAATAAATTATTACAGGGTATGCAGAGTTGCGCATATTGACAACTGTTCAATTTAGTGTATATCTCTAGCAATCTTTAGCACTTTTAGATATAGATAAAGTCCAATATTGATTACAAGGCTAACCTACTTTGCTTTAGACGACACAAGGACTTTATTATTATCCTGAAATTCCCCTCCATGTAATTCCAAGGATTACACACAAAGCGTACTCTCAGCTTAGTGATATGTGTTAATTTTAAGAGCTGTCAGTTAGTTAATTGGACCAACTAGCTGCAGTCAACTGGCCAATAGATCGATATGCCTTGACCATATTTAGAATGCGGCTGAAACTGAGCGCCAACCAGGACGAGGACATGTCCTTCGGCGACTGCATTTCAATTTTCAACAAAATTGGGTCAAATTCCTTGTGCTGTGTGTGTGTGTGTGTGTGTGTGTGTGTGTGTGACAGTTGTTGTGTCATTGAGCTGCAATTTATTCAAATTTGGCTAAAATTGCATTTTAATTGCAGATCCGTTTAGATTATTTATTTCCAGCGCTTTTACTCTTCCTCTTGCTATGCTCTCTAGGTGTGCTTCTTCTTAAAGATTTGAGCATATACTATACATATAAAAATATAACTTCTTCTTTCTTAATTCCAATTTAAATATATTTTATTTAAATACAAAAATATAATTTAAATATATTTTATTTAAATAAAAAGATATAATTTGAATATATATTATCCAAATAAATATTATATAAATAAATTGGTTTCTTTTTCAGTAATATGAAAAAATACTATTAAATATTTAACTTGGCCAGAAACATCAAATTCGAATATTTTAATTGAATTCAAAGCATATAAAGTGAATGTTTAGGGTTGTCAACCTATTGCAAAAAACGTAGTTCTATTTACAATTATTTACAATTTGCGCGCTGCGTAGAAGAAAGTGCAAAATCTCAAGGCCTCGCCCCCTGGATAAAATATATAATAATAGCAGCTGAAACAAAGAAATTGTAATTGTTATTGTTGTTGTTGTTGTTGTTGTGCAGTCAACAGACTCCAGCCAACAGACCATGGAGTTAAGAGACACAGATGCAGAGAAAGAGAAAGAGAAAGAGAGTAGAAGAGAGAGTGAGAGAGGGAGATTGTTAGGGGGCCGTCGACCACGTGATTCATATATAAATCAGTCAACGACGTCATGTCATCATCAAGCGTTCGTTTACCTTTCTTTCAGCCAAATTAAACAAAATGCAATGAGATCGAAATGGGCAGCTGGGCAACTGAGAATTGAGAATTGAGCACTGAGAACTGAGAACTGTTAGTAGTGTCTAAGGGAACTCTAATTTTCGACTGCCAGATTCGCTTGTCTATTTTTAAGTGTGTGTGCGACCTTTTTCAACATAAATTATTGTGATTCGGTGGAATGGAGACGGGGGAATCGGGAATGGGGAATGGGATGGGCGTGGAGTCAACTTAAGACAAGAATTGACTTCTAGTCTAATTTTAGAGGAAGTTGGAAGAAGCTATCACATGTCGCCGTAGCTCTCCCAATGGAGCATTATAAATAGACTGCATATTTGGGAATTTCGGCAAGTTGCAACCGATCTCAGAGAGAGAGAGAGAGAAGAGAGAGCTGGCAAAGTTTGCAAGATCCATTAGGTTTGGTTCGTAGTCCCACAACGACATGGAACAAATAAGTCAATTATTATAACGAGAGAAAGAAAAAAAGAGCTATAAAAAGCGAGTGGGATAGATAGAAATGATTAATGCGCACATTACACTGTCCAACAAAATCAAAAAGAGTGCAAATTGCTAAAAAGCAAACATATTTATAACATTGTTCAACTAATATGAACTTTTATAAACATTTAAAATGTACACTTTAGTTCAAGCATTATGGACAGTGTAATTTAGCTTTATCTCATAACTTTTGAAATCAATCTATTAATGTACATAGAGCTGAAAGCTCTGTCATGCAATTCAATTGTGCTTTATCATCTATCAACCATGTTGCTTTACCCTGTTGTCTAGTGTACAAATTGGATTTGAACGCATTTCCATTGGCTGCATCCGAGTTTTTAACGTGTAGAAAGAAATAAAGCAACTGAGAGTCGATTCAAAAGGCCACACAAATGTTCAGTGGTGAGTGCAGTGAAAGTGGGTCCACATCCCCATTTGCCGCCCCATTCCCAACCTCATCCACATCCACATCCACATCAACGTCCGCATCCACGTAATGCACTCTGATTTGCTTTTTTCTTTTTTTTTTTTTTTGATGTAATTTATTATTTTTTTTTTTTTTTTCGTTTGTTTTACATTGAATTTTTGTAATTATGATTTTCGTGCAATCGGCAATTGCATTTTTAATTGTGAAACTTAAAATGAAAAACTATTTCGTTGAGCCACTTAACACAGTTATGAAATGTTCAGTGGCATTTCCTAATTACATGACTTTCATTTGGCCAAATAATAAATTAAATTATGCAATTTTTATTTACAATTGAGGTTATGCATGAACGACATTTCCTCACACATTAATCATATTTCGATTGCCATTCAGATGCATACGTAAAGCTCGAGTTTAAGTTTAATATATAGCATTTATTTTATAGAATAACGGCATTTTTATTATAACTGCATACTGCTCTCACTGCTCAGTTCTCTCACCCATTGAAAATCGATTTGAGGTGGGAAGTTGAGTTGATAAAAGTGAGACAGAACCTTGAGCTTTTAGTGCCGTTACAAGCTGCCAAATACAAACGCATACAGACGCACTTTCGCCTAAACTTGACCGAGTTGTGGTCTGGTTTATTTGTATGTGTGTGTGTGTGTGTGTGTGTGTGTGTGTGTGTGATGAAAGTTTCCAAGGTTATTAGGTTTATGTAAAAACCTCAGCTCGTCCTTCAGCTAGTAAGAAACATCCCAGAGCTAATATATCACATTTACTATATACTATATATATACTTTATATATTTTTTCTTTTGGAACAAAGGCGCCTACGCTACTATATATATAGATGTATACATATATATATTTGGAATGAAAATTTCTTGTTTTCTTCCGCATTTTCCTGCCATTAAAATAATATTGTATATACATCGTGTCTGCCTGACAAATGCCAAAAATAGTTTCCATTGCTGCGTTCGGAAAATCCTCTTTATGACATGTCAAAATAATCACTTTAAAATGACTTTTCCCTTGTGTTTGTAATTTTATTCTGGGGTTCTGTTTCATGTAAATCATTGGATTGTTTCAAGTGCATCGACTGTTAGTTGCCTACTCCCTAGAGATTTGAGAAAAAGTTGCATTGGAAAATTATACTTAATGGTTTTCATTTCGATTTCTACAGACTTTGTTATTATTGCCATTTTTTTTTTTTATCTATACAACTTGCAATCAATCAAATGGGAGCGCCTACCAAAGCAAGTCTCTCTACCTTTTTTTTTACAATTGGTTCAATCTCACTTTCACACTCATTTAAAGTGAGTCACCCTAATGGTAATAGACAAACCATTTAAGACATACCTCTAATACATAGTATATGGCAAATGAAAAGCGTAGGGACATTAAAGTAATACTACATAATACTATATAATCCTATATAATACAATTATAATACAAAGAGTTGTTTAAACGAATCATTTCGTATGAAGATTATATTATACTAAAACGTTTCGACATTTTCCGTTTCGTTATTGTCGTTTGTTATGATGATGTTTTGTGTAATCATTAGTTGAAGCTTTAAATAAAAGGTGAAGGGCATTTGCCTTGGTAGCCCACATTTTGTTATCGATATCATCAATAATGAAGTACTGTTATATTTTATGCTAATTATACAAATAATTAGTGCCTTTCAAGACAGATAAGAAATATAGTAGGTCGTACAGCGACCTTGGAAATTCATACATTTTCTAAACACAATACATTTCCGGTGACCTTGGCCTTTTATCTGTCAAATAGGTTAAGTTATCTTAAGTTATTCGATAAGAATTGCAATATGTGGTGGTATTTTACACAATTAGACTAAGCATTTCACAGAGATGATGAATATTGACATTTTCTATTGTTTTATTTCGGCCCGACTACAAGGTGACTGCAATACGCAATAGAAAAATGTAAAACGATTGTCATCAAATTTGTTTTGTCATCCAACTCTGATTGTTAATCAGAGTTTTTGTATTGTCTATGTCGTATCAACGATATCAACGCCAACACCAACATAATAACATCAATAAATAAATAAATAATAACAATAAGACTCACCGCTTACGTTTGCCGCCACATTCAAGCACCTTTAAGCGTTCCCAGCCCTCCTCGGTCTTGACCCAAGCCTCACCAGGTGATCGAAAATCTTTCGAAATGAACGCCATGTGTAGTTTTACTTAACTTTTGTTTTGAGTTACCTTTTACTCTTTATTACGTATTACGAATATTATTTAATTAGTCGTAGTATTTATTTTATATGTTTTATGTTTATGCGGACGGCGATTTGACTGCTGCAAAAGTAAAAATAATTTTTCTTTTCAGAAATTTCAACATTTTATGAATTTTTCAAGCACTGCTACAAAAATTTGTTGCGCATTTTCCAAATTTATCAACAAGTCGCACACTCTACACTCTTTACCGTTGCGAAAGCTCAAATCGGCTATCGTGCAAATAAATCGATATTGTAAAAGTTAAGCAACAGACCATATTTAATGTCAAATTAATTTTGCCCAATATTTAAGCTTTACCCTTTCTTTTGTTAATTAATCTTAGCAAACAGTCTAGCAGAAGAGTATAGAAACGTTGACAAGTTCGTTGAGCTGCGGAATCAAAACAAAATGAAAATAAACCAAATAAAGGCAAACCAGCAGAGCCAGAGAGTGCACAATAGCAACGAAATGAGAGCGCACTACCAGCTGTTCGTTCAGTGATTTGTATAGTCGCGAGATGGTTGGTGGAGAGGGTTAACTGTTTGGCGCTCGAGTGGAGCACGAATCGTGCGTTGTTTTGTATTCTCTCTTCGTAATTCGTGTGATTGTGTGTGTGCGTGCTTTAGGTACACAGCTGATTTCTGCAATTACGCGTTTGTTTTGCTTTTGTTGTTGTTTTTTTTGTTATACATTTTTTTTCCAGCTTGGTTTTAAAACATGCAACCAAATTTTTATATCAACATTAAACCTAAACTTTACTTTCATTTCCTCAATTAAGTAATTTCAATTCACACACTTATTGGCAGTACATATGCTAACTATATACAATTCTTGCATATATACAAAGAGATAATTGCTTTGTAATTGTTCAGTTCAGAACGTAATTTCTATTCTGTATATAATTGCAAAAGTATATATCGCTTTCTTCTACGCACTTTGTAAATTGGCTGGTCTAGTTTTGGATTGATTTCCACGCTGCTATTTCTTAGCAGTGGCAGTATTCCAGCTCCCACTCAGTAAAATTATAGCACTCTGCGGAACTTAAATAACAATGCTAGCGCACAGCTCCACTAACTCCACGAACTGCTTCACTTGACGTGTTTAACGTTGCACTCGAGCCCCAAAACGAAAGACACTGTGTTGCCTAAATGTTGCTCAACATTGCCTGAACACTAGCAGAAAAAGTTAGGCAACATGTAGCTCACATAGAAAAACCCAGCAACATGTACCCTTATAGAGAGGAAGTAAGGAACATATGATAGCTTAGCAACATGTTGCCTCACAATAACTTATTCGATGTAGTGTTTCGATATTTGTAATCGAGCTATCGATATATGCTTATCAATAATGTAGCACATCACTAGCTCATGTAAGATTTCATAATTTTTGCCGAAAACTTTAATCACATAAAAAATTTCTCATCGAGCAGACTGACATATATCCTAACGTTAATCAAGTAATAATGTCGGCATCGGAACAAGCACCCAAAATCAAGTACGGAGAAACCGCACCAAAGATTGACAAAGCACAACTGCAGTTCATGAAACTTATCGAGTCCCAAAATTTGGATCGCGTGCAGAAGTTGAAGCGTGTGCGACGCAATAATTTGCTAACCGCCGGTGCTCTCGGCCTTTCAGTTGTGGCCATCTACGGTTACTCCATATTCTCGGTGCAGCAGGAAAAGTTCCTCGACGACTTCGAGGAGCCCAAGAAGGTGACCACCAATTAAAGCTGGTCCCATCACTCGTTAACTATTAATCCTCTAGTTGTTAAGTGTTTTGCATTCAATTTGTACACATTTCTGAAATCGTTATAAAACAACAACAGCAACAACAATGTAAGTATTCATCCGTGCTGCTTGAATCAGTAGATAATCCTCTTGTCATTACAGATGTCCCAAGCAACGGCGCGTATCCTCAACAATGGCATGCGTCTGCCTCCGCTGCCAAGCATCAGGGATCTGGTAAAGCTTTACAAGCTGCAGGCAATGAAACAGCTCAGCCAGAACTTTCTAATGGATGAGCGTCTAACGGATAAAATAGTCAAGTCAGCTGGTCGCATAGATTCTCGTGACATTGTCCTAGAGGTGGGTCCTGGCCCGGGTGGCATAACGCGATCAATCTTGCGTCGTCAGCCACAGCGTCTGATGCTTGTGGAGAAGGATGCACGCTTTAATGAAACGCTACTGCTGCTGCGTGAATGCGCCCGTCCGCTGGACATGCAGGTAGACATCTACCACGAGGACATATTGCGCTTTAACATCGAGCAACACGTGCCGGACACCGAGCAACGTATCCATTTGATTGGTAATCTGCCGTTTGCGATTTCCACGCGCCTGCTCATCAATTGGTATGCGGATTTGGCTGCCAGACGTGGTGCCTTCCGGCGAAACGACACCTGCATGACGCTCACCTTCCAGAAAGAGGTTGCCGAACGTATTTGCGCCCCGTTGGGCAGCGAACAGCGCTGTCGTCTCTCCATCATGTCCCAAATCTGGACGCAGCCGATATTGAAGTTCATCATACCGGGAAAGGCGTTTGTACCCAAGCCACAAGTGGATGTTGGTGTTGTCAAGGTGATCCCGCTTAAACAGCCCAAAACCCAGCTGCCCTTTACAATCGTAGAGCGCGTCATGCGTCACATCTTCAGCATGCGCCAGAAATTCTGTCGCCGTGGTTACAGCACCTTGTTGCCGCCCGAGGGTCGTGAGGAGACAACACACAAGCTCTTCCAGCTGGCTGATGTGCAAGATACGCTGCGTCCGTTTGAGCTTTCCGTGGCCGAGTGTTTGCGTCTCGCCGACGTCTATGCTGAGCATCTTATCAAGCATCCCGAGGTCGCCACTTACGATTACCGTGGCCCAAAGCAGACGGCCAATCCCGAGTGCCTGGACTGATTTAACGATTTCATCAACTTGTTTTCTTTATATTGTAAAAATTGTATTACATAATAAGTAGTTCAGTAAATAGAGACTACGACAAAATTGTAAGCCAACCCTCTTATGGGAGTCATTGTAAAATCCTTATAAAAAACATACAAAATGTGTGTATGGACGGAATGTGGTTAGACGAGATTCGAGTAAAAATTGAACTGTCGTTAATTCTAAGGCACTTTGGTACTTGGCTTAGTACAGCTTAGTGAAAGTGGAATGTGCTCAGGAGTACCAGCACAACAACTGAGATGCCGGCTAGCATTGAGTTGTGTAGGCCGCTGGCACCATTGCAACGATGATCGAGGAAGCAGAAGCAAAAGGTTGTATCTGAGAAATAGTCACGCTTCACGTCGTGCTCCTTGATGGTGTGATTGACGTAGTGTGCCAGGCGCAAATCTTTAGCTGCTGTACGGCAGCCTTCGTATTTGTCAGCGGGTATATCTGTACGGAAACTCAAGGCGCTGAGGCAGTCGCGTGTGATGGTCTCCTGGGTGCCACGACGTTCGGTCACTTTGACGCAGATATCGTTGCTCTCCGGGCATTGTTCGCCCAGGAAGCCAATGCCTCGCCAGTTGAACTTCTCGGCGCAGCCGGGTGTGGCCGAAGTGCAACGATAACACCAAATGGCAGCACCTATGAAAAGAAAGCCAATGCAAGTAATCAATTGACTAATGGAGCACCCTCATAGTGTTGTTGTTGTTGTTGCTACAGCTTCTTCTTCTATTGTTTACTTTAATTGATGATTCAATTACAAACCTTCGTGTATAAATGCTGCTATTAACAGCAGGATAGAAAGCGTAGCCACCGACTGCATTGTATATTAATATACTTTTATAAATTAAATGGTTTAATACAAATATTTTTAATAAATAAAATTACACTTTTACGACAAAAACAACGCCCAAACATATAATAATGATGGCACGCATTATCGGCCACAGTTGTTATCGACTGCTAATCGACAACCGCCACAATTTAGCCAACAGTGATGGAGAAGAGTCAATAGTGTTGGCAACTGTTTAAATATAAAGCGCCAGTTTAAAAGCTCTGTCAACACCTAATAGGAAAAGTTCCATCGAATAATTTATAATTTGTAAACAAAATATCTGATTTTTTGTGGAAAGTAAAAGGCGTTGTCATTGTTTACTGTTGTTGACATCTTATTTGCAGCCACATTTTGTAGTGTTTTTACTCAGCTAAACGTTGTATGTTATTTTGTGAATACATAAGTTATTCATTTGGCACCAATTTAGCGATTTTACAGCCTATTTCCGACACACATATTTTTGGAGTTTCCTACTAACAGTCATATGTATTTATAGAGCTGCAAAATTAATATGCAAATCAGAGCTACAGAAAGGGGGAACAATAAACTTTTGCTCGTATTTGGTGATCGCTTTTAAAGCATTTTTTTATTTTTATGTGTGGAATGTGCGATGTTTGTCAATTTAAAGGCCAAGATGAATCAGCGGGCCAAGTAAAGGCGGCACTGTTAATTAAACGACCCGCTGACAAATTCCAAAAAGAGCGACAAGCGCGTAAGACCAGTGGATGCTCGTATTGAATCGTCACGCAAAGAAAGATGCTCAAATATGGAAATGACGAAATATCTTCGTCGGGGTACAATGGGCAAAAGATTCACAAAAAATGAAGAGATGAATATTCGAACATAAAAGATGTTGTCTTTAATATTATATATTTTTTTTATTATTTTGCTTTTGTTTTATGCTTATAACTACGAAACTAAACAAATTATACAGTTAGTCACATTTGCAAATATCGCATACAGTGTTTTTTGAATAAATCAAAATAAATTAATATTTTAAACTAATGGAGAAGATAATATGCTCACACATGAGATATGATAAAAGATCATTAAGTGGGGTTTTTTGTTTAAGAAATTATGCAAATTGTGTGTTTTTTTTTTTGTTATTTACAAATTGGAATAATAAATAAATTATGCACGCTAAATGAATCATTCACACAAAATAAACAAACAAACAAAACTAACTAATGCACTTGCACTCACATTCACACACTTGGACACACATACTAGAAAACTACGAATACATTTTATGTAAAATCACGTTTCAGGTTGAGACGGCCGCTCCCCCCAGCTGGACCCCTGCTAGGCCCACTGGTGGCAGTTGCCTAAACGGAGACAACAAACTCCTTGCCGGTCTTGAAGTCGACGCACTTGAACTGCGGACAGCATTTGGGGAAGCTCCAGTTGAGGTCACTGGGCAGCTCCTCGCAGCCAGGCATCTCGATATAGGGACAGGTCTCGATATTGATCTGACGCGCCTCAATGTCGCACGTCATGGCAGCACAGATGCCCTTCGGCTTGTATTCCTTGGCGGGGAGCATGAAGCGTCTGGTCAGCTTATCGTAGCATTTGCCTGGATGCGCTGTAAGTATAAAGAAGAATGTGAATGTTAATGTGAATCAGTTAAAGCGGAAGTTGTTTTTCTGTATTGTATTTTCTGTTGTTTTGCTTTATTGCAGCCGCTTGCAGTTGTTCATTATGTCGTTATATTTATGCACAAGGAAGTTAACTACGTTATGCAAAACTCATTCAAAACTTGAGATATATACATATGTATACCTACATACATATATAGTTTCCATAAATATCTGTAAGTATTTACTTACTTAACTTTCAAAATGGTTTGTTCTCATGGCATGACTTGCCGAAAAGACTTAAGCCACAAACTTAACAAAAGACTCAAAGCACGAACTTGACAGTCATGCCGAAACAGAATTGGAACCAAGTAAAAATACCTACAAAAACACAGAGCTCTCTTGTGGCATATTTATAAATAAACTCTCCAACTCTCAAGTGGTAATTGCAAACAATTGACTGGCTTTTATTTATAACATTTTGCCAGCGGCTGAAATTTGCCGTAGCAGCAGCTGTCGAATGTTTTGATTAATGGTACTCCCCTGCTGCCATTTAGGTCGCTGGCGGTACAATCTCAAAGAGTTTGTACATTAATTTGATTTATTTTTGTTTTTTATTTTTCTTGTTTTCTTTTTTGCACTTAATTGAGTTGGCGATAAAGAAATTCGCGTGAACTCATCGCCTATTTTTAATCGTTAGTACCACAGCGTTTTGCTAGTTATTCCTGATAGTAAACCCGGTCAGTAGTTAGACGACCTTCAGATAAACAAATCGAGAAACTATTTCTTTTATTGTAACACAAATCCGCATATTTATGCAAATGAATAGTCACAAAAAAAAATAAGCAAAACGAAGCCAAAGAGTTAAAAATCAGCACATTTCTTATGCTAATTTTTAGCAGACGCAAAAAACCCAAAAACCGAAATTTGTACAAAGAAAAATAACAAATAACTAATTTAGTTGTTGTTGCCAATTTTGTTTTGCGCTGTTTGAGCTGTTTTTAGCTCTCTTTGACGTCAACGAAAACAGCAAAACAAAATATAAATCAAAAAAATGTATTAAGACATTTAATAAAAACAAAATCTCATATTTTTTAGCTTGTTTCTGACGTCGTTACAATTAAAAGTATAACAACTCTTTAAGATTAAACAAATCAAATTAAATATTATTACGCGTATGAGGCTATAGAGTCTATAGTCAACCTGTTCCATAAATCAGTCAGAGAAACTGCTAACTGCTCTCAGCTTTATGCGCTTTTTATTGTTGCTAAAGGTCGTTTAAAGCATCTGACCATGTTTTTGTGAAGGCTTTGTATGTGACTGAAATTAATTAAAAACTTAATTTAAAAGTTTCCAATTAAGCGACATATCGAGCTACCAGCTAGTCGCATATATTAACATTTTTATTTAATTTATCGAAGCAAAATCATCGAATCTTAATAATCATCATTTGATACACTAATACTACACACATCCTTAGCGAAGAACTGTTACATTGAGAGCTTTTAGCCAGAAGTATATTTTTTAAATACTAACCAGTATGAATGAGCGCGGGCTGAGTGTAAACAGCCGCTTCTGCAACGCAGGCGAGGCAAGCGATCAACGCGAGTGCAACAGAAACTTTTTCCGCGTACATTTTGATATTTATGTTTATTAATTGTTATCTCTTCTATTGTTTTGCAATTTGTTTTCCACGCGCCGTAAACAGACGTAGATGTTTAGCTTTAGCTTTTGTTTATGCTAAAACTTTGAATTTTGTAGAGCTTTGCACTTGGCACTTAACAGTCAGCAACTGAAGCTTTATCGGCCAGCGGCGCTCATATTTAAGTGCGGCAGCTCAAGCTAAAGCGACTGTCAGAGGGCTTACGCTCTCCCACAATCTCTTACGCTCACGCTCTCTGGGAGCCGTTGTTGCTGCTGCTGCAAAGCACATGTTTTCTTTTTGATTGCGTTGTTTGCTTGCTTCGCTTCTTTCGCCACACATTTTTGCGTCTTGGGTTATTCCAAATCTAACGCACTCCATAAATCTTAGGGCACATATACATAACTACATAAGTATGTACAAATGTATGCACAAACTTGGTTTGCCGGCAACATTTTCAATTGCTCTCTCTCTCACTCTCTCTTCCTCGCTCTTTGGTTTACCCGTCATTATTCTATTGCTCTCCCACGCTCAAAACACGCCATTGTTCTGCATTTTGCAGTTTGTTGATTTAATTGTTTGATCATTTCAAATGGCAGCGACTTGCCGACGCGTTTTATCCAAATCCGTATGGCTCTAGGGGGTTGCGCGTGGGTGTGTCTCAATCTTGGAGGCGTTGCGGCATGCTTGTAATCATACGCCTAGCCTTCTCTTGCTTTCATTTTATGGCAATGTCGGCTTAGTCAGCGGAAAAGTGAGTTCTCTTGCGTATTATTTTGATGTACAACTATTTATTTATATATTCAGTTTGTTTATTTGTATACACATATTTAAAACCGTTAACTCTTTTAAGGTGCACAAGAACTACAGTAGTTGCTGCCTCAAAAGGATTTTCGCTTGATTGAGAACTTGTAGGATGCCCTTTTCTTTTTTTTACTTTAAACCGCCTTGAGAGTGTGTGTTAAATTGCCCTGACAGAGCTTGATGAACCTGCCACGGCGTCGTGTACAGGCTAACAGTGCTTATTATCCCATTCGAGCGACGCCAAGTTGACGCCGCTGGCCGTCGGGGGGCGTACCGCTTAATGGAAACTAGTCGCCTGCTGCCTGTTTTGTTTTATTGCATACCAGACTTTAAATACAATTAAGTTATGCGCGGCATTGCCCGAACAGACAAGCAATGTTGTGTCAGCATTGGAAATAGCCAAGTTAGCTGTGATTGTAACCTCAATTCATGAGCTGTCTGCATAGGAGAGGTCAGTTTAAGTATAGAGAGAGTTTGTTCTATGCAACAGCCAATTTGATAGGCTTAACGTAACCCAATTGACTTGTGTAGTATTGATTAAAGTCTCTTTATGTTGCTTACTTGATATTTAGGGGTTCGTTCTCACTTGATTGCGTCTTAAAGTCCCCGCTGAATACCCGTTAAACCCGTTTGAAGCCTTGATACGCTTGTCACACTTGCAACAAGTCGCAGAATCGTAGAGACGCGACAGGCGATCCCAAGCCCGGGCTCAACAACGATAACAACGACGACCGTGTGACGTCAATTTGTTGTTTTGCCGTTGTCGTTGCTGGTGTTTTGTTGCTGTTTTTGTTTGCTTGTGTTTGGCGTTGTTTTTGACATTGCCTTGGCCTGGCGGGACTGAAACCGAATTCATTTAGCGGCGCACGCTGGAATTTATTAATTATGACTGGGTACAACATTTTAGCACAAGGCATGATGATTGGTGGGGGGAGCCAGATGGGCTCAGGGGGGGCAACTATGCTAAAAATTCCATTCCAAGTCTCCGTTTTATAGCTGATTTATTGTTTATTCGTTTTAATGTTATTGCTTATTTTTGGTCTACGTGCTGGATCCAATGTAACTAAAAGAAACAACAAATCAGAGAAAAATATAAATAAATAAACAAAACAAATTGATAAATATTTATGGACTTTAGGTTTTTGTTTTGACGTGACGCATAATTAGTAATAAATTGTGTATTAAAACAATCCCTCGCATACAGTAGCATGTTTTTGATGCCCCCACTCCACTTGAACCAACCATACGCACTTAATAAACAATTAATTACTGATTAATTTCATTGGACGTGTGCCGCATACAGTCGACAAATATACTCTGAGGTTCACTCCTATTTATTTCAATATATATATAGTTTTTAGTAAAAAATAAATATTTATTTTATCAAATTATTACTTCTCTTTTACAGGCTCTTTAAAATGGGATTTGTTTTATCTCAAACTCTAGACACAAATTATGTTATAGTTAAACCTTTGTTTGGTATTCCCCAGAATTGTGTGAGATGAATTGAGTGATGGAGAAAGAAATTTCTTTCAAAGCGACAACGGAGCAGACTTCATAAATTAATTTAAGTTAAATTTGCATATTTAACACGTCGTTTTTGTATTTTGATTAGCCAAACAAAAAAGAAAAAAACCCCGAAAAACCAAATCCGCATACAAAAACATACAAGTAGAAGCTCTTGGGACTGATACTCAGTCAGAGTCTGGCGCCAAAGAAATTGCCAATGATCCATCAAGCGGTTTGAGTGGTTTTGTTTATCACAGTCGACAGTCCAGTCCCCCAGTATCAGATAGAGTCAGACTATGATTTGGATACAGCTCCAGCCTCTGCCATGTGCTAATCGCTCGACGGAACGTTGCGTGAAGTTTTTATTACACGTCGCCGACGTTGCTACCGTCCAGACCGGTCCACAGATGAATTTTTTGAATCTATTTCCCGGTCGAAATGTGGCTGCGATTGTTTCTAATTATGCAGGAATTTTAGATGCGGCGTCCGTCTCCGAGTCGCCACGATAAATTCTGCGAATTTGACAGATTTTTTATTATTTGACAAACTAATATCATAAATACACGTCCAGTTTGTAGAATATAAGGTGTGACTGATTTACAGAATTTACGTTAATAAAATATCATCTAGTTCACTTTCGTATACTTACTATTTAATATTATCAGTTCTATTCCTTAACTAAATTTTGTAGTATTGTAAATATTTATCTTATGTTTTAATAATGTCTAAAACCGTGTTAGTTTCAGCCATTAAACAATTGGTTAAATGCCTGCGAAGATTGAATGAGCCAGTTTCAATTGACGAACTGCTACAGGCTTGTAATATAAATGTGGGTGATGGAAATATGAATGTAAACGTATTTAAGAAACAATTATCAAATATTATGGACATTGGAGTGAAATTTGGTTACATAAAAAAGTGCAACGATCATTACTTTGCATCCACCCATGTCGACGATGTGGTGGCTATGTTGGATTCCAGTTTTGACTCCAATCTTGTGGATGCCCATCCTGCCGACCTTTTGCAAATGCTGTGTAAAAAGATTCCATTGAACTGTGACGATGTCGAGAGTCTTTCAATATCATCCAGTGAGAGTAGTGACGATTACGATAACGATAACACCATGCTTTAAAATACCAAATAGCAAATCACTAAATATACCACAGCAGACGTGAAATTCATTTTAAAAAGGACTAAAAATCGTATTGACCGGCAACTGAAAATATATGCATAATATGGAAGCGTTAATTTGTTAATGGATTATACTCACAGTGGCTAATGGCTTTGGGAGACCGGCGTATCGCCCACGCGTTTCGTTTTAGAACCTGTACGCTCCATTGCCAAAATCACTTAGCAGGCGACGAATTGATGATATAAAGGAATGTGCAGTTAAATGAAATTAACTGTAAAATAATGAAAATTAAATTACATTTTATATCCACAATATGAGGGCAATCAATTCATTTGCCAAATTCTTTTGGTTTTGTTTTATTGTTTTTGTTGTTTTAATTTTATTTTTGCAGTCTCCGTCGTCATTTTGGGTTAAACCCAAAGAGCATCATTTCGCCCCGTCGATGTCTCGCCCCTCCATCAATAAACAAAGTCGAACTAGTCCAAAACGCCGGCGACTTTCTGACGCCGTCTTCGTCTCTGTTGCCGTCGCAGTGACGCCGTCGACTTTCACGATCCGGTCTAAGTTTGAATTTCAAATGAATGACGTGGATTAACCAAAATATATATATATATATATATGTATATGTGTAGTATAAGGTTAAACTTGTGAATATGAAACCTACATTAGTTATACCGTATGTACGCCGCGGACAGTTTGCTAAAGTTAAACTTTAATTAGTCGAATTTGTCAACTTAACAAAGTCCAAACAACAAGGCGAAGGCCAGAGAACCCAGATGAACCTTAGGAATTCCCATTTGAATTTGTTTTTCTTTTAAGATTCCATTTTATTTCATTTACGATTTAACAAAATTTACATGTCAAATTAAACCGCTGCACGACGCAGTTTTATTTGTTTTTGGTCCACTTTTGTTTTGATATTTGGTATAATGATATACATATCTAAAAGCGATCAGAGAGATCATACGTCAGGGTGCAGACCAAACATGATGAGCAGATCGTTCAATTCAAATTTATCCTGATAACGATATGGTTTATTAAACATCAGAATATTATTAAATGGCTTGAAGATGATCGGTTTCAAAATGCCCATAAATTGACCAACGAATCTATGAATTAGTTGACCAAACAACTGCAATATGAGAGATTATATTATAGCCGGTTCATTTGGGCATATTCCATTAACTTACATCAGCGAAAAGAACAGCTCCATTGCAGTTTTCGTAGGCGGTACCGAGTTCTTGGACACGCCAGAAGATTGCATTCTTTATGCGTAATATTTCCAGAATGTGCTCGTCTTTATGATTTCGGCCCATGCTCTTGAACAGACGCACTACATTCCTGGCCTTGCATTTCTGTGCAGGGCTTAGTAGCTGCCAGCGTGGTGTCACCTTGGAGAACACTGATATATTGCTCTCAATGAAGGCGCTATAGGTTACCCAATAACGTGCCCCCTCCACGTTATCAGCCACACTGTTTGGCATCGGTGTCTCATAAATGAGGAATTTGAATACGGGCACAAAATCAAAACTGATCTCAATCGGTGTCTGGTCAGCCATTTGAATAGCATTGATGCTGTATCCTAAAATCTGATTAGGCATCTTGCAAGTACGCCACGATAGCTGATAAACCCTAGAGCCACACGTTAAGTTCTTCAATTCGCCGATCGTATTATTAATGTGTGTGCTCAGCATTTCGTGGACGATTTCAGCCGATACATATCCATCTTTGACAAATGGATGCTTCACTTTGCTCTTCAAATATAATAAATCTTTCATCTCATTTATCTGGAAAATAGGCTTCATTTTCAGTGCCACTTTAAAGGGTAGGAAATAGCTAAAGTCGGGCACTAAATCGATGGATTTCCCTTTCATAAATGTCGCTACAAAATATTACATTATGTAACTATGTGTCACTACGTATATGGGTATCATACTAACCAGAGCTTCCCAGATCAACGAAAATGTCGCTGAAGGGCGAAGATTTCTTTTTAGATAGTAGATCCATTACATTCACTATATGTTTCACATCGGCGACACAAGTTTCATATTCATCCCTGGAAAAATTAATCTTCTCTATAACTATCTTAAGTGCAGTATCCAAATCCAAATCCATATTTATTTTACTTTGGCAAAAGTCTTGCGGAAACGGTTACTGAACGCAACTGGATCCATCGCATTTCTCCTAGGATATCGATTGCATTTGATTATCGGTCTAGAAACCGGCTGAATCAAATAACCGGCGGTAGAGGAAAAACTATGAAGAATTGCAACTCTGGAGGATAAATCCCGAATTAGACTGCAAAAAGTAATTGACTAGAGATATATAACGAAATATTGTGCAGAAATGAAAACACTTATATTTTTATTCATTTATCAGCTATATTTTCAAATAAACAAGTCTTCATCATAATCATTTTATTATATATATAATTAAAATATTATGAGGTTTTCTTTGAACTGTGATTTTTTACAGTTTGAATATTTTGTAGTAGTGTGTACAAAGAAAAGCATCGATAACGACCGCTGTGAATGATTTACAAATGTATCGATAGTATCGAACGGGCAAGACAATCGATGTCTTGCGGTCGACTGCCTAATTTTCCGCGAGTTCGGCATGTTTGTTGCGTGATTTTCCATTTGTATTAATATAACCAACTAGCGGTATCCAAGCAATTGCAGGCACTCAACAGGTGCAATCGCTCCTGGGGTCATGGCTGAAGTAAAGGACTGGCGGCCATTTGTTTATGGCGGTTTGGCGTCTATAACAGCCGAGTTTGGTAAGTTAATAAGCGGCAATGATTTGTGATTTTTGGGTCTTATCGCCATCGAAAATCTGGTGTAAACAAACACTTGTGCGTATTTTCATGCAGGCACTTTTCCAATCGACACAACAAAGACCCGCCTGCAAATTCAAGGACAGAAAATTGATCAAACATTTTCACAACTGCGATACCGTGGAATGACAGATGCATTTGTTAAAATCTCAAAGGAAGAAGGACTGAGAGCATTATATTCAGGGTAAGGGTAAGCCAATTGACCCAATAACGTGCTAACCTCAATCATATGTAATTATGAATATACAATATACATACGTACATAACTCATGCATTTGTATGTAAATGTGTAATGTGTGCATATTGATAACGAGGAGCAACAACGTCTCGTGTTCATAATTCGAAATGGTCTGTAAACTTTGCCCCTGCTTGATAAGCGTGGGCAAGAGTAACCCCTTAGACTTTGTGTTTTTGTGATAGCCAGATATCAGCTAAGTAATTCTTGTCTTGCAGCATTTGGCCAGCGGTATTGCGGCAGGCTACCTATGGCACCATCAAATTCGGCACCTACTACACACTCAAGAAGCTGGCAAATGAGCGGGGCTTGCTAACGGATGACGATGGCAGCGAGCGTGTTTGGAGCAACATAATTTGTGCGGCCGGAGCGGGAGCTATTTCATCTGCAATTGCGAATCCCACCGATGTGCTGAAAGTGCGAATGCAGGTTCATGGCAAGGGTACCGATCAATTGGGCCTCATTGGCTGCTTCAGGGAGATTTACAAATACGAGGGCGTACGTGGTCTTTGGCGTGGTGTGGGTCCAACGGCGCAACGAGCGGTAGTCATTGCATCCGTGGAGTTGCCAGTCTATGACTTTTGTAAACTGCAACTAATGAGCGCTTTTGGTGATCACGTGGCGAATCATTTTATGTATGCGCACTTGTCTTTAATTATCTAATTAAGAGGTCCATTAATTTAATATTTATTTACAGTTCGAGTTTTATTGCCAGCCTGGGCAGCGCCGTTGCCTCGACGCCCATTGATGTCATTCGGGTAAGTACCAAATCATGTCCGGCACCAAAAGATTCTATTATATTTTGAATTCCGTAGACGCGCCTGATGAACCAAAGGCATGTGACAGTGCTGAATGGTGGCATGGCTACTGCAACGGCATCAGCACATAAACTTTACAGCGGAAGTCTCGACTGTGCTGTGCAAACGATACGCAACGAAGGTATCTTGGCGCTCTATAAGGGCTTTATACCCACGTGGGTGCGAATGGGTCCTTGGAACATAATATTCTTCATAACGTACGAGCAACTAAAGAAATATTAACATCCTCGTTGTTGGATATCGAGCGACATCAAGTACAAGGTGTATTTAGCATTTGAAACCAAAAAGATCTATTTTATAATACCTAGAAGACGGTTAGCTAAGGATCATAGTTGAAATCTTTGAAATCGAGCCAGGGAGTAGACACTAAAGTGCCTCTTCAATGTTGGTTATCTAATAGCCACATTAACTCCTTCACCCAGTGGACAAAAGTGACAGCAACTGTATTGATATATGTATAGTATGTTGTTGCGCCTAATTTATAGTATTTGCATTTGACCTAAGGAGTTATTGACAAGTGGAGTTCCTTTAGTCCCTGACTTCTTATGCAATAACTAGCATTTGTTTGTTCTCATCTAATTCGCATTTACCTTAAGAACTACAAATGTGACGAAAATTAGTTTAATTTAGCTTCGATTTGGCTTATTTCTTTTTAAAACACTTTTTGATAGAAAGTTTAGTTTCATTATTGTATTAAATCGCGCATTTCATTAATTCAAAGCAATTTTTGGACTTAAATCGCACTGCATACAAATCTATGCTGTAAATATGTACATTAAGAAATATAAATATATAATTGCATGCATATATCATATACCATAAACCTTATGTATGTACTATTAAATAAATATACCATTTGAAATCTCATACAATTTTTTTTTAATTTTAACTTTAATTGGATTAGAGTTCATTTATTCTGATAAGATTATTTAACGATAAGAATTATCGAATTCTAGCGTACTACAGCGATAGTAATTTCACTTTATCGAAAGCTATAAATAAAGCCGGATGTTGCGGTACTTGCAGTACACTTGGTACTTGGGTACCAAAACTGGTAACTTATTTCTTCGTTGGTACTTTAGTTTTTATAAAAAAATGAATTGTTACTACTACTACTATTACTTCATCTACTACTATTTATCTCCTCCTAATACGACTACTATTAATTCAACTACTAATTCTACTGCTAATTCTACTACTACTAATTCTACTCCTACTTTTACTTCTACGACTAATATTACTACTGTTAATTCTACTACTACTAATTCTACTCCTACTTCTACAACTCCTAATTCTTCTACGAATTATACTACTTCTACTACGACTTCTACTACTACTTCAACTACTACTTCTACTCCTAAACAAAGGAAAAATTGATATTTAAAAAGTTTTTTATTTCGTACTTTTCCCACCAAGATCCCATGAAAGGGTAATAGGGTATTAGGAGCTCGAGTTGCTTTATTATTATTACAGTGCCTTTGTTAAACTTGATAACCGCAAACATGTGTCACATTTGATAAGTATAAATAAATATGGAGCTTGTGCATTATTTCCATTGTGTTTTTTGAAGTGGATCATGGATTTGCAGCTGAAATTGTCCAGAGCATTAGAGAGGCGAAGTTTGAGCTCTTTTAAGGAGGCTTTGACACATCAGGCCAATGCGAATGAGCCGGATGTGTATGGTGTAACAATCTTTGAAAAGGCGTTGGCCACCGCGGGATGCAAAGAGTTCATTAAACTCTGCCTTCAATATGGATGTAAAGCGGATTACGTAAGGCAGAATATTTTAGAAAATAATTTCACAACTGAAATTGGAATTTTTAACTTATAGTTAAATAAAATGAATAAAGCTGCAATTAATTTTGCCAGCGACTCGCGAGACAGTGACAATGTTAGGACTGTTCTGGAGCATGAGGGAAACCATGTGGATAACAAATATAATGACCTGACGCCACTCAATTCATTGGCAAAAAACTTGAATGAGGCCAACGCAAAGCAGGTAAAGGAATGTATGAATCTGCTGCTTTGCAATGGAGCCTCGCCGAACATTCCCGATGACACGGATATGTATCCCTTGCACTATGTGGTATACAACAAAAAAATCGCATTAAATCAAAAGCAGGAACTCATTGAATTGTTTGTGAAGCATCCTGGCATCTATATAGATGCAGAGCTCTACGAAGAGTTGCGGGCATGGAATCCCAATCTGGCCCCAAACTTGAACCCTTCTATGGAAGTTAACAGCGTGCGTCTGCTGAATTTATTACGTGATGGGAATGAGCAAGAATTTCAAAGATTGCTGAGTAACTACCAGGGGGGATAGATCAGACTTGCTAGTGGAGTGCATTAAGGAGGGTCGCCATGAATCGTTTGAGCATCTGTTGAAAGATCCCTTTGATGTCAATGGGAAATCGCAGGGATCTAATAAAACTTATGTGGAGATTGCCATCGCAAATGGCAACTGGTATGTTCTGGATAATCTGTTGCAGCATGAAAAGCTAAAATTGCCCAAAAACTTGGAATTGCTTCATAAAATCATAGGCAGATTGGATGAGCGGCCACAGCGGCCCTTCAGCGACTTTGTGAAGTGTTTTTACATTCTTCTGAAAAGTAGACATGTGAATGTAAATGAAAAGGACAAAAGTGGCAGGACTCCACTACATTATGCTATATTGTATAACTATGAGTTTGCTGTGAATCAGCTGCTACATAATGGCGCCTCCCTAAGCATACGAAGCGAGTTTAAGGAGCTGCCCATAGAGGACATTGATCCGAGGCTATTGAAAGATCATTTCGATAATTGCATAACTTCGGAAGGTTTACGACATGGCGATAAAAACTTCAAGATTATTCTTAACTATAAAACCTTAAAAGTACCCAGCGATATGGAAAAAGAAAAGTGCAGCGATATGGAACCCCTTCGTGCCATGGCCAAATCAAAGAATCTACGTCATCTTCTTAATCATCCGCTAATAACGACGCTTATATCCCTCAAATGGAAGAGTATTTCTTTATTATTTTACTTATACTTTGGTCTTTCGATGTTCTTCAGTATTTTCTATATAGTGAACATATTTTTAATATTTTTCTTCGATAATGATTCCAAATTGATCTTTAAATGTCTGTCCTGCCTGAGTACTGCTTATTTTGTAGTGGGCGAGCTGTTTAAATTGTACCTAACAGGAATATTTTTCTCTAGGAGTCGAATTTTGAATGTATCTCTTATTATATTGTCTGTTATCAGCAGTGTGGTCAGTAGTCCTGAACCTGAGGAGTATTATAGCCGTGCTTTCGTAGTATTTACCATACTGTTGTATGCTGTACATATAACTCGACTCATTGGATCACTGCCGATATACTCCCTTTCGAAGTATGTTCTGATGCTTCGGGAAGTTTGTTATACTTTCCTAAAGAGCTGCATTCCTTACATCTTTTTGGTGGTTTCCTTTGGTCTGTGCTTTTATATACTCAAATTGCATAATTTACCAGAGAAACATATTATGGAAACCGTTCTCAAGACGATCATAATGTCGACAGGTGAATTCGATGAAAGCAACATTGAATTTAAAAATAAGTTCTTTGATCGCTTATTCTTCATAATTTATGTCGTATTTATTACAATAGTGCTCATGAATTTGTTAATGGCTTTAGCTTTTAGTGACATCCAGGTAGGTCCACTTTTACATTCTTCAATCGGAATAAATTAACCTTTTCTTATTATTGCAGGCTATCCAGGCTTTAGGGGATTTGAATAGTCTCATTTGCCTTGTCAATTTGTTGAGCTGCTACGAAGCATGCTTAATCAAATCCTGGGGATGTATTGAACCATTACGTTTTGGGAAAATCAAAGTTACAAACTTACCGGAGTTGATACTCACGTTTCCAAATAAGAAACATGATCAATCCGAAACTTGTTTGACAGCCAATTCTACCGAATTGAGGCCTTTAATTAACGGCGATGGACGGGGGGAAGGGAATCAATATAATATAATTATCCCAGAGGATACCATTTCTATGGAATTTAACAATGCGACGATTAAACGGTTTCTCCAATTGATAGATCAAAAATCAACTAAGACGTCAGACCAGCGCACGTGACAGTATTATACTATTTTAATAATAACAAGCGGATCAGTCGAGCGCGCGCGACAGTATAAAACCCTGTGCAGTTTTCTAAATTAAATATTTTGATTATAATAGAAGTAAGAATATAGCAGGTGTTTATTAAAGAAGCCAATGAATTCTATACATGCTTATAGGAGCAAGAATTCACATATGTATACATACTCAATCAAAAGCTGAGTGTAGTTCGCTATCTCGCTCGCACACATGTGCACACATGGTAAGCAGACGCCTGTATCACAGTCGTTCGCTGTCTCGCTCGCACACATGTGCTGCCTGCTACTCTACGATTCCGTGGAAAAATAACTTTTATTACTGATTATCTGTCTTATTTATAAACCGATCTTGATGAAACTTTCAGCATTCCTTCTTTATATCATTCTTAACGCACTTGTTAAGTTAGAAGTTTCTACGTCGAGAAATGTGGCCGTAACTAGTTTTTTTTTAATTGCGGGGGGTGGGGGGAAAGATATCGAAAATCTAACATAAACTCGATCTGGAGAGGGTATACAGGAACCTTCATGCCAAATTTGGTGTCTCTAGTTGCTGAGATCGACTCGTTCATACAGACAGACGGACAGACGGACGGACGGACAGACAGACGGACATGGCTCAATCGACTCGGCTATTGATACTGATTAAGAATATATATACTTTATAGGGTCGGAGATGCCTCCTTCTGCCTGTTACATACATTTGCACAAAATTATTATACCCTTTTTTGCCCATTTTTAATGGGCACAGGGTATAATAAAATTGCATATGTATCGCCGCTCGATCTCCACAATCGATATCGCGACGATAAAATTGTAGCGACAAAAATATGGTTTAATAAAGTAGAATAAAAGTTAGATAGATTTTGTTACTTTTATCCACTAGTACTGTATTCATTTTCTAATTTTCCAATACGAGTATGGAAAGTTCATTGATCCCTTGTCTCTAACTTATATCTGCAATACGCGAACTTTGATTTGATATTTGTGCGATATGATATCAATGCTTGCGGATTTCTTTCGATGAATCACGAGCATGAAGAATTTTGAATAATCTACGCTTTTCCCATCACTAAAGTAACGGAACTTATATGCGTCATGAGCAATTTACAATACGGAAATTGTAAGCTGTGAAAAAGAAGAATTAGAATGGATTTTGTAACTGCTATTTCAACTGGCGCTACCGTTAAGGTGAGTAAGTTGTTCCAAATTTGAAAAATATATAATTGAAATTGTTATACGAAATTGTTATTGTAGTATACGACAGAGGAGTACGCCTACGTTTTCATTGAGACGGTGGCACACAATCCACATAATTGGTTGGGCAAAGTGTCGCATCACTTTGTCGGCCAATGCTTTCGAGTTCTGGGACTCAAATTTACCGTGAGCGTGGAGGCTTTCGAAGAAACCTATGATCATCCATATCGGGATGACAATTTGACGTATATATTCAGTGTGGTACCGTTTGTGCTGAAGGGCGTCGAATCATTTCTGGATCAGCTACCAACTTTGTTGGCATATTATGGAAGCGAAATATTAAAGGACAGGCCAAACACACGTTTAGGCAGGCAATACTATGGCCTAACACAGCCTGTGAATTGTTACTTGCGCGTGGTGAGCGTATGGACACACGTTGTTCGTTCCATTACCGACAACTTGCAGCAGGAGGACAATACGATTGACAAGTTCCTATATGAGCCGCTGGCCAGAATGTCCTTTAGCATACTTCGTGGTCTAGTCAAATTGCTGCCCGATTCTGACGATGATATGCTTAAGGATATTTGCCTCAGGCTTGCTGTTTTAGCACGTTATGGCATATTGTAAGTGCATGGTTAACATTTATTTTATTTAATTATTCATGTCTCTTTCCATGCACAGCTATGAGGAGACCTTTGATTTCATGCTGTCACCCCTGCTGGACATGTTTGAACAGCATTTTCAGGTATTCTGCGAAAGATCAGCTCTCATTTTCGTTTACAGCGCCTTCAGTTGCGAAGTAAAGTTTAACTTACAGCTTAAAGCTATAAGATAAGAAGTATTGATCCTTTTCCATTTAGATGTCCAACAAGTCCAGCTATATTCAACTGTACAAGTTTCTGGAGAAGATGTTGGATAAATTTGGAGATGGACAGCAGCGGGATCAAAAGGGAAATCTGTATTTACGTCTGTTTACCAATGAATTGATTACAGACAAATACCTGGCCATTCAGTTTGAAACTCTTAAGCCTTCTAGCACCAATCCTCTGCTGCTGGCAACGCTTCAATATCTGCAAACTCTTCAGCGGTAGATATGGTCTTAATTATACAAAGTTATCTATCCATATTTATATCTCTGCTACCATTTTAGTCACCTAGTTAGTACAGAAGCCTTTCCAAGTCGCTTTCTTGAACAAATTTTGCTCGTGTTGCTCAGCGGCTTGTCCTCTGCAGCTGTGTGTTCTTTGGCGGCACAGCTGTATGTAACGCTAGCACGACGTCAATACGATGAGCAGGAAATTGTGGTGCACATTATAGAAACATTCTTGAAGACACAGCACAACTCACGCAGATGTGCCTCCTATATGCAGGCCATATCCTTGTTGCAAAATTATCTTAAGGATTTAATGCAACATTTACGGGCATTGCAGCACTTTAGCTACTACATTTTCGTGCTCAATGCGGACAACGTGCGCGATGAGCTCGTCCTATTCACTGCCCACAGTATTTATGCACTCTTTGAACTGTACACAAAGCAGTATGCTACACATGAGTTGGCTCGCCAGGAGGTTCACAAGTTGCTCCACAATTGGCCTCGTCTCATTGAACGCACCGCCCAGAGGTCAGCAGCACGATCTGTACTCTACGGAATTTATTGTGCCGTGGACTATAAATCCTTATCGCAGCACAATGTCCAGGTAAAATGTTGAGACCGTGCAATTCTCTTAAAAATTAATGGAACGTTGAACATTGTAGCTACTGTATCAACTGGAGTCATATTGTTTGAACGTGTTTTTGTCCGACCAGACTTTGAAAGAAGCTGAGTTTTCGACGCTTTTCACCAACATCTGCAGGTCCGTTGCGGTGACGGGAAATGAAGAACTACTCGTAATGACCGCTCAGACTTTACAAGATGAATACTCTGAGATAGCCCTACAGTTGTTGGTTCACGAAGGGGAAGAATCACAGTCAATCTCTGGGGAGCTATTGCAGTCCTATGCTCAATGCGTGAGACGACTGTATGCGCTGCTCAAGGAGGGCAAGCTGCGTGGTCATCAGGTGTGTAATATGTATGAAACTTTAGCTAACCAGTTGTTTACCCCTTCAAAGATCGATGAGTGTCTAGGTAAGTTAACCTATTTCTGGATGCTTCTTCTGTTGCTGTAATCTCATAGTTTCTTTGTATCATCGCAGCTATCTATGGCTACGAGTGCTTGGCCTTAATGCTGGTACTCATACATCGCGAACGATATCAGTTGGAGGAAGTTGATGTTAACCAGGCAAAAGTTCTTCAATTGGCTCAACAACTACGTGATGTTTGCGTTCGCGATCTGCGCAACTTATCCAAAAACTTGCCACTGGTCAAGTCCATGTTTTGCGGCGTTCTCGTGCTGCAGGTGGGATTGCATCACTGCCTGCCATTGAATGCGGTTACATATGATGTGTTGCTAAATCAGCTTTCCAATCCATTGTGGGCTCAGGAGGCACGCATCAATACGCTCATCTGCAGCTATGTGCAGGAGATGCACCTGCTTTTTCGTCACCTCCACAATAATGTTCTGAATTCATTGCCCAGCAACCGCATATGGAAACCCTTGCTGCAGTTTGAAATGGTAAAACCGAACGAAGCATCCACAAATTGATCTGAATTTAATCGTTAAAATTACTTGCAGCTTACGAAACTACCAGATTATATAAGTCCACAGTTGGGTCAACTGATTTCAGTGTTAATTAAGCGGCACATTAACACCTACGCCCATTGTCTCCCCATCATCCATCTTCACGTATGCAATGAAGCCACATCTAAGAAACTCGTGAATATTGCACTGGACGCACATCTGCAGTTGGTCAAGAAGCATGCTAGTGCCAAGGAGGCATGGTTGCTTAGACTGTACGTCTTTAATGCGTCCCTGGAGTTATTGGTCAAGAATCTGTCTGTGCGTCGCATGGAGACAAGTGTTAAACGGCAACGCAATCACATGTTGCCACTGCAGCATCTGATGCCTCTGTTGTCCGAATTGCGTCTGGAGAAGAACCATTTCATCAATATGTATGCCATCTCTAATGATCTATATATTATTTAACTCTAATCGAAACTGCTTGTCGCACAGTGCACGCTTGCTCTACAGCCTCAAAGCTAACGCAATCAGTGATCAGGACAAGCTGGAACTAGACAGATTCTTGACACAGATCAGCGCTTATAAATATCGCTGCGATGATGAGAATGTTAAGGCATTGACTGTTGACAAGCTCAGTTCCGAACTGAAGCCGCAGCCGCCAGGTCCCTTAACCTTGTGGCAAGCTGAAGTGTTCGGCAAAATAACAGATGAGAGTTGTGAATCGAATGATATTCCTCTTATTGTGATCGATGCAATTGATTGACTATTAGAATAGATGGACTTAGGTTAAATTCATATGCTGTACTTTCATATTCATTAAATATTGTACATGGAAATAAATGTTTATTTTCATACAACAATTTTTATGTTATGTTAATCAATCCAGATGCTTCCAGTTTTATAAATGTATTACTTGGTGCGTTTGGATATCAAGCTGAAATAATTCTAGAAATGTTTTACAAGTCGTAAGTAAGAAAGCATTTCACAATTCGAACATGAATGTCAAGAAAAGTAATATCTATTATAATGATTCCAGTGAGATGAGGAAGAGGATGCCTTCTTTCGCTGGAGCTTGCACGGCCACTTCACTGACAATTGATGAAGAATTGGCGACGATATGTGAAGCGGAGCGTTTGGAGCGCAAGTCTCTAGTGGTTTGGCGGCGTCCCTGGATGACCTTTAAGTATAGCGCCATGGAGACAGGTCTACTGTTGGTTAAATTAGGATTGAGACTGATGGATCGAAGAATGTTGGGAGGACTATTGATGTTGGTTATTATCTATTGTTTGCCAGGCCCCCATGAGACATACCTGCTGATCGGCCGGCAGAATCTTGGATTTGCGCTATACTGGTTGGGATTGGGTCTGTTGTCTTCAGTGGGATTTGGGACGGGACTGCATACATTTCTGTTGTATTTGGGGCCACACATTGCGGCCGTTACATTGGCTGCCTATGAATGTCAAACCCTAGATTTTCCAATGCCTCCATATCCGGATCAGAAGATTTGCCCCAAGGAGCCGTACAGTCGAGATGTGCCGACTGTGTGGCGGATCTTAACGAAGGTGCGCATCGAATCCTTGTTGTGGGGGGTGGGCACAGCTCTGGGCGAGCTGCCGCCATACTTTATGGCCAAGGCAGCACGGCTATCGGGCAAGTGCGTGGAGGAGAGACAGGAAATGGCAGAACTTCAACGACGCAGCAGTAATCTGAACTTATTCGATAAAAGCAAACTCCTTGTTGAACGTGCCGTGTTGCGTATCGGATTCTTAGGCATTCTCCTCTGCGCTAGTGTGCCGAATCCATTATTTGACCTGGCTGGCGTTGCATGTGGTCATTTTCTGGTGCCATTCTGGAAGTTCTTTGTGGCCACGCTGATTGGCAAGGCATTCATCAAGGTAACGATTCAGCAGCTGATCGTTGTGATTGCCTTTAGCGAGGATCTGGTTAGCGTTTTAATCAATTCCATTGGCCACTTTCCCTGGCTTGGCCGAAGACTGCAGCTTCCTATCCAAAATATATTGACGTCTACTAAGCTCCGCATGCATCACAATATTAACAATGAATCCGTCACAGGTCTTAGCTTGGTGGCCTATTGCTTCCAGCTCCTTGCTTTGGTCATTGCCGCCTATTTTGTGGTGTCCCTGCTGAATGCTCTGGCTCAAAAACACTGCCAGCGCCTGCAGGATCAGAAAAGAGAGCAGATAGCTCTGGAAATCGAACTGGAGACACGACAAACTGACGTCGAGACTCAACATAAACAGGAGACTAGCGACTGAGTCTGTAAACTCTTTTATTTTTGTGTTATATTTTATGGAGATCAGCTGTAAGAGATTTTACATTATACTACATTTCTGTATTTGATTTAAGACTTTATATTGTTTGAAGTTTAATTGGAGTTTTATATATGTATGTGTGCTCATCTGTCGCTGTTAAGTTAACAGCGGTGTCTGTTTGCTATTTAGTCCCACTGGTATGTGTGTGTGTGTGCAAGCTGTAGTCAATTTGCAGCAGTGGTGCTTATATATGTGTGTGTGTGCGTGCCTGCCCACGCGCAGTTCGACTGTTATGTGAAAAGGGTAACAGTGATGGCTGCAATAATGAGCATAGCTGATGTGTTATGTAGACTCTACATCAATGCAGACCAGCTGTCCAACTTAACAGTCAGGGTTATGTAAATTAAAACATTATGTGGAAATTTGTTGTATTCTTTATTTCATTTCATTATCATTAGTTTTGTTTTGTATTTGGGGTTTTTGTTGTTGTTCTTTTTTTCTTGTTGTTGTTGTTGTTTAGTATCAATTGTACATTTACATTCAACAGCGATGTAACACAAAGCTAAGCATTGACTTAACGCAACCGTATTAATTAATAATTAAGTATATTATTTGGGGATCGAAATTGATTGATTTGTGATGCCATTTATTTCGTTAATTATGATTCGTATAAAATGTTTTGGATATATGTATAAACTAAGCACATACGCGCATTCAAATGCTGCATGAGTTGATGAATGATGACTGAGGATTTCCAGCAAAACTCAACTCTTTCTTGAGTACCCAATTGGGGTTTCGATTAAAAAACTGGCACTCTTACATACATAAGTATATTTAATGTATTTGGGGCTAAAACCCTATGCACACTCATACACTTCCTACGCCTACTTCTACAGCTAAATTTCGTCTAACATTTGCACTACGATGATTTACGAGTACGAATATGTATGGCATGGCCTCCATTTATAATTGTATTCCTACTCGGATGTCTCTATCGCGAGGGATATGGGATGGGGGGGCCTATTGCCTCTCTTGTACTCGGATTTTAGTCGAGCTAATCGCTTGGTTCGGCATTTCCTTAACATTCCTTAACAAAAATGAAACATTTTATATGAAATGTATAAGATGTATGAATCATATATGTACGTATATACGATTACTAAGTAATGTTTATGAACATTTAAGTTACGAGTACAACAATTTTACATTTGATATGCTCATACTTATGCTTTATCTCATTTCCCCATTTCGTTTCGTCATGTTCTTATTATGCGATTCTCTTTGTTTATAAGTATAGAAAATGGCTATAGTACTTATTGGGCGCGTTTTATTATAGAGTTTTTTTTTTATTAATATCTAAGTACATACATACATATACATACAAACATACGTAAAGTTTTTACTAATTGCGGCAAAGTCTTTTCAATACAAAGAGAGAGGGAGAGAGATAGATAGAGAGAGAGAGAGAGACAGATAGAAAAAGAGAGATGAAGAAAGAGAACATTTACAAATAAATTACAAATATTTTTTTGGTATTGCCATGGAAAGATTCTTTCCCATCTCAACTCATTGCTCAGAAGCATTTCGAAAATTTCTCAGTTTTCGCACAATTTTCGCTAATTCGATTAAATTGTATATTCTTTATTTTCTTGTTTTTTTTTTTCTTGTATATTTTAGCTACATTCATATACGACATGATCGTTACAGACATCTGCACTTCTTTCATTGTTTTCCTTCATTTTTTACTTCATTCATTTTATTTAATATTCCTGTAATGCATAAATTAGTTTCGGCATATGAAACAAATTCATGTTAAATTTTCATTTATTTTATAATCATTTTTAAATAATTGAGATTAATTTGTTATTACTTTAAGTATTTGTTGATTTTCTGAGTTACTTTCGAGTTCGTTTTTTTTTTCTTCTAAAATTTGACGCCTAATACAATATTTTTATATTCTCTTTATAATTTTGGTTAAAAGTTCATTTTGCCATAATACCATCTTTCTATAATTTACGATAAATATTTGTATGGATTTATTGTAATAGTATTTTAAATGTAATATGCCCAAATTTGTTAATAGAAATGAAGAAAACTGACAAATTATCCATTAATGTAGACGGGAAAATTGAAATGAATCATAAAATATATCATTTAAGTTCGGCTTGCTTATGGCTTATAAGAGCTTCTAGTTGTTGTTGTTGGAACATGTGTTTATTTATTGCAGCTAGTAATTTGTAATTTGTAATTTTTTGTATTCTATTAATCTTTACAAACGCCTAGACATATTGATTATTATAACTTTAATGATTTTTCATGAAAAAGAAACAATGCATTGAACGGAAATGTTTAGTTTTTAGTTTTTTGTTTATGTTTTTTTTTTTTAATTTTTTTCTTACTATTTTTTGCTTGATATCTCTCTCTTTTCTAGCCTTATTTATAAACCAAAATGTATTCAACTGTCTTATGGAAGTATTTTATTTAGACGAATCGTAAGCAGCGATTGTTATTTGTTATTTGTTGTTAATCGTAGTTATTAAGTATTCAACTTGTTTTTTGTTGTTTTTGTTTATTTTATTAATTAATTGTTTTTTTATTTGTATTAAAAAAATATTAACGGCGGGAAGTACTACAATCGTTTTAGAAGCAGTTTATATTTTCCTTTGGTTAATACAGTGTAAGTATAATCGTATCCATTCGATTTGTAGCAAAATCTTAGACTTTTATATCGGTTCTTGATTGTAGAAAAATGTATGCGGACTACTTTCCCAGTAATTTGACTTTCAAAAATGCATTTTGTGTCGTTTGTTTTGTCAAAAAGAGCAAAATTGTGAGTGTTTTCTTCTTCATTTGTTTTTTGTATTGTCCTTTAATGTCTCAGAAATTTGTCATTTAGCATTGGCTGTTGTTCCGTTTTTTTGGAAATGGTACGAGTACGTGTATCAATGAAATCTGATGATGCTGGAGATCTGGTTCTGTAAATCTTAACTTATCCAAGCTATGGACAATGACAATGAAGTGTGAGAATGTGAGAATGTGAGAATGTGTTTCTGGTTCTTGAAGTTCATGTTGCGGGGGTTTTTATTATTATTATTATTATTTTTGTTTATTAGATTTTACTTTCGTTTCAATATTGTCTACTACTTATTTACATCCCTTGTTTATGTTGTTCTTGTGTCCATATTATTATAATGTTAGATTTTTCGAGAATTCGGCCGAACTATCGTCAGTTCTTTAAAGAATTTAAAATATATCTGTTCATTTAATAATCGTTCGCTTATGTAAATGTATGCTTATGACAGTGTATCGGTTATCGTTAATCGTCATTCGTTTTCAAATCGGACTTTAATACTTTTATCGGTTTCTGTAGCTGTTGCTTTTGCTGTTCCAAAAATCCATTTAAATGCCATCAATTATTTATGTTTTGCTCACTTCTGTTGCTTACTCACGGTTCGATTTTGAATTTCCCATAAACAAATTGAATACTACGAAATAAAATAGCTAACGCTTACATATATATGTATATACATATATGTAATTAATAATAATAATTATAATTATAATAATAAGAATTGAATTAATTGCAAGGACTCTTTGGGTAACTGGAGGCTCCTATTGTTAGACTTTGACCTTGTCCTATGTTCTAATAGAATTGTTCATTTGTTGTATCTTGGGATTGGTTTATTTTGGTATCGTTAATGGTATCGGGTTTAGCTATCATTATTTCAATTAATTAATTAATTAAATTAATATTCTTTTTTTTTTTTATATATTTATAAACTATATACAATTGCATTGGATATCCGACAAAATTGTGCGTTCTCACGGCACATTTCGCCCAACGCTTTCGAGATTCTGCCTGGGTACGAGTAGATCTCTTAAATATACACCCTGCGCGGTGATGTCCACATTATTTGTTGTTAAATATAGTCAAACAGTCCTGCAAAAGAACAAGGAAGAGAAACAGATGAGTACGAGTGATCGACTAGTAGATACCCTACGTTCAGTTCTAAATTACTGCCTTAGGTTGTACAATTCGAAATTTTGTTGGATTCTATAATTGTTTCATACGTCTAGTCATACTAGTCGACTAGCAGATACCCTGCAATTAACTATTCCTTTTCTAACTTAAACAATAGTCATGCTAACTAATAGTTTTAGTTGTCTTAGACTTGAACAGGCATTTCTTGTGTTTATTATATGTTATTTCTGCTAGTCGACTGTTAGATACCCTGCGTTTATGTCTAAAGTACTTCAAATTTAAGTAAAATATATACGTTTTAGCTTTTGCAGCATCTAAGACTTACAGCAGTTGGCTTGTGTATTTGTTATATAAACTAGTCGACTAATAGATACCCTATAGTTGTACGTAAAAGTAGTTCTTCGAGTAGTTGCTTCTATATAATACTTTAATGTTTCCCTTTTAGGTTCTACTAAATATATTTAAATGTTGTTAATACCCTATAATGCAGCAAGTATAGAAAACAGACAACAGACAGTATCTATCTACTTAATATCTGGGAATTCCCTTCATAACTTTCTCTTAACTATCTATTCCCTCTCAGAACTTTGTAATTGATTAGGAAAGGTATTCAATGACTTTACCACATTATACCCTATGTGTATAGGGTATTTTTGGCACTTACTTCATTTAATGCTCTGCAAATATCCATAAAATCACTTAATTAAGTGCAGATTATTGTGCTCAAGTCAATTATTTAGTTGGTTGTTTTGTTAGTTGCTTTCGTTCTTTCACCCGGAACCGGAACCAGTTTCCTTAATCATTTTCTTGTTGTTTCAGGAACAGTTGGCGTCTTAAACGAACCACTCATCCTTTTGGGCAGCACCGACAGCGGCATTGGCATTCTGATGATTGCCAGCTGCGACGGCGATGTTCGTCTGGCTGAGACCGGCGGAGTTTTGTGAAAGATCTTGACCTAATTGACGGAATTTGCCAAGCACCAAATGGGACGGACTTTTGTGGGCATCTTCAAGTAATTGTGTGGAATGCGGTGGTACCCGGATGGTCCCGCAGGGTGATGCCAGTTTCCCGAAGCTGGCGGCAATTGTGTGTGCTCCCTTGTCAGCGTGCCCCCCCACGCCAACGCCAACGCCAACGCCCATGCCCATGCCCATGCCCATGCCATGATAATGCAGATGCTTCGACGAGCCATTCGTCTCGGCATTATGATGCACTGCAACAACAATGAGGAACAGCATAATTAAATGTTCAACTGAAGACAGCAGCAACTATCAGATGAAACTTACTCTGCAGGGCTGTGTTCTGGTTGGCGGCATTCTCATCCTGACGTCGGCACACACAGATCGCAATGGCCACAATGATGGCGCTGAGCACCAAGAGGACTCCAACGACAATCAATACGAACCATGTCATATCCACGCCAAACACAGTGCTTGTGGTCTCATCTAGAAAAGCGATTCACGTTCAGTTATGACTGAGATTACCCAATAGGGATCAACTTACTCTGGCAAAGATTCTGCACAGACTCATCGGAATTATCGCCACAATGGTTGACGCCATCGCACAACAGATCGGGATTAATGCAGAACTCACGAGTGGCGCAGGTGAAGTCCTTGCAAGTGTGCTCTACAAATAGGTGGATGGGCCAACAAGGATACTTTCTGCGCATTACATCTCACAGCAGGCAATACTCACTTGGATCCTTCACCGATGTGATGACCAACTTGAAACCGTTCGCATCTGTTCCCCATCCATCGGTCACGTACTTCAGCGTCACGAAATTGGTTCGTGTTAATATCGCGTTCACTGTGTTCTTGGTATTCCGACAGGAGATGTCAATCTGAAAATGGAATGCAATTCAGTTAACAATATTTATATTTTAATTTAAAGTAAGATTCTTTGCAATTCCTCCTTTCTAAGATTCTTTCTCCCTTTTAGCTTACTAATTCCTCCTGCTTTAAGTTCTATATTTTCTGCTGTTCAGTTGCTTCTGCACTGCGGAATATTCGCTGTGCTTCGCTTTCAGCTGAATTCATTTCTTCTTCATCTTCTCCATCTATTTGACACATTGGCCACGCCCCTTACGCCTCTGTGCCTGCCTCTGTTGCCTGTCCGTGGAGCACAATTTGAAGAATGGAATTTGTCGAGCTGTAAGCATCTTGTTGGCAACGTCACAAAGACGAAGTGCTATCCACGTAGCGCATCCCCGTGTCAGCTCCATCTGTGCAACATGTATGCCACGCTGTCCGCCCACATTTGCCACCTTTTGGAGGCAACACCAGCTGTCAGTGGCATGCTGCATTGGTTGGCATAGTGCTGCGGCTAACTACGCATATATGGGCCCCCGCTCCTGCCCAGCCACCATTCCCGCTCCCTCTCGCAATTGCAGCCTCATTTTGGAGCAAGCCTTGGGGCAAGTGCCCCCACATGCTGTGCAACTGTGCAACAGTCGGGGCGGGCTACTAAAGGATTTGCAAAACTGAAATATCTCCTTTTTTTAATAAATAATAATTGATAGAAAATCAATGAAATATTTCTTGGCGCAGCTACTTCAACTTATTTAAGTAATTTAGTTGCTGTTTTGCAATTTGGTTCCACGGTTAAGTTGCCACCTTGCCACATTTTGCTGTCTCCCCTGTTGATGATGATGATGATGATGATGATGATGATGTTTTCTGCTGTGGCACGTGCACGCTCTGTGCATAAATGTGTAATGTGGCTGCAACCTACAAGTTGCAACAGGGTTCATCAAAGTCCACACACACTCGCTATCTCTCTCTGTCTCTCTTTATCTATCTCTCTCTCCTTCACTGTGCGTGCCTTCGTCGAGGCCTTTGCTGCGGTTGCTTTTCTTGACACAAGGCTCTGCTTTTTCGCTGCCGCTGCCGCTGCCGCTGTCGCAGTCGCTGCTACTGATCCTGATGCGACCGCATGTGGCAGAGGCACTGGCAGTGGCTGTGCCTCAAAGTTCCACTCCAGGCTCTGCAGTTGGCCGGCATCTTCGACGTGCGGCGCTTTGTGGCATATTTTAATTTTGTTGCAGCCCAAAAACGCAAACTTTTCAACTACGCCTCTTCCGCTTTTACAAACTTCCACTTACCCCTTTGCTTTGTACATGCCGCACACACACACACACACACACACACACACACCCAGACGCTGACAGTGTGGCAAAATTTTAATTTTGCATTTTTGAAGGCAGTGACAACTTCTTTTGTTCCAAAATATTTACATACCAAGAACTCTCTTCATTCTCGCTCCTCACTCTCTCTCTCTCTCTCTCTCTCTCTCTCTCTCTTCACTCTCTCTTTAGTCTGCAAATGTTATTAGTTTTTTGGGACTTTGCCTTGCTGTGGCCTTTGTGGCATTGTGGCATGCAAATGAGTCCAAGACTCGTATTAAGTCGCATGGCAAATTCATAAATCTTACTCCGCATTGCTCATGAACGCCACATAGTGCAAAGATACACTAAGAGCTGCTTCAAATCTCCATTTCCCCCCTCGCAACCCTGCAGCACCTTGAGTGGCAAGGTGGCAAGGCGGCAAGGTGGCAAGCGAAGCAAAGCAAAGCGTGCAAAGCAGCTTAGGTCACCTGCAAGTTGCAAGCGACTCTTTGACTCTCTGACTTACTAAGTCTGCTGCAAAACAACGCACTCGACAAATATTTAAGCAAAGGCTTTCCAAGCTACGATTGCAGCAGGTGAGCAAGTTGCAGCTAGGAAGCAATAGGGGGCAATAGGGGGAACCCTGGCATTTTCAAGTGGAGAACCACAGAGTGAATACACATATTTAATCGGATTTCAGGTAAGTCAAAGCAGCTTCTTCTGCAGACAGGCGACTACATGGGTTAATAACAAAAGCATGTAGTTCATATACCCTGTAAAATTTTCAATCGATTATTAATCGATTGCTGGCATGAAAGACTATTGCGGTAGCAATAGAAATATAAATAGAAATATATTTAATAAATAATAATAATAACAATATAATATGATATTATATACATAATATAATATGTATATTATAATAATAAGTTCTTGATACTCCGGGAAAATATGCATCTTCTATGTAACCTCGCTGGGAAACCTCTCTCCTATCTGACTGTCTAAATGTCTCTGAAGCTATAGTTATTTTGCAGACAAAAGTTAATTACAAATTTAACATTTATTTATATTTAACTCTATTTAAGAGAGTTCAGTTAGCCTAATTTGTATGCCAGCTACTTTGGCTCTAGCTTGAACTCTCTATACATTTGATAAAGTCAATGATTAGTAATATTTTCCTGACATAAAAAGACAATTCTATTCCTCAGGATAGCTTTCAGATAGCTGATTAGAATATAAACTCACTAATCGAAGTCATTTTAAATATATATATATATAATATTGCAATTAATTTGTTAATTAAATACGCTATGCGCAATATCTCCTCCATTACCAAAACTCGTTGGAAGTCCTGTTCCCAAAGTGTCCAACTTGAGGTTGAGTTTTCATAATTGGCAGCTTAAGTTGCCATCGATTTTGTCATAAACTGTGACGCGTTAATATTTGAGGCGACGCTTGGGTCAACAGCAATTATGCAAACTAGCAAGATACCCTGTACTTTTAAAACTTTCAGCACTGTTGACAAGATGTCACCACTTTAATATGTGTAATTCCTGTATTACAGGATAATTATTAGTCGAGTCGGCTCACTTTAGTTCGCATATTTTGTTTGTCTTGTCCCTGGGCTATAAAAGATTTAGATTCTGCTTATGCGCTGCATTTCTGGTCACTTGCCTTGGCTTACATTTCCACACACACTGCTGCCACGCCCACATGCGCATAATATCATATAATGCAGTCCCAAGCTGTGTGTGTGTTGTTTGGTGAGGCAGGAAAATGGGGGGAAAAATGAAAATTGTTGCTGATAAAATCGTAGCGCTATCAGCAAACTCAGTCGGCAGTTGGCATGTGGCATCTGCCAGTTGGCGCCGCAATGCCACCGCTGCGGTGTAGCCAGCCACCCGTTCAACTAACCAATGAAGCCACCCATTCAACCAACAAACCAACAAACCCACCAACCAACCAACCATCCGCACCAACGAGCCACATTCTTGCCTGTTGTCATCATTGCAAATGTTGCAACTGCTCAAATTATGCCTACATTTTGTCTCTCTCTCTCTCTCTCTCTCTTTTAGCCTCTATATCTATCTCCATCTCTTTCGGTATGGGTGCAACAGAGCCAACACCCCCGCAGGGATTGAACCTAAAATGTCAGAGACATCAGCGTGCTCTGATTGCGTATGTGGATCATGAGGCTGCGACACAAGTAACCCCGCAATCACTTTGTCTTTGACAACTTTCTCGCCATGATTGCCTTGCCCCCAACTTTGGCTATAAATATATTTGAGTTATTATAGGGAATACCGCTAATATTAGATTTGATTTAAATACATTTTTAATGCTTTGCTTCATCATTATAAACCGTTCAAACTTCAGCTGTTAGTAACAGTCAAATGTTATTAAGCTAACAGACTGTTGTAATCTATTTGTAGTACACCTAGCTGTATCTATTCAAGAAATAGCTTAAAAATAATCCTTTGGCTTACCTTGGGCGTCGAGACCGCATGTGCTCCATCGTAGACAAGCAGATGATCATTGCAATCCAGTTGGAGCATATCGAAGCGTAGCATGAAGCGCTGCAGGATCGATTGGGTCTGAAAGGTGATGACACAGTCCAAATTGCGCTCGTTCTGCGACCAAAGTACAGCTCCATCAATTTTGCGATATAGCTGCTGTAGAAAGTGATTCTTGCACAGCGATTGCATATAGTCTAAAAGAAAGGGAAGAGAGAGAGAGAGAGAGAGTAATATAGAGTTGTGTTAACAGCGCTTTAACAGTGTCTGTTAGACTTAAGCTAACATATTTTGGTTATGAAATAATCAGAAAAGTTGAACAAGAACTTGCTCTGTCGTTGTATAACTTTTAATAATACTTAATTTTAATAATTTTGTGGCAAAATTCAACATCTACTCGCACAATTTCCTTCTACTACTTCTATACTGTCTCAACTTCCAGCAACTTCCTTCAACTTAATGGCTCTGATTTCAACAGCGACGGGCCGGCCGACCGTACGGCAGCCTCTCGTGCGTTGCGCCGGAAAATGTGCACTTAAATTTTAATGGTAAAATGAAAAATTCATTTACGCTTCGTTTCACGTATAACCCGCATATGTTTCCCGTGCATTTTACTCAAGTACAGTTACATGTACAAGTACATGGGGAAAATGTTATAAATAGGTATAAATATGCCTTGGGCAATTGGCCAACGTGAGAAACTAAGGAATAAGTATAAAATGCAGAAATCACTATTATATTATTTATTTAATAGAACTGGTTAGCTATCGATTATACGTGCAATCGATAAATTGCACTACTTGTAAATGAACTGTTACCGAAAACATTTACAAATGTCAAACAATTACGAATTTATAAATAAAATGTTATCCTGAGCGTGCAAAGACGCAAAGCCTCAAGTAATAGAGTTTATCAATTACAGTCGGCAGAAACAATCGATTAATTCTATTACACTTATCAACTAGTTAATTGGGGATTAGCTGGAAGTCAAACAAGGAGCAGACCAAGGCAAGAGATGTGAGAAATCAAAGAGATTTGGGAGTGAGACCGAAAGAAGGCGAGAGCTTATTGCATGCTAGGCGTGAGATGGAAATCGTTGTTAGCTTTTTAAGCTTAATTTGAAGTCAATGAAATGAAGCTAATGAAGGAGACGCAGCTGGCGGGGGCAATGTGCATATAAACTACATTATTTAAATGTCTGTCAATTAGTTTTAATAAGCAAAACTATAGAACTTAAGTGCAAAATCCATTAACATGAAATGAACGCCATTACCTAGAAAAGCAGTGGGGGGTTGCTAAGGTAGCTAAGGCAACTAAGGCTGCAGGGGGTTGAAGTGAAGCGGAGATGATGGGCATCGGTGTTGGCCATTGCTGGTGCATGTAAATGAAGTCAGAAACAGCAGCAAAAGCAGCGACAAAATTGTCACATAAAAGCCAAAGCGTGCCAGGACCAGAAATGGCAATACGAATATTTGAGATTTTAATGAAACACACGCACACACACACACACACTGTTTATGTTGTGTGTGTGTGTGTGTGTGTGTGTGTGTGCGTGGGGCGTGACGAGGCGAGGCTTACGTGCGCCTGATTTCAGGCAATTTCCTGCTTAGCAACCGCTTCCGCTTTCGCCGTCGCACTAATTCAATTTCGCTTCAATAAAGCGCACACGAGGGCGAAGGCGAAGGCCCAGTTGAAATGATGCGGCGAAGGAGGCGAAAGAGCAACTGAAAAGATGTCGTCGCAGCAGGAGTTGAACAGCGCGGGCAGCGAAGGGCAAGTTGAAGTTAAGGAATGCGGTGCAAATTCGTTTTGCGCCTTATCCACACATTCACACTCACTCACACACACACACACACATACACGTGTAGGCAGTAAGGCGAGTGAGAGTGAGAGCGAGAGCGGAGCACAGCTCATGTGGCGTTGCCACACAGTCATAAACGTTGGCGTTGCCAACTTCTAAATTGAATTCACAACTGAATTCAATTGCCGGCTACAGCGGCCTTTTGTCTAAGGGCGAGACTCCCCTCTGCCGGTCAACCGCACACTCTCACACCCTCTCTTTTACACTCTCTCTCTCTCTCTCTTCCCCGCTGGCTGTCAGCTACCGTCCAGGTGCCCGGCACAGACAATTTTTGCGTGTTTTATATGTAATTGGCAATTTTGTTACACATTTCGCTTTGATCTTTCGCCGCCAGGTGAGGTGAGCCTTCAGCTAAGGTGGGCGTGTCCAAAATTTGTGGGCGGCTGCATAAAATTTTGCCGGTTGGTTTTTTTTTGTTGCCAAATAATTCACGGTTTGCCCCCTTCAACCAAATGAAACTTTTCCTTGCGGTTCGTTGGTTTTTCCCCTTTTGTTTTGTTTTTTTTTTTCTTTTTGTTTTATATTTATTTCTTACCCAAGATTGATTACAGTTTCAGCTGATGATGTGCCCGGAAGTTTCTGAATAATTTAGAGCCAAAATCTACATGATGCATTAAATTAAGTTTAAACGCCGAAATCTACACAAATAGGCAAGCTTAAAGTATACCCTGTAACTAAGGTGTGATAATTTCATGATTTCAGGTGTAGTAAGTATGCAATTAAGTAACTTGTCTGCATTTAAAAAGATATAGATAAATTAGATGAGATAGATATACCTCATATCAGGATAGACACAGCTGCAGAACATGGTTAGTTATTTGATTTGATTGAGGAAACTAGCTTAACATAAACAGAGCTCAACCAAGCGCGCTTATGAGCATACTTTTAGCTGTCACTGTCTGCATTGGCTATCAAATGCATTGCATGGATAAAACAGCGTCATTCGGAGACAGCGATAAATAGAATTTCTGCACAATTTGACACAGAGACAGCACACAGAATTGAAGCTGCCTGCCTGAGGACAGAGTTGGAGTCTCACAATAGTAAAATATCAATTACGTATGAGAGTAAAGTGCTCAGGCGTACATATTTCCATATACTCGTAGACAAGGTAACAGGAGCGAAATCCTTCAATCATTTCTAGCCGAAGTGCAGTGTTGTTGAGTTGAGGGATTGACGTAGATGTGAGGATGAATGGGAGAATGGGAGAATGGGCGGAGCTGGGGTAAACACATCCTACATAGCGTAAGGATTACTCGTATTGCGCAGCTGTGGCACTAGTGACATTGGGGGATTCGTAAGAAGAGTCTGCAAAACACGAAGGCAAACAATCTGATGCCGGCTCCTTTGGGAAGTAGGGATGGGGGAGGGTGTTAGGGAATGAGGAGCTCATGTGACAACTGAACTGAAGCTCGGATAGAGGCTAAGGATAAGAGAGCATTGCAAAGATACATTTTCTATAAATTAAGCTCGAAAACAATTCCATTTACAGCGGATGACTGGGAATGGGGGGCGTGGCATACGCGACATTGCAGTTGCCTTGTTTTGCTTTGCCCCGGCCCCGACCCCTTTTCTCTTTGCTTTCCCCTTACCCCATCTATGCACTCAGCGATGTTTCAGGGGAGTAGCTTAACATTGAATGGCATTTTGGAAATATGGGATTATGCCTAGCGCCTAATGTAGTACCTTTTTATGGTTTTCGGTGTCCTACTCGTGATTAGCGTGAAGTTGTCACATGGAAAGATACCCTGGAAACAGCTGCGGCAGCTAACAAAAGAGGCAATGAATAGCCTGCAAGTTAGACTTGTTTATAGTTTTATATTTTGAATAGTAAAAAAACAACTATACCCTGTATTACGAACTACCCCAAACGAGGAAACCCTAGACAAAGGTCTAATCCCGCCTACTGCGTTGCTTGGTCACTAGAAATGTCCTCAGTTGAGCCTACTTAATGGTCTACAAATCCAAGGCCAAATTATGGCTCAAAGTCTTGCTTGTTCTAAGCCCCGCCCACCCAGACAAAGATTTGTTTGCTATTTTTTGTTGGGTTTTGTGTTGTTTTTGTCGTTTGCTTTTGGCGTATTAAGTGCTCAGCTTGCAGAAAATGAGTTTCACGTGGTGGGAGAGCACGGAGTGGTTCGGCTTTGGGGTTCGGTTAATGGCCAGATTAGTTAGTCGCAATGTCATTTGTTAGCATGAAAAGCATTGCCCAAAAAAGGATTAAAATTAGCATAATTAATTTGCTGAATTTGCTGCTTACAATGTTTTATACGCTTGTTATTAATCGAAAGTGCCCAGCCAAGGCCACAGTGGGTGCCACAAGCTGTGATTCAAATGGTTTGAATGTATCAATTTTGTGGATTTTGTTTCATTAAATCGCAGGCAGACGCAAGTATTGAAGCAGAGAAATGATATAAACTGATGGAAAAGAAAGGAAATGTTACTTCATATAAATGAATGATGGATTGAAGCTTCTCTCGTTAAAGTGAGAAGTAACTTGGTCAATTCCTAGCTAAGAGTTTATGGAATACTAATAAGAGAAGTACGTCAGCTTGCCGAAAGAAGCGAGAGGTAAGCAATAGCTTTAGCAAAGACTTAAACAAGTTAAGTTATGTAAGAACTGCTGACTTATCTATTAAGAGAAGTTCTTGCTGTCTATTGTCTAAATCACCAAAGAGAAGTTCTTCTTCAGTTTGCTGAAATAAAGCATAAAGTGAGAAGCAACTCATTGTACTATGCTTGAAACAATCTACTAAACATGCTTAAGCAAACCCAAAGAAAGTTCTGAGAAAAACCAGTCGAAAAGGCTACAGTCGACCGCATTCGACAGTATAATACCCTGTACAGGCTTCTATATTAAAAATATTTTGATAATAGGTACTTTGATTAAAATAAAAGTAAGAACATAACAGGTGTTTAAAGAATACCCTTTTGAAACTCTCATTTTGCATATGAATTCTTTGCTTGCTTATAGCAGCTCACTTTCACTTATTTATACATATTCAATCAAAAGCTGAGTGTTACGACACTTAATTTACTTAAGCTTGTGTCGCAGTAGTTCGCTATCTCGCTCGCACAAATATGCACACATGGTAAGCAGACGCATGTGTCACAGTCGTTCGCTGTCTCGCTCGCACACATGTGCTGCCTGCTGCTCTACGATTCCGTGGAAAAATAACTTTTATTGCTGATTATCTGTCTTATTTACAAACCGATCTTGATGAAACTTTCAGCGTTCCTTCTACATATCATTCTTAACCCACCTGTTAAGTTAGAAGTGTCTACGTTGAAAAATGTGGCTATTATTCGTTTTTTTTCAAATTGCGGGGGAAGGGGAGGAGGTATCCAAAATTTAAAATAAACTTGATCTGCGTATGGTATAGCTCTTATAGTTGCTGAGATCGACGCGTTCATACAGACGGACAGACGGACGGACAGACAGACGGACATGGCTCAATCGACTCGGCTGTTGATGCTGATCAAGAATATATATACTTTATAGGGTCGGAGATGTCTCCTTCTGCCTGTTACAAAAATTTTTTTCACAAAGTTAATATATCCCTGTACAGGGTATAAAAAGCATTATAAAAGAGCAAACTAGGTCTTTCCTCTGCCGAAAGAAGCTTAAAACCCCTTAAAAATGATAAGAAGTTGTGAAAAGAAACATAACGAAAGAACTAAATAAGTCATTATCATCATCATGGAATATCCTCTTAAAGATGTAACGATACTTTGCTTTTTCACCTCGTTCGCAGTTGGCAGTTCGCAGTTTGGCAAAGTAAACTCAGGCCAAGCCCAAATTGTGTCATCAAAAAGCTGCGGCGAGGCACTCAAAGAGGAGCAACCGCAGGACCACAGCACCGCAAGGACCGCAAAAGTAATAACCAGTTCCAAAAAGGGATACTCGAGCGCCGCAAAAACCGCGAGGATGTTCTCCGACTGCTTTTTGGGCTCTGGTCCTTAATGTTTCCGTCCAAGTGTAGCGTTGAGCTGCCGGAAGTATTTGCTGCTCTTTAATGCGTTTACTCAAACTCAAATGACAATGCTGCATTCGGGCCACGCCCCCAAACTATTGCCCACTCTTCGATACGCCCCCATTATTGGGTAGTACTTTGGCTACTGCTTGTGCAGTGCACACAACACATTGGCGTTGATTTCTCTGGCAACATCTCTGACAGCTGAATTGGCAAAAGGAATGCCAATGCATTTTCTCTCCACCTCCTGCTCCTCTTACTCCTCCTGCACCCTCTGCTCGTCCTCGGTTGCTTCCCCACTATCAGCAAACAAACGAGAACTTTGCGCAAGTAGTTTGACTAGAGGAAAATTATGTTTACCTTGCCACAACGTTCTGACGTCTAATGTCGAGCTTAGCGTCTTCCTTTGGACTTATTTTTACGTCCTTACAAGGATGCGCTGTATACGTTTGCAGCTCCACCCTACCCTACCTACCCTACCTAGCTGTCCTGATATCCTGACGCTGGGCGGACAGCTGCTGCTGCCATTACTCAACCATTACGAAGCTCCTGTCTATTTCTGGGTAGCTCCCATCCATCTGTCTGACACTTGCCCCAACTGGGTCAAGCCGAGATCTACGCTACTAACAGCTCTGCCAGGATTACTTCAATCTGTCAAATACTGAATGTGCATTTGCTATCTATAACCGGCCCAGTGTCTGCATTAGATAGTTTTACAGGAGAAATTCGTGAGTAACCAAGAGATTTGTACAGGAGTTGGGAACATTCTCTGTTTATTCTCCATACTCTGATTGCAACAAGAACTTGGCAACCAATTTCGTCTTTATAATCTCCAGAGTTCTCCGACTAATTCTATCCTCTATGATAAAACCTGTTCTGATTTCCCAATTCACTACAACTCTACAATTAGGCTGGCTTTGTTGTCTATATCTCGTCCACATTCTTCATCGGAAACCAGACTTCTCTGACTTGTTCTGACATTTAATTTCGTTCAGTGTACACAGTTAAATCAATTCCTTATTCTCTGTTGCCCTAACCTAACTCAACTCTTTGAATTCCTTGCTGTTCTGACTTTCAAATCCTTTCGCATTTCGCCATATAGCAAAATTATATCAGTTTAAATTAATTTCCTGCTAGATGACGAAACATGCACTTGAGTTTGTCTTGGTTAAGCTTAAGCGCTTTAACATTTTGTCCGGAATTTGCGAAATCCCTAAGCTCCATCGGGTTGCGCTTGGGGAAGGGTGGGGGGAAGATAGGAGGAAATCAGCTTGACCGCCGACATTGAAATGCAAATGCAATGTAAATATTTTAAACTAATTTTCAGTGATTATGCAAAACCGCAAATAAATCTGCAGCAATGGCATAAAATTCATAGGGGAAGGCAAAGGCAAAGCCAGAAAATCTCCGTGCAGGAGACTACTAAAAGAGGAGCGTACAGGACCCAGTAGCAGGACAACAACAGCAGTAGCAGTAGCAGCAACAATGGCAACTAACCGAACCACAACGGAACCTAAAGGCAGCCAGACTAACAACTAACAACTAACAGCAACCAGCTGAGTGCGTGACCTCGGGTCAGTAAAGGGGAACGGATAGGTGGAACGGGGGTGTGTTGAGCTGGGAGGGTTTCTGCACTCTCAAGCGTGGCGAAACTTTAGACCGACTGGGCAGGGGATTGGAGCTGGGATAAGGCTATTTCGCTGCAACAAAATAATTTCGCTGGCTCGTTTGTCAAACTAATGGCAGGAATTTGAGCAATTTAAGTAACAAAGGTTAAACAATGAATTTCCTGTGCGCCAATATTGAATTTAGCTGACCCACTCCCTGCATCATTTTTCTTTCTCCTTCCTCTCTCACTCTCTCTGCTGTGTGAAGATGTCATCCAGAGTGAGCCACCCCCTCAACTCTCTTATCCAATCACACACACACACACACACAGTTGACTTAACCGACCAAGTGTTGCCAGCGTTGAGCTTGGTCTTTGTCCTGTTCCTGGTCCAATTCCATCCCGCAGCTGCTGTTGGGGCTCACACGCTCCATTAGCGCGTTCAGAATGCCGCCTCGAGTGCTTCAGTAGCTTGGACTTTTGCTTCACTCTTAATGAAATATATGTACCTACATACATATATACAAATACTCATTTCTAATCTGAAGTAAACGCTGACGCGTGTGTCCATGGTCCTCTGCTGCTGCTGCTGCTGCTCCTGGAGCTGCCCAACGCCCATGGGCCACCGCTGAGTAACACATTGTCAATTTAATTGAGCCTTTGGGGCAATGTTGGGGGAAGTGGCACAGCTCAAGCAATAATCCCAGCATGGATTCGGATCGTGTTTAATAGAGATGACTGCATGACACGCTATTGACAGCTTACTTGAAAACGGTGTGACCAGAGTTTACTCAATTGTTCCACTTCCTCTTCGCTGTAAGATGTGCTATCCACAGTGTGACAAGAGATAAACTACACAAATATAGCATAATATGATATACAGTTCTATTCAAATCATATCGATAAATATGATTAGTTGCTATCGTGCCAAGTCGTGTTTTTGGTTCCATCTCTAGCTCATCGCTGTGCCGAGGTGTCAACCGCAGCATCAACTGAACTTTGAAGCACGTTTTAAGCTCACTAAGTGCCACTGCCAACTTGCTTAATAATTTATAAAGTGCAACAAATATATATATATTTATTTAATGCCATAATAAACTTCAACAGAGAGCAAGTATATGGGGCTAGAGGAAAGCTTAGACGCATCATTAAACTTTTGTCAGTTGTCAGTGTAACGGGTAATTGCAAAGATGTGTCAACCTCAAACGGCAGCCAGTCGAGTGCGAAGGAAACTAATGAAAGGACAGCGACTGGTTGGGAAAAGGACTCAACGAACTAATGGCCGTTAAGTCAACACCCCACCGTCCCTTTCTCACTTTCCTTCCCATCCCTTCCTCTAGCCTTTCACTTGATTCCATTGCAATAATCAAGCAAATTGTCGCCTGTCAAAATGTTCAAGTTGCAAAAGTGCGAAACTTTTTAGCAAAAGTGTCAGGACATCAACCGAGGACTCTACCATGATCCATTGGGTGTCCGGAAATCGACAAATTAAATTAAATGAATGGATATAAAATATATAATCAGATCTATTCATAGGCAAGACCATAGCAGACACTTTAGATGTATTAGGCATTCGATTGTCAGAATCATTCATTCGTTTTCCTTGTTGCTGGCTGGCTATAAAGCACAGATTTCCATTCCCATCCATTCCCTTCCCTTCCATTTCCGCTCATTTCATTTCCCATCTCATCCTCCAATCGCTGGATTGCTGGATTGCTCTTTGCGCCAGCCTCAATGCCCGCGAGTGCCATTACAAATGTCACTTGGGCAATTAGCGATTTTCTTTATATTCTTAGCTTTGTTTTTGCATGCTTTGATTCCCAACTGGTTTGGCAGTTTCTTTGCCTATCTGCCTAACCAACTTTTTGGGCACTTTAAAGCGCTCTAAGGAACTTGGCCAGAAGCTGCAAACTGTTGACAAGTCCCTTCAAATTATGTGACAATTTTTTGTAATGAATTGTTGCATTGTTCGTTAGTTTTCTTAGCTGACTGTTTGATTATTTTATTGTAATTAAAATGGAAAGGTGGCAACGCTGTGTTACAATCTTCTTTGCAAGTTGGCAACGCCATCTGAACACTTTAAGCTCTGCCTCTCTCACTGCTCTAAGCGATTCTATTATTCATAACAGACTTATCGATAAATTATCAATTTGATTATCGCATTGCTCGACTAAAGTCCTTCTTGGTTGTTATTCAATTAGTGCGCTTAATTTCCAGCCCGCAGCACATTGCGAAGAAAACAACAAAAGGCAAAAGAAAAGAGAAAAGTGTCCGGCGAGGCTTATCAAGTTTGATCCGAATGCCTTTTGAACTTATCTTGGTTTTTTTTCATAGCAAATTGTTAATTAAACTTGCGCTGCCTTCAGCTGATTTCCGTTTTTTTTTTTTTTGCTTTTCTTAGCTCGCCATCCTTTATTATGTCTGAAAAGGCTCTTAAATATTTAGCAAATAATTTATCTTTATTCATTTAATAAAGAATTTGTTTTGCGTGTTGCAAAAAGCAAAATACCAAAGAAAAGGAAAAAGAAAATGAAAATGAAAAACTAAAACCGAAAGAAAACAAAGCCAAAATTGTTGTTCCTATAGTTTGTGTTGGCAAGTTTTGCCTCACTGTTGGTTTATTATGCTATTGTTGCCTTTGTTGCTGTTGTTGCTGCTGTTGCTGTTGTTGTTTTTATATATTATTTTTGTTTAATTCTTCTAGGCTCTTGTAGTAATATTTTCTAGGAGGCAGATGGAGGCGTGCCAGGGCGGAGATAATATTGCTGCTTTGTTTTGCAAGCGCGAGAATTTTTCTTTTATGTCGACGGCTTCTTTTTCGCAAGTGGAACACACACCAGAGCGAACGAAAGAGATACAGATATAGCGAGCGAAAGAGAGAGAGAGAGAGAGTAAAGTATACAGATACACAGTGAGTGCATGAATATACAGGATATACACGGAGATAGCCAGGATACACCCACAGCACAGCCGCCAAAACACAAAGCCCATCAGAGCCAACACGAAAAAGGTTTGGGATTCGCATCGTTTTCTTTTCTTTTTACTTTTTTTTTGTTTTGTTTTCCTTCTATTTTATTTTTTGTGTTGTTATATAGAATAGAATTTTCTGTGCATTTGATTACAAAAGGGACTCACGCGCCTAAGTGAAAAACATAAAGGAAATGTCCTACACATTTTCATGAGCTCTTTCCTACTCAATTTTCCGAGATACACAAATCACAATCTCTATGCACAGCAGTCGCTACTTGTGGTTTAGTACATAATGCTAAAGCTATGCGATTAAATTAATCTGTTATACGATACTCGATTAATGTCGTATTCAACATGTCATTTGATCTAACTGTAGTTTATATAAAAGTGGAATATTTATTATATTTCATTCATCTACCTCTCCAATCAGTTTAGTCAATTATTATGCAATCATTAACAATTTTGTTCAATATACCTGCATTATGTCTATCTGTTATATAAACTGTTATACAATAATATGTCATTCTCATTTGCTTTACTATCAATCATTAATAATGCTGATTAATATAGCTTAAGAATATGTGTTATACCTATCTGGTATATAAACTGTTCTACAATGCTATATCATTCTCATTCGCTTTATTATCAAATGTCGTTCAATATAACTAAAGTATATGCTTGATATCTATCTGTTATATAAACTGTTATACAATTCTATATCATTAACAATGTTGTTCATTATAAATCCGTTATATCTTTTTGTTATATAAACTGTTATACAATGATATATCATTCTCATTTGCTTTATTATCAATCATTAACAATGTTGTTTAATATATCTTAAGTAAATGTGTTATATCTATCTGTTATATACTCTGTTATACAATGATAAATTATACTCATTTGCTTTACAATCAAATGTAGTTCAATATAGCTAAAGTATATGCTTCACATCTATCTGTTATATAAACTGTTATATAACTATACTCTAACATTTCAACGATCTCTCAATCTTTTCGTTTTAAACATTGCATTGTTCGTCTGCCTATCATTATAATGCGCTTTAATAAACTAATAACATTTGAAAAAGAGACAACAATTAATTAAAATGATTGAAAACAATGAAAACAATTAGTGGAGTAAGCAAATTTGCGAATTGATTTCGAATTCAAATTACGACTACGATTTATTATTATCAACACAAATTACTCATTTTGCAGCAAATTAAAATTGAATTGAAATACGCAAAATTCACATATTTTGGGAGGGGAATAAGGGGAATTTGAATTTGAATTTGAAAATACGAGAAACACCCATCACATATCAAATATCGATTTCGAATAATACTCGTATCAGTTTACTGTTTCTCGTTTGACCGGAGATATTGATAAATAACCCGAAACCCCCCAACCCCCAACCCCCAACAACCAACCGCACAATCGCTGCCCCACCAATCACCCTCAGCCACATTCATGGACAATTTGGCCAATTTATTGTTTGGCTTTCATTCAGTGGCAAGGGGCAGGAGGCACGATGAGGATTTGCCACTGGCAATAGCCCAAAAGTTCGAAACGCATCAATCGTCCATTTGGCATTCTCTTTAAATGGTAGGAGAACACAATACCCTCCGGGAGCCAGGAGCCGGGATCCGATACCCGGTATCCGAGAGCCGGAGCCCATCAACTACTTGGCAAAAATGTTTAGCTATAAATGACATTTGTTATGCCTTGCTTGATTTCATTCGCGCTTCGATTTCACAGCTATGAATTTATCATACTCCCATATACATATATAGAAATTGTATATATAAACATTTATCTATCTACTCAACTGTGAATCGAGTTAACGACTCTGAACTCTGTCGGATTTCATAGACACTTGACTTTGTGACTATGCAAAAATAAATCAATAAAATCAACACAGAGTTCACTTAACAAATGTGTGAAGTTCTTGCTTTAAATTACTTTCATTTCAGTTCAGAGTTCACCTATAAAATGAACATGAAATCAAAGCCAATAACATTTAATGATACCCAAAATCGTATATCGATATATCGCTTTATATCGATAAATCATATAATGGGCAACAAAAGGTTTTGGGCTGTGGCACGAGTATGTTGCATATTTGAAATCCTTTTTATTTCGTATGCGGATGAATTGTTATAAAATTAAAATTTATTGCTTCCGCAAAGCTGTCATAATGTTAACTCTCTACCCCTTATCCTCTACCCGCTACCCGCTACCCACTGCACGTCTACCCGCCCTCATCTTCCCTGTAGCGCCCGCACTGCAGACTAGTACGTGTGGGGTCCAAGGCAGCTGCCATTCAGCTTTGCCGCAGTGGCAACTGGTAGTGTCTGCCTACCTCTCTACCTTCCTTCCCCCTCTTCTCTCCCTCTCTCTCTCTGTCTGTCTCCATCCCAGTTATCCCAGCGCAAACCCAAATCCATCCATTCATATTTATGCCAAACAAAAAGCAAAAGTTTTATGCCATTTCTTGGTCGTTGAAAGTTGTTTTTCTCACAATTTTATTGGCAGTCGGCCATCAGCGGCTCTTGGAATTTGCCCAAAATACAAAAAAAAAAAAAAAAGAATCTTTTCTCTTCCCATCCCTCCCTTCACACTTTCCCCTTGTTGGACTGTCACCCAAGCAACGTGACCCATTTTATAAAATTGTGTAATGCTCGTATTATTGCACAAATTCGCACAAAGCGACACAATTGTTTACAGCATCAGAGGGATAAAGAGACAGAGACAGAGAGATAGGGAGAGAGAGAGAGAGAGAGAGAGAGAAAGAAAGGGGAAACTGTAAAGCTTATTTCGTTAAGCAACTGATTGCTTCTTCAATATTCAACAAAGCGGAAGTGAATGTAATAGAAATACAGAAAGATACATTCAAATTATCAATCAACTCAATGCAAGAAACGTTTGCGAATGCGACACAAAAAGGGATTGAAATGTTATCTAAAGAGAGTAAGCTGAACAGAAAAAAGTGAGAGAGAGTGAGCTAGAGAGATGTAGATAGTCGAAACAATGAGAGCGGGGAGGGTTATATATCCAGATGAAACGTTTATGAATTGTATATGCAAAGTAGAACTTAAATGCTATTAGAAGAGTGTTAGTTGAACAGACAAGAGAGAAAGAGAGATGGAGCAGAAATAGTAGAAAGAGGGCAAAAAGAAGTGTAGAAACAGAGACATTCAACACATAGAAACGTTTTGCAAATGCGACACGACGAACAATGGAAATGCTCTCATGCAAGAGTAAGTACAACAGAACAGAGAGGGAGAGAGAGTGAGAGAAAGGGATTGAGAGTGAGAATAAGAGCGAGCATACAAGTAGCCAAAAGTTAATTATAATACGATGATGTGGTAAACATTCAACAAATTGAATAAGTCCTAAATCGTAACATTCCGTCGGGGAGTTTTGGGACGCAAGACTCAAGCAGCGAGCCAACTTGTGCTTCAGATAATTTGAAGTGAACACACAAAGTAATTATGAAAACCACTTGCAAATACGAAAGACAGACAGACACTCGCACACACACACGCACACATACATTGAGTACATATTTACACATGTAAGTGAATGTTTGGTCCTGGAACCAACAAGTTTAGCTCGAGTCGCAGCTCATGCGAGTCATTACAAGTTACGCTAATCAAGTTGAACGTGCGCATCACAAGTCGTGCACCCCGCAAGACCGGATGGCTGGCAGACCGCTGCAGGAGGAGGAGAAAGCGAACGAGAAGGAGGAGAGAGAGAAAGAGAAGGAAGTGGATTACGGGGAACAGCGAGCGAGTGCGAGAGTTGAGCGCTGAGTTGAGTGTTTTAGACAGGAAATGACAATTCAAATTAAAGACAACGGCCAAAAAAATGCACGAATGTGGCAGCTAACGGTAATGGCGGGAGGGCGGTGGCAGCAGGAGCATAAATGAAGTAAAAACAGAAAGCGAGGACGGAAAGGGAGTTGAAGTAGTAGAGGTCCTGAGCCTACGTAACGTTCGCATTGCCACTTAACATGAAATTAATTATGAAACTTTTGTGCAAAAATTTTGTTGAACGAGTTGAGAGAAGCCTTCAATGTGGCCGAAGCTGCGTCGCGACTCTGCCAGCAGAAGTAGCAGCAGCAGCAGCAGATGCAGCAGCGAGGCCAGCTTAAGCCTTTGGCCGCGCCCCTTGGTGGGGGGCAACAATAATAATAAGGAAGAGAAAAAGTTTCAACGCGCCTGGCAATGGGCCTGGGGAAAATTAAGTACACGCCACGTGGGCCACAAAGTCTGCTGAGGACAGTCAACAAGGGGTAACATGTGAGTGTGTGTGCGTGTGTGTCTGTGTGTGTGTGTGACCACAGCAAACGGCAGCAAGTGAAGAGCTAAGCATTGCTGTTGTTGTGCTGTGTCGCCTCAGGAAATGAGCAAGTAAAAAGCCAACAACAGCAGCAACAGCAGCAAACAGGCAGCAGAGCAAATCCGAGACGTCAACCGAATTGCGTTTAGAGTGTAGAAAATGGTAGCGGTAGGGAGGGGCAGATGCTGCAATTAGAGGCGCACGCTGCCAGCAGCAGCACCAGCAGCAGCAGCCGCAGCAGTCGGCAGCCGGAAACAGGCCCAAAAAAGTATGCAACAACTTTTTGTGCAGCTCAAACTTTTGCTGCCGCTGTCGACGTCGCAGTCGCAGTCGCAGTAGCTATCGCGCTGCCGCAGTCGAGGACACTGTGTGCTGGCTTGTAAGTTGTTTTACTTCAACATTTTTTTTTTTTTTGGTTTTAATTATGTTTTAATGCTAAAATACGATAATAATATGTCGGCAACAATTTGCGTCGCGACGCGTCGCAACGCTTCAGCAATTTCATTTCATTTTGCCAGCAATTGCAATTGCCCCCCCACTTCCCCCTAGTTACCATCTGCCTCTGTCCGTCTTTTTCCTAAGTGTATATGTGTATCAGTGTGGAGCAGCCTGCAGGTGTAGCGAATGATTGGAGCATTGAGAGTGTGTACAACTAACAACAGTTGTAACTCGCTAGAAGGAACTAACGTTGCGATTCAAGTGAAGACAAATCAAATAGATTCAAATGTTTATTATATAAACAACAGTTACCACACGCAATAAGGAACTAACGTTGCGATTCAAGTGGAGACAAATCAAATAGATTTAAATTTTTATTATATAAATTAAATAACATTGCGTTAGAGAAAAGTAAGTCATATTGCAGCTTGACTGTACAGCAAGTATTTATAAGTTGCTTATGTTAATAATAAGTAAATAAAATGGAGAAAAATGTGCTGCTGTTAGCAATTACATATATTAAAGTAACTGCCGAGTAAAAGCTGAGGTATGTTTATTGTTATATCTTGGCTTATTATGATCTTCATTTTGTTTCTTTATAGCTGCTTTGATTAAAATGTTTTGGCCAAAGTCAATGCCAAGTCAAATACATATCGCATACACACACACACACACACATACAGAAGCAGGCACACACACAGACACAGATAAGCTGTTTAGTATGCAAGTTGCCATCTCATCGTAAAATTGTATTTATATGTTGTTTATTCTTCGCATAAACAATCTGTAAGACAATGTGAGCAAATTACTACAGAAAAAAAACAAAACAAAACAACAACACGCACACACACATCTGCGATACGTGCCTGTGTGTGTGTGTGGGTGTGTGTGAGTGTGCATATTTTATAGTTCCAACATTTTTGTTTTTGTGCGCTTTTTAACAACATTTTCATGCACTTTTATTACATTTGCTCGTTGCTCGATGATGAACATTTTATTGTCGTGCCAAAAGAAAAGCAAAAGAAAATGCCCAAAGACTCACAAAAAACGAAAATGCGAAAATTGTGTGCAAATATTTTGATATGTTGGTCCACAAAACAGAAGCTGCAGCTGAAGCTGAAGCTGAAGCATCACAAAATGTGACAAAATGTAGCACAATTGAGATGCAAATTACAATTTCTGATTCGTTGTCATCACATAAAGCTTATTGCATTTCTATACTGGGCTTAAATTAAACTGTAAATATAGGCTAAAATATGTCTATGTCTCTTTACTGCTTCCCTTTCTTTACTTTCTCTGTTCAGTATTATCTTCTGAAACCTTTGATTAGTTTACCCAACTTCCTCATCAACTTGCAGTCCCATGTCTGCTATAGTCTTGACTTGTGTCTATTGTTATTAACACTCTAGAGAATTGTAAAATCTAAAACAATTATCAACTAAAGTTTATGCAATTTATCAATAAGTTTTGAATTAATCATATTTTTTAAAGTGTCAAAAACGCATTAAAGTTCCCAATTGAAATGGTGGCAAAACTTTTTATTTCCGTTCAACGAAATCATTTGTTGTCGAAGCCAAAAAAGGGACAAATTGTTTTCGGAAATTCAAGTGGACAGCGGACAGCGGACAAGGGTAAAAGTTGAGGAAAACTTTGATTTTAAGCCAACATAAATACATAGAGATATGTTTATAGACGTATATACATATATAGAGTTAGATAAATATATAGATAGATAGAAAGAATGAACGAATACTTACAGTGTTTGCTCTTCTCGGCGGCCACTTGACGCTGTGGCGTTTGGGCCACAATGACAAAGAACATGAGGAGCATTAAAAGCCATCTGGGAATGCCCGTAGTTGGACTGCTTGGGGTTGGGATTTGGGCCCTGTTCTCGGTCTGGATTTGGGTCTGGGTTTGGGTTTGGGTCACTGTACGTCGCCGGATACGTGCACATCGTTCGTGTGGGGTTAAGCTAAGGTCAACAGCAGCATCGTCGTCCACTGGTGGCCCCGGGCCACATGATGTTGGCATCAGCAACATTTTGTTCGCTCAATTTTCGCGATTTTCACAATTTTCACTGCTGCTGCAGCTGGCCAAGGAATTGTTTGTTTTTGCTCTTCTTGTTGTTCCTGCAAAACGTTTTCATTTTGTTTGTTTCGTATTTCTGCTGGCAAATGTCATTCTTTTGCAATTAAAACCATTCATTTATGACTTTCCCACGGCGGCCCACACGGCGTATGCGCAATGTTTCTAACGCCCCGTTTCCGTATTAATTGTCAGTTGCTGCATTTGTCATCAAGCCTGCAAAAACAGCACAGTGAGAGAGAGAAGATAAAAACAATGAAAGAACGCTCAGCAATTAGAAAAGCGAGTGGAAAACAATAAGCTGAAAGCAAATCGATTTTAAAGAAATTTTCTATGAAAAGTACAAATATATATATATATATATATATAGAGAGAGTTATGGATATAAATGTAGATTATTAATCAAATTTCAATTAAAGTTGTTTGTTGTTAATTTCCAATTTGATTCCATCTATCTGCATTAGGATGCGATTGATATATAACTCATATCAAACATAAACTAACGTTTCTATTTCCATTTTAAAGCAGTGACAAATGAAGCGAACATATTCTCTCGCCCCCTGCCCCCTGCCCGCTGCCCTCATTCTCTTTCTCGTTCTCATTCTCATTCTCATCCACCATCTCTTTCTGTTTGCTCATAGCCATGCAGAACGATTCATAAGTATCACATAAATGCAGAAATCGATGCATAAATTTAGTCAGTTGGCAGAGACGAGCATTGGCGCAATAGGAGGCGAATGTGCATTTAAAAGAGCATTGCAAACGTGATATTACGTATACGCAGCGTGGCATAGTTCATCATTGATATATACAGTCGCTGCACATGTGTGTGTGTGTGTGTGTCTGTGTTTAAAATAATAATGAGACTCAACTGCATGAGTGGGTAATAAGAAACTGGCGTTGATTTTAAAGAGTCGCCCTGCACAGCTGATGCCATCAAATGATTCCTTAAGCAAAAGGTGTGCAATGCAGCAGCGAAGAACAGAAGGTGGCCAGCAGTGACTCGGCTTCTGTTATACAGTGGCCAACTGCAGGCCGAGCACCATGGGACAGCGGCTGCGCCTTTGTGCCATCAAAAGTTTATCACATTAGAAATCAACGGCAGGCGCCGAGTAGACGCAAGCTCCTCCTCCTCCTCCTCCTCCTGTTACCCGCTCTTTCATCTCTCCCCCCTCCACTTCGAATTTCTACGCTACACTCACTCTATTCTTGTGCCACATAAAAGGCAAAATAATAATGAGAAGCCAGAAGCAGCAGCAGCGACAGAATCAGGAACAGAGGCAAAAGCAAAAGCAAAAGCAAGAAAAAAAGCGGAAAAAAGAGAAAGAAAAAGAAAAATTTATCACACATATTTTGTTGTGCTTTATTTGCTTGCAGCAGTTCTCCTGCCCACTCCCTACAATCTCCTCTCGCTCGCTCAGTTTCTGGACCATTCACAACTCGGACTTTGTATGTGTCACATACACACGCGCGGCACTGTTTGTTATCCTTCGAGCGTTCCAATTTCGCCTTTAATTAAATTTGATTATAGTTTTCCTCATTTTCCCCGCTATACCGTTTCGACTTTTCCGCCAAGTTGACTCCCAACATTTTGGCCTCGGGCCCTATTTTTGATGCCAATTTTATTTGCTTTACATTCTTGTTTCTGTAATTTGAAATTGGAGCAGTTGCTATGGCTAAAGCAAGTTTATTATTTTCAGCTCAAGATGAAATTATGCTGTTGCTCTTTAAATAATGCAGCTTTCCTTAGCTTTCGTATATTTAATACTTAACAAATCATTATAATTGGCTAAACAAAGTGGATTTTATTCATCATAAAGCTTTGCTTTACCCAATTCCATTTGAGTTCAATTAATTTGGAGACTGAAAGAGTTTGAAATAATCAAAAATTTTATCTTTCATAATACTGAGTATATAAAAACTAACAAAGAAGATATTTAAGTTATTTAATTTGTTGTATAAACAAAGACATTAAATTATAGTGCTGTCCTTTCAGTGAATTAATGCATATTAACAATTCCCATTGAACTACGAATTTCTACAATTAACAACCTTTGCAAATTGTTAGAAAGTAACCATAATTTACTTAAGAAGTTCCCAGTTTTTCCTGCTCAAACTCTGCTCGATAGTGTGGCAATGTAAACTAAATACTGCCAACAATATAATTCAATTAAAAAGCTAATTAAAGTTAATTATCAGTGTGCTAATTAGTATATATGTTACTAGTATGTATATATATACATCGTATTTATGTACAGTCGTACATTAAGTATCAATTGTATAGTTTGTTGTGTTGTTGCTGTTGCTATAGTTGTTGCTGTTTGATGCCTTGGCAACCCGTTTGCTTGGCCCCAACGTGATTAACTGGCAACTGGTAACTGGTAACTGGTAATTGCTAATGGAAAAGCATATAAAAATCCCTTATTATCTGCGCATATTCAGGACTTTTCAATAAGGAGAATACAACAGAGGAAACAGGAAATATAAATGGGATATCAAATAACTGAGAACTTTAAAAGAGTTAACTGAGTACGGTTAACAATGCGGTGAATACAATGTAACTAACTAGCTGAACTACGAGAGCCATGAAATGGGTTAGTGTCGGGTGTTGGGTGTTGGGTATTTGGTGTTAGGCTTTGGGAGATTGGAGATGGTTGCCCCCAAAAGAGCGTAAAATGTAATTGTTGTTGCTATTGCTGTTGTTGTTCCGGGTGAACGCAGCAGGTCGAGGGAAGCCGCATAAATTACAAACACCGGCAGTATATCAAAAAAAAAAAAAAACACAAAAAAAGAAATGGAAAAGTAACAACAACAAAAAAACAAAAGCCCAAAAGCAGCAAACTCGTCTAAAGCCGCTTTAGACAGGCGAAACAAACAAACAACCAAACTAACAACAACAAGAACAACTCTCTCTGTGTGTGTGTGTGTGTGTGTGTGTTTGTTTGTGTGTGTGTGTGTGTATGTTTGTGTGTGTGAGTGTGAGTGTGCGTGCGTAAAATACAATGGAGAGCAAAAAAAAGGGAAAATAACTATGTAGACTGGCATACAATTAATGGCCCTGTGGGGTTTCATCGGGCAATCGCTTTGGAGTTTCATTCCTGACGCCTATTTGGAGCCTTCACACACATGACGTGGCGTTGTATGTAGAATTTGGCTTTGTTATTGTTTAAACTTAGCTGCCATTATCCTGCTAGTATTATTTACGATGCACTGTCAAAGGAGACAGCATAAAGTACAATCATTAAAGAGAAAAACTAATTGAAAGTTGGATCAAGCAAGAAGGAGATCAATATAGGCTTTGTTTCATTTTCTTTCATTTCATTTTCTTGAGAAATTATCAATTATATAAGATATTATTTTATACATTATTTGATGTATATAAAAAATATATAATATAATAATAAATATTAGATATTTTTATTATAGAAGTGAAAAAGCAGTGAATGCCATAGGAAAATTAACTGCAATAAGCATTTAATCTAATTAAATTTCAAGTAGGGTTTTAATAAAGAGTGAAAGAACTTAATCATATTATTTAATACATTTAATTTACATCATTTAATTGTAAATAAATCCATTTATCAAGCATAGTTATTTATTCATTCATTTATTTTTTCAACAGAATTATTAATACCTAGTACTACAAAATTATGCACTCTTTAACCAGTTGAATATACTCGCTTTACTGCAGGGTATAGCTCACATTGCAGCGAGTAAATATTCACAAATATCCATTAACAACAGTACATTAAATCCACAAAAAAGAAGAAGAGCAAAAAACGTGGAACTCACACTCACACAGCCACACACTCATACAGACATACCTATATTAACTGCTGGTCTGCTATAAACAAAGGGAATTACTTTATATGTAACGGCAAAGTGTTTTTATGTGTGTTGGCAACACTTCATTCAACTTCCTCCCTCCGCCCCCGCAAATGCTAAAGTACTCCGGCCCCAATGTCTCTGTCTCAATTTGCCCCTCCTTCGGCTCATTCCCTCCGGTTGTACCTACGCTTTCTTCCATTCGTCTCGCTTGTCTGCCAGTCAGTCTGGCCGTCCTTCTTCTTGGCCATGTCCATTTGTCTGCTGAATGTTGACTGCCAGCAGCAACAGCAACAAAAACGGGGAAAACTGTTGGCGCCACCTACAAACACACAGATACTAACACATTCATAGATACTCACACTTACAGACACCCACACCAATACCAATACTCACACACACACACACACACACACACACACACACACACATGCACATGTAGCACTTGCCTGTTGTGCGTTCGTATTTCATTGCCGTATGAGTAATTTTTCAGGCGAGTCGTCGAAAAGCCGCATTGTTTTTGGCCAGAACACCCTCAACACACACACACACACTCAGTCATACACTCACTTGCATGTGCATTTTAAAGCAATTTTAACCGGTTTCCTCTTTATCCTTCTTGTCCTTTGTTCAGGTGGCGACGTCTGGCAAAGCTCTTCGCGTTACTTTACATCATTTCTCATTTGACGTCATCGCTACCTTTAATAGTAGACAGAGGGCAGGCGGCGTGACGGGGAGTCAACATGCAAACGCCTACGCTAAGCACGCATACACAACTCTGCAGATATAATGTAGAACAATTGCCAAGCTCTTAAATATTGATAGATGACCTCCTGGTTCGGTAACAATTGATGTTTGTCGATTTTCTTTTCTTCTCTCTATCTCTCTCTCTTTCTCTTTCTCACAAACCACAATGATATGATGTAACTACCTCTGGGGAAAGTCTTAATATATTATGAAAGCGCATATTTATAGATATCTACTTCGATGGAATTAGATAATTCCTTTGCTGAAGTGGAATTCTTTGATTCTGTATTAGAAACACTCTTTCATACTACCACTATTGAGTTGATTTACATATATCTATAATTTAGAGATACTTTGGATGCATTTACATGCGTTATTTTCTATATTTTCAGCTCTAAAGCCAAAGCAACTGAAGCCATCTGCTAGCAGGCATATGGTTTGCGCTGTGGATACTGTTGGGATCATAGCGCTCAATGTGGATGCTAAGTTAGCTTAACTTTACATATGTAGGCTATCGCTAACGCAGCTGCAGCTGCTCACACATACATGCACAGCAGTATTTTCCCTTACTGGTGCTCAGCTGTTCACAGCACCCGCTCAAGCATAGATGCAAACTGCAGAGAGTTTGCTCTTCTGATCACACATACGCAAGAGCTGAAATACCAACGTGTAGGCTCGCTCACACTAATAGCGAAGGCTCATGGAAGGCAATAGAACTCTCTGCAGTGCGTTCTGTCTTTCGCTCTCTCACATTTGATTAGAGCCTGCTATTGAAATGTTATTGTTTTGTGCAAATGTTAAAATGGCGCTCTTGTTCTCGCCTTTCAATTATTATTAATATATTCGTATTAATATTACACTAAATATTCTCCGCTTGTTAATATTCTATACTTCCACCGAAGATATTACATCGATTCTTTCCATTGCAAGGATATGTTGAACAACTCAGCTAAATACTTAACATTTAAAGCTTGCTTACTCTAACTACGTATAAACAAGGCAGTCCTTGGCTATGTGGAAAACTGTGAAATGAAATTTTATTGTTGTGTGAAGCCAAGGAAATTGAATAAATAGAATACCCAAATCTATTGAATAAAGACAACATGCCGGAGGTTATTCAATTAGCTGGCGTGCTGTCCGGTCACAGTGGTTGGGTTACTCAGCTGGCCCCGCATCCCTATGATGCGGATCTGTTAGTCTCATCCTCGCGGGACAAAACCATCATCGTGTGGCGACTCACGCGTGAGAGTCAAAATAATTATGGGTACACGCTGAAGAGGAACTACGGGCATTCGCATTTCATCAGCGATGTGGTGCTCTCATCAGATGGCAATTTTGCGCTGTCTGGCTCTTGGGATCGCACCATTCGTCTGTGGGATCTTACAGCCAGCGCGACGACGCATCGCTTTGAGGGACACACCAAGGATGTGCTGTCCGTGGCATTCTCTCCCGATAATCGTCAGATTGTGTCGGGTTCACGTGATCGCACCATCAAACTGTGGAATACTCTAGCGGACTGCAAGTACACCATAACCGATGACTGTCACAATGATTGGGTATCCTGCGTGCGGTTCTCTCCCAAGCATAACAATCCCTTGATCGTCTCCTGTGGCTGGGATCGCACTGTCAAAGTCTGGGATCTGACCCACTGTAAGTTGCGTAACAATCATCATGGCCACACTGGCTATCTAACAACGGTCGCCGTCTCACCGGACGGCTCGCTGTGTACATCGGGTGGCAAGGATGCAAAGGTTCTCTTCTGGGATCTCAGCGACGGTCGCAATCTTTATCCTTTAGACCATCATGATGTGGTCAATGCCATGTCCTTCTCGCCCAGTCGCTATTGGCTCTGTGTCGCCTGTGGCTCATCCATTGTTGTCTGGGATCTCGCCTCAAAGAAGGCAGTCTTTGATCTCTGGCTGGAGGATGTGCCGGCAACCGCCAAGGGAGATCTACCGCAGTGTCTGTCGCTGGCCTGGTCTATAGATGGTCAAACCCTATTCGCCGGCTACTCGGACAACAAGGTTCGCGCTTGGCAGGTATTAACTGGCCAATAAGCTTCTAGTACCCCAAACACAATTCACAGGCCACAACTAAATATTCAGCTGATTTGTTTATTCTATGTAACTGTAAATGCAACACGAGATCGCAATCGAAACAACAAATACAACACGAAATTAGGATGAGTTAAAAGAGGAACAAAATTGTAGATCAATCATTTCGATACGATTCTGATTCTGATTCAAAGATACATATTCCATTTATTCATTCGATGATTCGCTGTCAATATTTGGGTTACCATCCCCAAACCATTTTAGTCCTTTGTATGCCACTTATAAAGCTCATTTCCTTGAGCGCCAAAAAAGTGTCAAATCATGAGTTTCAGATAGGATTGTCTGATAGGAGAAGACGTTGACAAAATGGGTGGACGGACTGACAACTGGGTCAATTCCAAGACGAAAAGAATAAGATGATGATGACGATGATAGAATAACCTAAAAGCAAATCCAAAATATGTACAAGAATCCATGTATTTGATTTGGATACGGACAGATTAATAGCGAGAACAGAGCATAACCCGAGGCACTTGGAGAGGAGGGATGGTAGAGGGCCAGGATGGGCGATTGGTAGACTGTCGGCTGTCGGCTGTCGACAAATCCGCAACAACGGACCGCAAACGCAATCGCAATCACATTTATTTATTTATTTTTATGTTTAGCTTGGCAGTTTAGTTGGCAGTTTTCTCATTTATGCCAAGACTGACAGACGACAGAAGTATCAAATATCCCTGGCAGGCATATTTACGGGGCGATGCTAGGGGTTGAGATCCGTTGAAAGGGTCGAGGTCATTCTAATGATTAATACGATTGCCAGCCAAAAATTACGCATTGGACGCCCCATCTTGTCCAACTATTATAACTTTACATGGATCAACTGTGCTTTCCTTGCACCTGCCACACACACACACACAAACACACATTTTTCTTTTTCTTTGTGTGTGTGTGTGTGTGTGCGTGTGTGTGTCTAACCAAACGAGCCGACACACACACAATGGAAATATACATAAAATCGCAACAAAATGATATTCCGTTACACACATCCTGACCCTGGCTACGAAAATTTCACATACCTCTCTATATACACATAAGTATGTATATATAAGCATGTATATTTATGTCTTATGTGCAACGCTTGGCACTACTTTCACAGTGTACATACATAACATCCATACACACATACGCACACATACACAGAGCTATGTGAAGGACTTTTAAAATCGACCACTAACTACGCCTAAGCATAGTGTGTGGAAGCAAGATGGCTATATTAACAGCGCCTTTGAGCATTGCTCTCAACACTCATAGATTTAGAGAGAGCGTCTGCGGTGGGTTGGAGAGCGGGAGTTGTCGTGGTGATGGGGGGTGGCTGGTAAGCGACGACAGGCGAGTCATCGGCACTGTTCGTTTGCAGCGTACTATACTCGCAGGCGTAAAAATGTGTAAAACTTAGCTCTCTGATGAATGAGATTAACCGTTACACACACACACACACATACATGTGCAGCGCGTGATGCCGCCACACTGAAAGCAAGCAACCCCCTGGCACAGGCGCACACAACACTGAAGGCTACAACAAAAGCAGCAACAATAACAACAACCACCAAAACCGACAAAGCACTTGCTGCTGCTGCTACTGTGCTGTATGTTGTGTGTGGGGCGGGACGCATAACGCTTTTACTCGCTACTTTTTTGCATTGCTTTTGCCTGATAGCTTTTTTTTATGCGCCTCTTCTGTTTTATTTTTATTATTTCTGCTATTGTTGTTTCCGGACGATTATCGCTCACAGAAGTTTTTCTTCTTTTTTGCGCTATAGCCATACTTATTATTATCAGAGGACTTTAGCTTTACTTTGCGCCTATAGTTGACGCCCGTCTCAATCTACAGACGAGTTTATACTCACACAAATCTATTAGGTAGCTTCTCACTTCACTCACGATGAACTGTTTTTCGTTTCTACATTAACTTGGTCAATGTTAAGTTGTTGCATTGTGCCCTGCACGCATATTTATTTATATAGATTGCATTTTACATTTTTATATCTCACTAAGTTCACACAAACACAAAGTTTTGAAATACTTCATAACCGTTTCGATGTGAACGTTTCAACGTTTGCACTGTGACTGCGACTTCTACTCGTTAAATGAGCAGCTCACATTAAATGCGTCAAGTTGGCAGCCCACTGTTAAGTTTATCGATTGAATGTTGTATGAGCTGCTGTTGTGCGAGCGAGACAACACTACAGCAGCCCTTCTGTTGTTGGGTGTTAGGTGGCAGTGGCAACTCGTCAATTGGTATTGTTTCTTTACTGCCAAACGAATTAGAAACATCGCGTTAATGCATTTTATTTGCATAATTTTTAACCCAATGGATATTTTCCATTTCGCTTTGCTTACATAAATCTTCAATTAACTTCCGTTCCTTTATGAGAAACCTTTGGTTGCATTTTGAGAAAAGCCGGCGTTTTTGCCGCTAGGTCTGCAAAAACATCGATAGTGCTTGCATCGATAATATCAACATCAAAGGCTCAAGCTTAATCGAAAATTAAAATTGTAATGAAATGTCGTAAGTGAAGAGGGAGTTTATTATGATTTTAAATACAAAGTAAAAGTTTAAATGGTTTATATAAATGCCAACCAAACAGAGCCTTATTAAAGTAAAGCCAATTATGAAAGTTAAATTTATTTGCACATTTTGCCTACTTTATTCCGAATCCAACATATTTTTATATTCTCATTTCTTATAAAAATAAAGAGCATATATGCAGTTAAGTTGCGCAACTGTATGAATAAGCATCCGTGTACTTTATAATGTCCTTGTACTTTATGTCGCAGCCACTGACTTTGACGAGGGCTGCTGTTCCGGGGTGTCTTTTGATAAAGTGTCGACGTTTCCTTATCACCATGCCATGTGTAACTTGAAACGGTTCTGACTCTCATTATGAGAATAGCCTAGGGAACAAAATCGATTTCACGCTGTCCCCCAGTTGTTAGCGGCATGTCCTGTAATTTGTCGCCACACGTCAAAGACTAAAACGCCCCCTACCGTCTGTCTAACTGAATTAATATTGAAATTACGAAAGTCACAATTTACCCTGTTATTTAATGGAAAGAAAAGATATACTAATCAGATAATTTATTCCCTGTAAAAGACTATCAAGTAGGACAATACTCTGTCGGAATACACTGGATAACATTAAGTATACTATATAAAATAGTTAAGTTATTTTATAACAATCACCATTACCAAATCTATAATATATTGCTTACATTATGCTTGCATACGCCACTTGCCTTATATATTTAGTATTCCCCATCACCATGATTTATATATAATACAGTTATATCATTGTTATACTACTTCCCTCCTCTCTCAGTTATTACACTCGACCAATCGCTTTTGCTCGCAAGTTTCCCGTTTGAGGTCAAACCATGTGCCAGGTGTACAGAAATGGGTAATTGGAGTTCCCGCCCGGCATTCGTAATACTTATTGCACATCTTTGAGTCGCGTATGGTCGAGCCTTCCGCTTTATCCCTACAGTCAGGATTACCTGGAATGGGAGTTGATTCATCTGGCAAGGTTTCGGTGCTATTATTAGAATCAATAGAACATTCCACGCGACTGGGGAAATTGCAGTATTTTATCGCTATGTCTATATAAAGACCTTTGGGACATTGTCGGGGTATTGCTCTACCATTGGCGCATACATAGAATTTACTACAGGACGTGGGATCCTTAATATAATCGCCATTAGCTACGGAACTACAATCTGGAATAAATTGGGAGAGCTGTATATTCTTATCAGCCTTTTTGTTGTTGTTAACGTTTGCAGCGGAAGTTGGTTTCTTAGCCACATAGCTTTCTTTCTTATCATTCGAGCAGTCCACCAAACTGGGGAAGTTGCAAACCTTCTTCTTGATATCGAAATAAAGAGTTCCGGGACAGCTTCGAGGTATAGCACGCCCATTTGCACACACATAAAACTTGCTACAAGACTTCAAATCCCTTAGGAACCAACCATTTGGTAAGCCCGTACAATCTGAAGTTTCCTCACCATCCGAAGGAATAACCGAGGGTTCATTTATATTTTTGAGTCTTCCAGGTATCGATTTATCCTTAGGTATATCCGCTTTAGCAGTCACTTGTGATGGAATTTTGATAATGTTCTTACGTGGATCATAGGAAGGACTTTGGGAATTGGATAAAACCTTTGAGTTGGAAGTGGGATTGTTAATGGAATTACTGGGTAATTTATCAGTTACTATTTGGGAAGAAGCGGCAGACTTTTCAATGCTTGGCTTATCTTCTTTATATAAAGCTGAAAGTTTATCTGAGTTGTTGTTTTCCTCCGCATCGATCACACATTTTACGAACCTGGGAAAATTACAAACCTTCTTCTGCATATCGAAATATAGATCTCTCGGGCAGCTACGTAAAATAGCGCGTCCATTTGCACATATAAAGAATTTGTTGCAGGACCTGGGATCTCTGAGGTATGCGCCATTTGGCAGAGAGTTGCATTCTGAAATTTCTTCCGATTCTGCAGCATCTTGCGAGGGCTGCTCTAGGCTAGGTCTTTGTTTGAAGCTACCGGAGAGGTTTTTATGATATTCCGTAGTTGTTAAGCTTGGAGCTGAAGCAGTAACAGTAGCAGTAGAATCAATCCAAGAATCTTCGTCTATATCCTTTGTAATTGAGAACTCCAATGATGGTTCAGTAACTCTAGTAAACAGCTTCACATAGCTAGAACTTCCATCTTCAGGCAAACTAGTCGGATTCTCGAAACAATCTACCAGTTGAGCCAAATTGCAAACCTTCTTTTTCATATCAAAATAGAGATTCTTAGGACACTTTCTGGATATTGCTTTGCCATTTACGCAAACATAAAACTTGTTGCAGGACTTGGAATCCCTTAGGTAAGCACCATTGGGTAGAGCTCTACATTCTAAACTTTCTTCGATATCTGCAGGATCTTTAGAGAGATGTTCTAGGCTAGGCCTTTGATTTAGGCTACCGGAAAGCTGATTATGATATCCTATTGTTGTGAGGCTTGGATCTGAAGCGGCAGAATCTTCCGTTTCGATCCAGAAATCTTCTACATCCTCAGTATTTGAGACCTCCAATGATGGTTCAGTTACCCCAGATATAATTAACTGCTCACTGTTCTGGTCCTCGAAACAATCTACCAGTTGAGCCAAGTTGCAAACCTTCTTTTTCATATCAAAGTTGAGATTCTTAGGACACTTTCGGGATATTGCTTTGCCATTTGCGCAAACATAAAACTTGTTGCAGGACTTGGAATCCCTTAGGTAAGCACCATTGGGTAGAGCTCTACATTCCGAACTTTCTTCTATTTGTGCATTACCTTTCAAGGGATCCTCTATGTTAGGCCTTTGTTTAGGGCTACTAGGAAGGTGGTTATGATATCCTATTGTTGTTAGGCTTGGATCTGAAGCGGTAGAATCTTCCGTTTCGATCCAGAAATCTTCTACATCCTCAGTATTTGAGACCTCCAATGATGGTTCAGTTACCCCAGATATAATTAACTGCTCACTGTTCTGGTCCTCGAAACAATCTACCAGTTGAGCCAAGTTGCAAACCTTCTTTTTCATATCAAAGTAGAGATTCTTAGGACACTTTCGGGATATTGCTTTGCCATTTGCGCAAATATAAAACTTGTTGCAGGACTTGGAATCCCTTAGGTAAGCGCCATTGGGTAGTGCTCTACATTCTGAACTTTCTTCCATTTGCGCAGGAGGTTTCGTAGGATCATCTATGTTAGGCTTGGGTTTAAGGTTACTGGAAACGTGTTGACGATCTCCAGTTGTTGTTGTTGTGTTCAGTGATGTTTTCTTAATTGGAGAGTCGGATAATGGACTTTGAGAACTGAAACTATCTAGGGAAATTGCTGTTGAAACTTCTAATGATGGTTCAGTAACTCCAGCAGTGTATAACATTTCAAAGTTCGCACTTGCATCTTCAGGTATATGATCCAATAATGATTTTAGTGAAAAACTTTGCTCCTGTTGCTCGGAGCAATCAACAAGTTGAGCAAAATTGCAAACCTTCTTTTTCATATCAAAGTAGAGATTCTTAGGACACTTTCTGGATATAGCTCGTCCATTTGTACAAACATAGAACTTGTTGCACGACTTTGAATCCCTCAAGTGGACGCCATTTGGCAAAATGCTGCAGTATTCACTTGCTTCTCTCACTGACGTAAAGGACGATAGTTTCAGAGGAATTTCAACAGCTTCACTGATTGATTTTGTCCTTATTGAGTCCTTTGAATTTTCATTTAGTTTTTCAGCAAATGATCCTATTTGTAGAAGCAATTGTTTCTTGGAGTTCAAATTGTACAAATTGAGTCCAATCATCGTTGATTCTTCCCAACTAGGGCTTAAGCTTTCAGTAGAGCTGGATGATGATGCGGATTCCTCAGAGCTTGAGCTGGAGCTATCAGTTGAACCCTCCGTTGGTTCCGTGGATGCTGAAGTTGAAGATGAAGCCTCAGAGCTTGAACTGGAGCTATCAGTTGAACTCTCCGTTGGTTCCGTAGATGCTGAAGTTGATGATGAAGCCTCAGAGCTTGAGCTGGAGCTTTCAGTGAAACTCTCCGTTGGTTCAGTTCCTGCGGAGGTTGAAGATGAAGCCTCAGAGCTTGAGCTGGATTCTTCTGTTGAACTCTCCGTTGGTTCCATAGCTGCTGAAGTTGAAGACGAAGCCTCAGAGCTTGAGCTGGAGCTATCAGTTGAACTCTCCGTTGGTTCCGTAGATGCTGAAGTTGAAGAAGAAGCCTCAGAGCTTGAGCTGGAGCTATCAGTTGAACTCTCCGTTGGTTCCATAGCTGCTGAAGTTGAAGACGAAGCCTCAGAACTTGAGCTGGAGCTATCAGTTGAACTCTCCGTTGGTTCCGTAGATGCTGAAGTTGATGACGAAGCCTCAGAACTTGAGCTGGAGCTATCAGTTGAACTCTCCGTTGGTTCAGTTCCTGCGGAGGTTGAAGATGAAGCCTCAGAGCTTGAGCTGGATCCTTCTGTTGAACTCTCCGTTGGTTCTGTAGCTGCTGAAGTTGAAGACGAAGCCTCAGAGCTTGAGCTGGAGCTATCAGTTGAACTCTCCGTTGGTTCAGTTCCTGCGGAGGTTGAAGATGAAGCCTCAGAGCTTGAGCTGGATCCTTCTGTTGAACTCTCCGTTGGTTCCGTAGCTGCTGAAGTTGAAGACGAAGCCTCAGAACTTGAGCTGGAGCTATCAGTTGAACTCTCCGTTGGTTCCGTAGATGCTGAAGTTGATGACGAAGCCTCAGAACTTGAGCTGGAGCTATCAGTTGAACTCTCCGTTGGTTCAGTTCCTGCGGAGGTTGAAGATGAAGCCTCAGAACTTGAGCTGGATCCTTCTGTTGAACTCTCCGTTGGTTCCGTAGATGCTGAAGTTGAAGACGATGCCTCAGAGCTTGAGCTGGAGCTATCAGTTGAACTCTCCGTTGGTTCCGTAGCTGCGGAGGTTGAAGATGAAGCCTCAGAGCTTGAGCTGGAGCTATCAGTTGAACTCTCTGTTGGTTCCGTAGATGCTGAAGTTGAAGACGAAGCCTCAGAACTTGAGCTGGAGCTATCAGTTGAACTCTCTGTTGGTTCCGTAGATGCTGAAGTTGAAGACGAAGCCTCAGAACTTGAGCTGGAGCTATCAGTTGAACTCTCTGTTGGTTCCGTAGATGCTGAAGTTGAAGACGAAGCCTCAGAACTTGAGCTGGAGCTATCAGTTGAACTCTCCGTTGGTTCCGTAGATGCTGAAGTTGAAGACGAAGCCTCAGAACTTGAGCTGGATCCTTCTGTTGAACTCTCTGTTGGTTCCGTAGATGCTGAAGTTGAAGACGAAGCCTCAGAACTTGAGCTGGAGCTATCAGTTGAACTCTCTGTTGGTTCCCTAGCTGCGGAGGTTGAAGATGAAGCCTCAGAGCTTGAGCTGGAGCTATCAGTTGAACTCTCTGTTGGTTCCGTAGATGCTGAAGTTGAAGACGAAGCCTCAGAACTTGAGCTGGAGCTATCAGTTGAACTCTCTGTTGGTTCCGTAGATGCTGAAGTTGAAGACGAAGCCTCAGAACTTGAGCTGGAGCTATCAGTTGAACTCTCCGTTGGTTCCGTAGATGCTGAAGTTGAAGACGAAGCCTCAGAACTTGAGCTGGATCCTTCTGTTGAACTCTCTGTTGGTTCCGTAGATGCTGAAGTTGAAGACGAAGCCTCAGAACTTGAGCTGGAGCTATCAGTTGAACTCTCTGTTGGTTCCCTAGCTGCGGAGGTTGAAGATGAAGCCTCAGAGCTTGAGCTGGAGCTATCAGTTGAACTCTCTGTTGGTTCCGTAGATGCTGAAGTTGAAGACGAAGCCTCAGAACTTGAGCTGGAGCTATCAGTTGAACTCTCCGTTGGTTCAGTTCCTGCGGAGGTTGAAGATGAAGCCTCAGAGCTTGAGCTGGAGCTATCAGTTGAACTCTCCGTTGGTTCCGTTGCTGCTGAGGTTGAAGACGAAGCCTCAGAACTTGAGCTGGAGCTATCAGTTGAACTCTCTGTTGGTTCCGTAGATGCTGAAGTTGAAGACGAAGCCTCAGAACTTGAGCTGGATCCTTCTGTTGAACTCTCTGTTGGTTCCGTAGATGCTGAAGTTGAAGACGAAGCCTCAGAACTTGAGCTGGAGCTATCAGTTGAACTCTCTGTTGGTTCCGTAGCTGGTGAAGTTGAAGACGAAGCCTCAGAACTTGAGCTGGAGCTATCAGTTGAACTCTCTGTTGGTTCCGTAGATGCTGAAGTTGAAGACGAAGCCTCAGAACTTGAGCTGGAGCTATCAGTTGAACTCTCTGTTGGTTCCGTAGATGCTGAAGTTGAAGACGAAGCCTCAGAACTTGAGCTGGATCCTTCTGTTGAACTCTCTGTTGGTTCCGTAGATGCTGAAGTTAAAGACGAAGCCTCAGAACTTGAGCTGGAGCTATCAGTTGAACTCTCCGTTGGTTCCGTAAATGCTGAAGTTGAAGACGAAGCCTCAGAACTTGAGCTGGAGCTATCAGTTGAACTCTCCGTTGGTTCAGTTCCTGCGGAGGTTGAAGATGAAGCCTCAGAGCTTGAGCTGGAGCTATCAGTTGAACTCTCCGTTGGTTCCGTTGCTGCTGAGGTTGAAGATGAAGCCTCAGAGCTTGAGCTGGAGCTGTCAGTTGAACTCTCTGTTGGTTCCGTTGCTGCTGAGGTTGAAGATGAAGCCTCAGAGCTTGAGCTGGAGCTGTCAGTTGAACTCTCTGTTGGTTCCGTAGATGCTGAAGTTGAAGACGAAGCCTCAGAGCTTGAGCTGGAGCTATCAGTTGAACTCTCCGTTGGTTCCGTAGATGCTGAAGTTGAAGACGAAGCCTCAGAACTTGAGCTGGAGCTATCAGTTGAACTCTCCGTTGGTTCCGTAAATGCTGAAGTTGAAGACGAAGCCTCAGAACTTGAGCTGGAGCTATCAGTTGAACTCTCCGTTGGTTCAGTTCCTGCGGAGGTTGAAGATGAAGCCTCAGAGCTTGAGCTGGAGCTATCAGTTGAACTCTCCGTTGGTTCCGTTGCTGGTGAGGTTGAAGATGAAGCCTCAGAGCTTGAGCTGGAGCTGTCAGTTGAACTCTCTGTTGGTTCCGTTGCTGCTGAGGTTGAAGATGAAGCCTCAGAGCTTGAGCTGGAGCTGTCAGTTGAACTCTCTGTTGGTTCCGTTGCTGCTGAAGTTGAAGATGAAGCCTCAGAACTTGAGCTGGAGCTATCAGTTGAACTCTCTGTTGGTTCCGTAGCTGGTGAAGTTGAAGACGAAGCCTCAGAACTTGAGCTGGAGCTATCAGTTGAACTCTCTGTTGGTTCCGTAGATGCTGAAGTTGAAGACGAAGCCTCAGAACTTGAGCTGGAGCTATCAGTTGAACTCTCCGTTGGTTCAGTTCCTGCGGAGGTTGAAGACGAAGCCTCAGAGCTTGAGCTGGATCCTTCTGTTGAACTCTCCGTTGGTTCCGTAGCTGCTGAAGTTGAAGATGAAGCCTCAGAACTTGAGCTGGAGCTATCAGTTGAACTCTCCGTTGGTTCAGTTCCTGCGGAGGTTGAAGACGAAGCCTCAGAACTTGAGCTGGAGCTATCAGTTGAACTCTCCGTTGGTTCAGTTCCTGCGGAGGTTGAAGATGAAGCCTCAGAGCTTGAGCTGGATCCTTCTGTTGAACTCTCCGTTGGTTCCGTAGCTGCTGAAGTTGAAGATGAAGCCTCAGAACTTGAGCTGGAGCTATCAGTTGAACTCTCCGTTGGTTCAGTTCCTGCGGAGGTTGAAGATGAAGCCTCAGAGCTTGAGCTGGATCCTTCTGTTGAACTCTCCGTTGGTTCCGTAGCTGCTGAAGTTGAAGACGAAGCCTCAGAACTTGAGCTGGAGCTATCAGTTGAACTCTCCGTTGGTTCAGTTCCTGCGGAGGTTGAAGATGAAGCCTCAGAGCTTGAGCTGGATCCTTCTGTTGAACTCTCCGTTGGTTCCGTAGCTGCTGAAGTTGAAGACGAAGCCTCAGAGCTTGAGCTGGATCCTTCTGTTGAACTCTCCGTTGGTTCCGTAGCTGCTGAAGTTGAAGATGAAGCCTCAGAGCTTGAGCTGGATCCTTCTGTTGAACTCTCTAAGGGTTCAGTCACTGCTGAAGTAGATGACGAAGAGCTTATTCTGCTACTCTCTGTAGAGCTCTCTGTTGCTGTAGTAGATCTCGAAGTTTCAGTGGAACTGCTTGGTGGCTCAGTAAGTGCAGAGGTAGATGATGAAGAAGTAGAGGTGGTGCTGTCAGTAGAACTCTGAGATGATTCAGTAGCTGCGGAAGTGGAAGATCTTTCCGTCGAACTACTTTGTGATGATGGAGTTGATGGTGAGGTTGTTAATGGCGTCGATAGTTGGTCAGGCGTTGAGGTGGGCGTTGGTGGCTGTGTTGGTCTTGGTGGCTTGGTTGGCCATGGAATTGGTGGCTTGGGAGGCTTATTCCAAAGAAGGCCAAAGAAATTGAAAATAATTGGCCTATCCATTGTTATATTCTGATTGATGTTGAACTCATTTCTCACACCACTGGAATCTCGTTGAGCAATGGCGTTGAGTTGATTATCCCTGGCACAGTTTTGAGCTTGTGGATTGTATCGAAATCCTTCGGCACAGTTATTTCTGATCTTACCAAGCAAGCCGAGGCATAGATAGTATGCATGTGGATCGACTGGATCGGCTGCTTTATATCCAAAATTCTGTCCAGTGCATACATCCAAGGCAAATGCCTGTGAGACAGTCAACAGACCAATCCACAGGAAGTTCACTATGAATTAAGTAAATTAAAGTTAATTTCCTTTTCCAGCTATTTGCACTGTAATAATTTGACTTACCCAATTGCATTTTAAAAGTTCATCCGGTAAAATGCGACGTGCAACGACTCGACATTTCCTTTTATACTCTTTGAAACAATCAGCTGAAAGCCTTTCCATATTCCCATTACCAATCGTTAAGAAATTGTTTACAACTATCTGCTAACAAAATAATTACTTTAAACAAATTATATCGCTGTTGTCTAAAGTATTTGCACTTCTCCAGAATACAGCAAGGAATTCCTGTAAGACACATGTTCAGTTGCAGGTAAAGATCATGTTATCAGCCATCTCCCTTGGTCTTTATGTGAATTATTTCACTCTCTGTCTCTCTTACTGAGTTCGTCTGACGTCAAACTGCTTTTAGAAAAGAAATGTATAACTTCGACTTCTGTAGATAGAGTTTTCTTCTAATTATAGAAGTCCTAACAAGGCTTAAGTACTCTCTTCTCATTTTAGAACTCTTAGTCAAAGTTTGTATTTCATTTCAAAGTTTGTTCCAGTCAAAGTTCTATTAAGATCATTTCCGAATAGATCTTAATACATTCTTAAAGATGCTAATGTAGGTTATCTAAAATCTGCTTCTGAAGATTGCTAGATTACGGAATGAAACTTTAAGATAATAAATGAAGATAATAATTATGTCTTTGTCTCACATTACTCATCAATTTATAAGATCGCACGGTTAAACTCCTAGGCTAAGTAATCTATTGTTAATTGCTGCTTATCGTTAATCAGGTTTGTTCTGTTCAGGTTCTGTTTACTTTGATAGTGTAATTGCCTAGACTTTACTATAATCAAGACTCCTCTCACTCCTCCTCCTCATTCTCTCCCTCCCACAATGCTCCACCCTCTTCATTCTTCACCCACCTGCCCCGTCTATGGTCTAGTTGGTGTGCAGGTACGTTGCGGGTACGGCTGCCAAGGTCCGATTAGTTGATGAGATAAGAATACCGAGGGCTCTACTTATCGTAAGTATTCTTGCAATGATTACTGCAAACGTCACTTGCACACTTGTTGTTGTTCCTATTTTGTTACTATTTTTAGAATTGGTAGAGAAGAGAGCTTTCGTGGTAAAAAGCACAGAACTGTAGTATCTATAGGCCATTTAGTGCGGGTTCTTATCGTAACTTGTGTGGCTTCGAATGTACCTAGCTGAGGAAAACGAATTCAATGTTGGATTTTGTTGCCTCTGGTATTCGAGCCAATAAGTTCGGCCACCGATTCGCATTTTATCTTTTGCATTTTTTATTATTTTTGATTTTTCTTTTATTATTTTTTTTTTTTCTTTTTCTTTTTTTTTTTTTAATGATTTTTACTGCAAATTTTTGGCAATTCAAGAGGTCAGTTGCACCTATTCAAAAAAAAGAAACATTTAAAAAACCTTGTACCTGGTTTACCTGATAGCATTTTCCATGGCTGATAGCAAACTTTAGACTTAATTGTGAAAGTCATTATCAACAAAATCACATTTAATACTTATGATCGCCTATTACCATGTCAACCTGAAGTTATCTAAGATATTTACGACATGTCTACACCCAACTAATCCAATAATATTTAAAACTTGAAAGGAGAATGAATAAACTAGTTTATTTTTATATTATTATTATGGTATTATTTTTGTTAAAGGTGTTAGCTGAATGATGATCTATTAGATCAGATATTATTGTAATTGACAGCTAAAAGATGAAAGAATTGATAGAATAGAATGTAATGTTAGGTAATGAAGCCTTCATATCGCTTATAGTTAACTGCATATTCTCTTTTATTATGCATATTTATTATTTATTTATTCATTCTTTAAGAAGTGATCTAAATACGCTGTTCAGTGAGCCACATTTTAGCACATCTAAGTAAATATCTAATGAATATTAATAAAATGAAATTTTGCCCGTTTTATTAAGCAAATAAATCAAAAATTTTTGTTTAATTTATCAGACTTTCATTCATGTAAGAAACCAAGTAATTTACATAATATAATTTATAGTTATAATTTACAAATGCTTATACTCTGAGAATGCACTTGTAAACGTGCATTTTCATGTAATTGTAATAAAAAATGCCATACAAATAATGAAAAGACTGTAGATTGCCTTAAATTTGCATATGACAATGGATGATGCAATGGATTAGAGTGGTCTCGAAACTACACAACGCTGTAATGTACGTTTGGGTCATCCGTTAGCTAACGAGACCATTCCAAACACGATAACGATCGCGGAATTTTGCACATATCAAGCTGAAAGCTACCTCCTGACAGATCCATTACAAAACCCCAGAGGAGAAGCCCGCTTCCATTGCAACGAGGTAATCAGTGCTTATCTATTTGCCGGCCCGATAAGACGATTGACTTGGGGGCAGTGGGCTCGTCCGTTACCAGATTAAAGACGTATCATTTGACAAGTGGACAGATCAATAAAATAAAATAAATAAATAAAATCTTATTTATTTTAATTGAATTTTTATATGGGTTGTCCGTATTTCAGTTTCAGTTTCAATTTAACGCATCATTGTGCATCACCTTGACCTGTTCACGCTGCAGGCGATTGCCATAGGTGCGAGAGACAAGATTCCAGGTATCCAGGAAACGATCCATGCATTGTGTTATGCAACGCTGTTCGGAACCATCTAAGGCCTTGCCCGGCTTACTGATGCACTTCTTGAAGCACTTCTCGGTCATCTTGGATAACATCTCCTGGGCATTGGCCAATGCGATCTGCTGCTTCACTTGACTCATCATTTCACCCTTATCCAAATTAGCATGTGCCATCTCACTTAATAGTTATTTAACTTGCAATTTCCGAAATCAATTTGAATACAACACTTCGTATATTATTTCCCAGTTTTGTGCGTTGTCTTTTATGTTTTCAATAGCAAAGCCTACGCAAGTTTTCTCTGTTTGTCAGACTTGTATTTTTATTTTTATTTCTATAAAGTATACAGAACACAAATATATACGACTGAAATAATATATAAATTACATTGAGACGGTATTACAATTATGTTGTCAAATGATTCTTCGTATTCGCTTGTGATTAAGTGAAAACAGCAAGGGAATTCCAGCGAATTATTAGACTTTGATAGATAGCAACTATTTATAAATATAAATATATCGCTTTTAATATTAAAAGAATATCTCTCCCTATATAATAGTTCCTACCTAAAATAGACATCAAAATATCCATAGTCCACCCAAAAAATAACACAATGTATTGTAAGACACTTGCTAAATTACATTTATTTTTGTTAGCGCAAATACAATTTGTTTGAATATAATTTTTATTTATTACACAATTTTTTAAGCTTCCATAAAGTTAACTAAACTATAAGTTTAACATATAGTATAGTATATATAATTAATATTATTGCATAAAAATGAGTTAATAATTAGCGTATTACATTTATTTAAAAGATCTTTTGCTCAGTTTTATTTATAAAAAAATATACTATAAAAAAGATTGTTTTGTGTTTTTATTTGTTTGTTTTAACACTTCGTTAAGTATTTATTATTTTGATTTCATGAATTTTGGTGAGTGTACGACAAAAAGTCAGATTGTATATAGAAAAATAAAAACTCTTTAGTTTTATTATATTCTTTTACAGCATTAGGCGCGACCCAGTGAATACACTATAGATCAGATAATCATATATAATATAGTATTTAATATTCTTTGGAACGCATTTATTTTAGAATCGTTTGAATCAAATTGCCGGACACAAATTGCTTTGGCAGTAAGCGATGTCAGCATTGGCTCCATGGTTCTACATCCTTCTGACTAAAGGACAACGAAGAGTCGTATATACTTCCTAAGCAAATTGAATGTGTGCGTTTTGATTTGTATTCATTATATCTGTATATACATATATAGATATATATAGATTAAAAAATTTGTTGCTGTTGTTTGATATTTGCCCGATATTAACTGAATTGTAATCAATAATAATATATATACGAAAATCCGACCAACTCTTTTAATACTGTAATAAACTCGCACCAGACCCAGGTCAATGAACCATTTTGGATGAATGTTCAAGTAGAACTAATAATATAAGAAATGTGCACTCTACGGCATCCTAAGGACTGACCTGAATAATTAGTTATGCTTGTATATATAGGAGATATATGTATATATATATTCTCTTGATCAGCATGTATCACTTATATTTGGTTGATTTATGTACATTATACAAAAATTTCAGCTGATATTTCAGTTTTCTTGTGCAATAGCTAAACACCATTGGGTGTGAGTGTGTGTGTACGTGGGTGTGTGTGTGTGTATGAGAATCTATGTATATTATGTACAAGTGATAGGTACAGTTCTATCGGATGTCAGTTAAATTCTATATATAAGTAAGTATATGTGTAAGTATATTATATAGTATAGGATATATGGAATGTACAATCACTTTGAGTATGTAAGTATTATTGCGTTAAAAAGACAGGCACAGTATGTGTATGTTTGTGTGTGTGTGTGTGTGTGCATAAATGTGTGTTAGCTAGATTGTCGATTAAACGGAGGTTGCAACATTCATTCAATTCCTAGGCACGGAACCCAAACGATGCCAATCGATCAGCTCCTGTCTCAAATCATGCTTGGAGAGATCCAATTCAAAGCCGCCAAGTAGCTCATTCTCCTGCAACGTGTCATGTGACCAGACGGTAACCTGTAGCCTACGCTGTTGCACCACATCCAGGGGCATGCGATACTCCAACTGCAGATGGAAATATGATTAACAAATTAGCAATTGTTTAAACAGCATCTCTCTTACCGTCTCCATGAAGCTGGGCACACAGGTTTTGCGTACGACTTTGGTCTTGCGTTTGGTTACTTTGCTTGGATCCGGTTTCAGATAGCACTTAACATATGTGTTCGGCTCCTGACCACCCTGCAGCATTGGCAGCCCTTTGGCATGGTGTATCTGCAACCACACAAAAGAGATCTCACATCGGTCTCTTTAACAATTGGGGAATAGATCAACTCACCATCACAGTAAGCACGCCGCGTTGATATTGCAGCGATAGTCGTATCTGGCTAATTTCATTGGGATTATCCCGCGATGGCTGACGCTTTATCTCTGCAAGGTTAGGCATTATATATAAATTATACATTCTCTGTAATGTTATGCTACTTACCCTTGATCTTGGGCATCTCCAATTTGGCCTCCTGCTGATCGCGCAGCAGCGGATGGAAGAATGTGTAGACCAGATCCGAATGAGCTATTTCCTCTGCCGCATCGAATAGGGATTTCAGGAAACGCTGTATCAGAGGTAAACGCTTCTCAGCCACAGACTTGATATTGGAACGACCCACATGCACACCGGCTGGAAGACTGAAAGCAGAATAGAATAATCGCATTAAAATGGTTTGATAAATGTTATAGATAATATTTCAAAATTACTTATATCTACATTCATATATATATATATACAAAAGAAGGAACTAAAACTAAGGAATTATTTAAAAATCATCATTATCTTGTACTTTGGAAAAAACTACGATTAAGGCACAATTAAAAGTGAAATCTCTCTTTAATGAGGCAATAAAATCAAGAACCTTAATAATTTAGATTGGAGAACTCGCTGGTTAGTGAAATGATAATTGAGTTGTAAGAAAAATTGCCAAAACAGACAACAGATAAATTACATATCATATATGATATATGAGCATTGACGATTGCTTATCAGTTGACCGCGAAGTGGGACTGAAACAGGTAACACAGCTAATAGCTGATAAATCAGCATAAAAAAAAAGACAAAAAAGTGGTTACGCCAGAGTCGACTTGCCGAAGGCCGAGCAAAGACAAAGAGCAACAGTGGGTGAAAGAAGAGCGCACTAACAAGAATCGAGAGTTGATTCGAGCATGGGGAGCAACAATGCCGTGATATCGCTCCGATAAGCGTTGCCGTCGTCGTTGACGTTGACGTCGACCGCTCGCTCCAATCAGTTAACGAGCGAGCTGCAAAGCGGACGGCAGAAAAACGCTGAGAACGCGGGAGCTGCTGCCAATAGTCGAGAGCCCAAGAGCTGCGGCATTGGCGTTCGATTAACGACGACGTGGAGAAGTCAACTGAAGACTAACAACAACAACAACTACAATATATATACATATATATAAGACGAAAAAAACTTCATTAAAATCAGGTGTACAACTGCGAAATGCTGGCCAAAAGCTTTTAACAACCATGGCTCAGCTAACGTATGTGGGCCAAGGTATGTGCATTTACTTCCCACCCGCCTCCTTCCATCTCCCGGCAAAACAATTAATTCAATCTAATTACTTCCTGCAACAGGTCAACTAGCGACCTTTGGTCCACTGCTTTCCACGGTCATGTTGTTCGTGAGTCTCGTCCTGGCGCTGCTTGGCATCAAATTCTGGGGATTCCGTAGACGCCTCACCTTTGATCGCGCCCCGGCAGCGCAGCAGACACAACAGCAATCGCCGTCGCAGCAGACGCCACGTTATGCAGCCTATGAATCGCAGGTGCGTAACATACAACAATAACAAAGCGACAAATAACAAAATGACAAAAATCGCGTTGCAAGCGCCATTTATAAAGGTTAATAAGGTATCGCGATACTTTTGAAGCCACTACAATAACAATAACAATAGCAACAATACGACTCATTTATGATAAGACAAACAGCAGGTGTGTTCGTAGAGGTGTGTAGGTGTATGTGTGTGTGCGTGTGTGTGCGTGTAATTGGGTGGGTGAGTGTGTTGCTGGTGCTGACAATAGACAGGCGAACAGAGCGTGAAAGTCGTGCATTGTATATCGATAGAGAGCTTTGTAGGTTGCCTTAACTGATCAACAGTTATCGATTGACCGCTCCAGCATCGATAATGTAGGTATAATTCTTCTATATATGTACATAGTTTAGCTGTGATTAAAGGCTCGCTTTCAATCACTTTCGCGCTGTCAACTTTTAAATGTAGAATTTGCTAGCTGCACATATTAAGGTTTAACTTCGTTCTGTTATTTTGATATCAACTAATTGACAGTCTAATCAATTAATCAACTAATCAATTTAAATATGTGAAATGTTAGTAAGATACCGCACAAGCTGATGTACGCCTGGTACTTTACTTGCTTTCAAATATAATAAAAGATAATATAAATATAAGAGATAATGTATATCAAATATAAAAGGGAACATTTATGTTAAGCATTAACTTAACATAAATACTATAAATTGCGCAGGAATAAACTAACAGTCCATCTCTAACTCACATAGGCATCGCTTTGAGTGCGTCTGTATGTATTTAGGGTCATGTGTTTGTGTGTAACGCTTTTACAGTTCCACTTATGACGCATACGATAGTTGTTGTTGCTATTGCCTTTGTGGTTTTTGTTCTTGCCGGCTGAACAGCTGAAGGCACAGCTGTTTTAAGCGTTACAGCGAATTTGGACAACAAAGCAAATTGGCGGAGGACGTAGTAGAACGTACCTAGAGGAATGCCCATTAAGAAACAAGTTTCGAAAATAAACTAACCGAATAAATTTGCAGGTTAACGGCACCGACAACGCTGTACATGGAGTGTTTCGACAGCGTAATACGGAGGAATTCGAAAGTATCAGACCCACAAACTCGGCAGGTAAGGCAAACGATCGTTTATACGATATTTTGATGTGGTATTATTTGAAAGTGAATGGAATTGCGAGTTTTATATACGCAATATTTCAACTGATTTACATTCAAATAATAACTACAGTCTTCGCTATAAGAAATCTACATTCAATACAACAACAATGTTTATTTACAGCAAGTAAATACCTCACAGGAAGCGTACCCAATTTATCGTTAGCCTCACTAACACCTCGGGAGCACAAGGAGGTGCCCACCATTCCAGAACTAGATGGCACAGTTCCCTATCGAAGTGGACCAGAGCCTCAAGCAGCGCGACGTAGACGCCGTGAAGTGCATAGCGCTAACTATGAACACTATGCAACGCCACCAACACGAGAACCGCCTACACCGCCAGGCGCATCAGTTGCAGCAGCACCACCATCACTACTGCCAGCTGCTGAGCCTGTTACAGAGCAACTGGATATGCCCAACTTTGATCACTTTGCTGAGAAATACGAGCTAATCAGTGCCAAGACCACTGGCAGCGGAGAGCCAAGAGAGTCACAGCAAATCCACAAGCAGAATGGACGATATGTCAAGTATGAACAGGTTGATGACGTGCCGGAATTGCTGACCCCCGATGATGATCAGACAGGAGCACCCATTTCAGTGGCTGCCATGGTGCACCATGTGCCACAGGAGCCACAGCAAGAACCTCAGTCCCAGTTGGCAATGGAGAACGAGTCCCAACTGAAGCTAGTAATGGAACCAAAAACAATTCAAACCATTCAATTGCCCAATGATCAGTTAGTGCCGCTGGAACACACAGATTCGGCTTTCGTGGTAGAAATCATTGCAGGCACTCCAGATGCAATCGAGCAAACGGAGCCGGTGATAGCCCCTAAATTGTTTGACGATTTAGAGTTGACATCCCATCAACAGGATCCGGAATTTGAGCTAATGCGTTCCTCCTACGAAATGAACGAGGCGGACATCCTGGACATACAGCCAGATTTTTCTGGATTACAACTGTTGCAGCCAAGGCAATCGCCCAGCAGTCCCCCAGGGTTTGGTAAGAGCATTGATGAGGATTGGGAGAACTTTGAGAATCTAGATCATGTGACGGATTTGCCGGAACCGAATTGGTCGGTACATCCCGCAATGCTGGATTCACCATTGCAGGAAGATAGAGAAACCAACTTGGAGTTGGAAAATGGGGTACAACAGGAGACGCTTTTTCAGCAAATAGAGCTAATGGAGCCAGCAACTGAGGGACCGCAATCAGAGCCGCCTCCATATGAAGCACGACTGCCTCCACCACCTATCCTACCCGACTATGAGTCCCTAATGCAGCAGGAGAAGTCGAAAACTAATCGCAACTTACCCAAATACGCGGATGTGGTGGGTCAGCCCCGGGCAAACGGTGCAAGGTTCGTCAGGAGCATAGAAGATCTGTTTGGTGAGCTACAGATTAATGGAGAAACGACCACAGAAAATTCTACCCAGGTGCGCAATTTCGAGGAACTCTGTGAGGAACTGGAGATTGCTCCATCGCCGGTGCCAGAACGACGAGCACCTCAGCCAGCTCCACGTGTCTCCAAGCCGGCCACACTCAATGCCCGAGGCGATGCACCGCCTTTGACATGTTATGAGCGCGAGGAACTGCCTAATTCCAGTTCAAGTGAAGAGGAAACAGTGGAAACAACACAGAAGCCACAACCACAGCCTGCAAAGCGGCAACGACATGTGCGCTTCGATGTGGAGAACCTACAATACTATCAGTCAGCCGAGGTGCCCAGCTCAAATGAGTCCGAAGCGGACTTTCAATCCGCTGATGAATCTGAATCTGAGTTGCCTCCAAGACCCACACAGCGCATAGTCACACTGACAACTGCTGTGGAGAACAATGTGCCTATACTCTTTGGCACGCAGGTCTCACAGGAAGAGAGCGATGACGATGAAGCATTTGGGCGTGCTATACGCCAGCATCGTACCATGACAGAGGCACTGCGACCAGTTATTCAACTGGATCGTAACAGTGATAGAGGCACAGAGGCTTAGGATCCACATTAGCAAAGATGCTGCTCTTCATTTCCTTAGCAAAGACAGTATTTTCCATGTACATAATGCTATATATATATCCAAATATATGTATAGTTATATATATCAATACAAAGTAGAAGATTGCCATATAATGTTGACTATGTTTAAATAAAGTTATCATAAATATAAACCAAATGCGACCAATCTGTTGTGTGTGTTGGTAAAGAATTGGCAAAATAACGATAAGATATCTGTAAAATTAGAATTAATTGAATATAGCTGCATCAATGAACCAAAGCCCAACTTAAAATATTGCAGCAACATTAAAGGAAACTGTTTACATCGCTGTTAACTCTTTGCTTAGGCACTGTTATTATAAAGGGCTGTCAGATTGATAACATTTTAACAGTTCAGTATGTTAACAGAATTATGTGCACTGTTATACACTTCAATTGTTTTAATTTCCTACGCGTTGCGTCGCTTGATTTGAACCAATTGGAATACACTACTTAAAATCTTTAGATTGACTTACCTATGCAGCTTGACCAATGGAAAGTGTATGCATAACTTCTGATGGAACTCAGTAAACTCACGATAGGAGCGAAACAAATGCGTCGGATCCCTTTGTCCGTGGCGTGTTACTTGCAGTATGTACATATAGTACTTTTCCATGCTGTAATGCTTTTGGAAACGCACCACTTTAACGATCTTCAAACGACCATCCTGCTGCATGCTGCAAACATAATAAGGCAACAAGTTTCAGATATTTACTTTAAAAACATTAAGCTGTAACTCACGTGTATTTGCGCGGCACAAAGGATAACAATTCGCCAGTGCCTTCGTCATTGTTGAAACGCATTTGCGCCAGATTGTGCAAAAAGAAATTGAACTGAGTAAACCAACTCTTCAGCGATGATTGTATCATCTTGGCAAATGTGGCTGCCGCTTCAGGGTTCGACTGCGAGGGCAAGAGAGCCCGACGCACATAGGTAACTGCATTGGAATTCACTCCAGGCATGCCTGCTGTGGCCATGTGGGCCAGGGTATGAAGCAGCAGATCCGCATTCTTACGCACAATGTTAAAGGCACGACAGCAGAGGTCAACAAAATAGTGAAAGTCCGTTGAAGGTTTATCGCCGCCATTTATAACATAAGCCATATCCGACGTAAGCACAAACGGAGTGCGGTCTCTGTAAAAATGAAGAAATGTTAATAAGAGATTTACATAAATTAATATTAAATTAAATGACCGTTTCTATGTTAAACTAAAAGCTGTGTTTAGTAACAGTTGCTCTGTTGAGACACATATTATGTTAAGCAACAGTCGCTATGTTCAGCTTAAAGCAATGTTAAATAGCATTTGCTATGTTATGCTATAAACTATGTTGAATAACAGTTGCTATATTAAGCTGCTAAGTAACTATTTCACATCTTACAGATCAGATCAATCACAACTCACCTTTTGAAATTACCAAACATCTGCGCATCGCCCAGGAATTTACCAAAATCGATATGAAACAAATGTCCAGAGGTCTTCAGCATAATGTTATCGTTGTGTCGATCACAGATTCCCAGAACATAAGTGGCAACGCTGTAACCAGCGCAGGAGAGTGTAAAATTGCGAACAGCACTTTGATATTCCAATGGACTTGGATTCTGTTTGCCCAACCATTCGGCAATGGGTCGATCCTTGAATGAGCCTGTTAGGCCGCACTCTACTTGAATTTTCCGTAGAGTTTCCGCCTCAGACACAAGCTCAATCATGCCGCTTTTGTATCCTGTGGGCACACAATTAAAGGTAACCATTTTGAGGTCCAGACGCTCTGCCAGCCACATCTTGTTCATAATGCGTATCAATTGAATCGTCAGCATATCCTGCTGCAGATCATCGCCACACTGACAAAGATTTAATAATCATGATTAGAGTTGCAATTGATTGGTGCTATGTGCTATGAATTTACCTTGAATATCGCTGGAAGTGGCTCTGCATCGGGTCCCACAAAGGTTATTTTGAGAGGTAACGTGTTGGAGTTGAAGTAGCTGCAGTTGCGCACATTTACACCCGTTACCTCTAGCTCCGGGCCCAAAGGAAGACAAGTGGGCTCTTCTAGCAGATCCTGATGTACCTGATCCATGCCCGCCACTAGACTCTTTTGCCGCATTGATTCTTTGGCCTCTTTAACTGATTCTGCTATCTTTGTAAGATTCTGCGTAGTACAAAGAAGAAATGAATACAGGAAGGGATTGAATATTGACATAACTATGCACCTGACACATTCGATGCTGGTACATGAATCGCTTGAGCAGTTTCTCGCCACAGATGGCCATCAAGGCACGCAGCATCATCTTGTTGCGGCGATAATAGCGTGCTTGCGTGATCTGTGACTCATCGCAATCTTGATCCACCAACGAGGCTCCAATCGAATTGAGTGGATCATCAGGCAAACTGTGGACCAGCAGCCAATACATGTGATGCGCAAAACGAGGGGACTCCAAACACTTGGACAGCAAAAAACGCGCCATGGAGGAGGCCTCATAAGTGTCGTGCTTAAGCGATTGCACAAGTTGAGGCAGAAAGTCAACTAGTTGATCATTGGGCATATGGGAGATCCATTCAACGGCCTTCTCGCGCACCTTAGCATCCGGATAGCGTGGAAGGAGCAGCTCAAGTGCTTGCAGAGGCGACAATGGGGTCCAGGAATGCAGCAGCGAGTGCAAATCAATCAAATTGGCGTAATCCCAACTGTGGGCAGCGTGTAATACTTTTGGCAACGCATTGGGATAGTTTTGCAGATAGAGACGCTTCTCCCAGAATACTTCCCGTCGCTCCGTTGCACCCGTATAGCCCAGCTCGGCGGTATCCAGCAGTTCCTCTTGCAGATTGGCATCCAACGAGGCAAAGTCGTAGCTATATGAATGAGTTTGAATGGAGTTAATGCATCAATTGTATTAAATGGTGATAAATACTCACTGCGGTGCTGGCTTTGGCGCTTCCTGATGTTCAGGGAATTCAATTCGACCACCATAAGGTGGAACTTCAATGCTTAGCACTGGACAAAAATCAGGATGCGGATGACAGCCACGTGCTGGCGCCGGTCCCAGCATTTTGTCGGTGGTTGGCGGCCACACAGAGAGTAGATAAGGTCCACAGATCATGATGCGCTTAAAGTCAAAGAGTTGTATGGAACACCAGCCTAGCTCCGTGGTCACCTGTCGCCTCTCACCATTCGGCTCGGCGTTCTGTTCATTTTCGCTGGCCGCTTGCTTGCCATAAAGCACAAATGTGAGACGTGCTTCTCGGGGCAGCGTGCAAATCGGATGCTGCTCGAAGGTCAACCACGCGCTGAAGTTCAAACGGGGAAAGAGGCCGCCACTGGTGTCATTGGAGCAGCTGAGCACATGAGGCTTGGACAGCAGACGTGTGCCATAGACGAGCTGCACGCAGAGAGAGTAATCCTCGTATTTCCAGTTGGGCGGCGGCCTGTGCAGGCAATTGATGCTAACAACTATAGGCTTGGAGATGCAAGAGATGGGTATAGGCGCTGTGAGGAATAGATTCATTGAAGATTACCAAGGCATAGACACAAATTATAATTGAATTCACTTACTTATGGAGTAGTCCGGCGTCTTTACCGAGAAAGCAACGCGAAATACATTGGCGTACAGTTCGACAAGCTCCTGGACCGCATCACGCAGTCGATTGCACTTTAGTTTGATCTGCTCCAGCATTGAGCGAGGTCGCAGCGTCACCTGCGCATATTCACCATATTCGCTGATAATTTCCGGATTATTAGCGCCAGCTAGAGGCGCATACTTTGACTGTGCCTCCTCACACACGCGCTTTAGCTCGGCAATGCAACGAGCAATCTCCAACGTATCGATGGAACCAAGCAGTGCACAAATGGCTTTCACAGCCTGGACGACACCCGAACAACTGACAACACTGCTCCGACCCACTGGAGCACCATCCGCAGCAGATTCCAGTTTGTCTATCTCCATTTCCAGCGTCTCAATGAGTATCATCATGTTGTCGTAGGTGACAATGGGCACCACTTCATTGGGCAGCACCTGCTCCGGCAGCAGTTCCGTGTCATGATCATCATCCTGTGCCGTGCGTGCAATTGCCTGCATATTGGCCGAACTGCACACGCACAGACCCAAATGCACATCCTTCTCCAGTTGAAAACTGTTGTGCACACACTCCAACTGACTTAGCTTCGATGTAGGAGCGAGCCATTCCAGCAAACCAATTGGCTGTCCAAGAGAATTAATAGATTAATCAAAGAATGCCAATTAAATTGTGAACTGTATACGCACCTTGACTGCAAAGTCTGTGACGGTGCCCTTCACCCGACCTTCGAGCGAGGCCAACGCTTGAGCCACCACCTGCGCCACCACGGAGTCAACTGTAAGAAAAGAAGCAGCATTAATATAACTAATAGTCAGCGTAATTCTTGTATCCACTTACTGTCGCAGGTGAAGGTTACCGGCGTGCCGTAGCCTTTGAATTGCTCATTCGCCAGGGAACTCGATATGGCATGGGATTGTAGTGTATTCACAGCCGGATGCACAATAACCTTGATACTGGTATCCATCATATAATGATAATTGAACTCGGCGGCAATAACATGGCCCACATTTGTGGTTTGATCATCATGGGAATAACTGCTACGCAGCTGTCGCACCATGTAATAAAATTCCAGAAGTTCGGCATCATCCGTTCGCTGTTCGCTGATCAGCTCGTAGAGCCGTGTACAGGTTTTCCGGCGATCCAGAACCACATTAGCCGGTATGCTGCTGGTGTAGCTGTCCGTAAATGGCGATGCCTGCTGATGTGGCTTCGATGTGGACGCAACGATGGCGCCCGTTTCATAAAGCTGCTGATTACGCGGCGGTAGCGGAGGTGGCGGCGACACAGAGCCACTAATTGCTACAGCTCCGACGTCAGCTGCTGCTCCCGATCCAGCTGCTGTCGGTGTGGGCGACGATGAATGGGAATGCGTGGGTTGATTCAGATAATCCGTTCGCCAACCAATAGAACTCACACTGACACTGCCACTGTTTGTGGCATTCTTGTCCCACCTGTTGACCGCCTCGTACATGGGATCCGAATACTGTGTGCCATTGTCGCCGCTGTACAGAAAATCAAATGGATCGTACTCCGCGTAGTATGAGGTGCAATCGGAGGCGCCGTCGTTGCCTGCAAGTAACGAGTGCATCATTTAATCAACGAATTAATCACAAAAACACGAATCAATTGAACAACGATTCACATAGCAAGCAGTTATGCAAATGCCACACGATCGATCGTTAGGATCGAGCGGTTTGAGGGGATTGAAGCGTGTTGCCAAAAATACTTGTACTCAAAGGCACGCGAATTGGCCACAGCGAGGGACAGAGAGAAAAAGAGAGAGAGAGCGAGCACAAATCATGTTGAGAATAAATCGCAAGTCTATGCTAACAAATCCATTCTGCCTCCCATCCCTCACTCTCTCTCTCTCTCTCGCTCTCTGTCCCTGTCTGTCTCCACATAATAGCCAATTTTACGCCTACGCGATGCGACGCCTACACACAATTATGTATAGATACAAATATAACTTAGAGATCGTATACATCATCTTTATGACCTTTCCCTAACAGCTGTTCAGCATCTGTAAGTAAACTCTTAGGCAAGTAGCTTTCTTATCAATTTGTAGTTATCTCTATCTATCTACCTATCTATACTCAACTAACTGATTTCAAACATAATTGATATATATATATATTTTAGAATATATATATATATATTAATATCAAAACAATAAAGAGCTAACTCTGACTCCATTTCATAGAATCGAAGTTAATTATAGTAAAACCCACTGCATAAAACTTATTGAAGTTTCAATATATACATACATATGTTAATATTTCTACAGTTCAACATTGCAAGTTCTCAGAGATAGCATTATCTAAAACATATTACTGTCTTGGGTAAGAACTACTAATGATGATTTTAGAATGCAACACAGAGGATGAAAAATGTTTAATAAAACAACATAAAATTGGTATTGTTTATATTCAGACAGAATTTATTATATTGGTCTCAACGTTATACAAGTTTGTATTAAACATATGTATGTATATATTAAAAATAATATGTATGTATGTATACACACAACACATATATATATATCTATATGCATATTTAATAAATATATATGCATATATGTATGTTTGTAATGTATGGATCGGCAATCACAATTTGGTTCATCGTAATACTCTCAAAAAACATAAAATAATACAAATTCAAGTTGATTTATCACTGGGAAAACCAAATGAAAATTTGAAATAGTTGTCAAATTCGTTTAGAAATTACATAGAAAAACTAAATTAATTAAATTGTTGTTGTGATCTGTGAGCCATCAATTTTGTTGGGTTAAACTCTCAACTTTACTCTTTTGCACTCGTGGAAGGCACGAATTTGAATCTTTCGTTAATATTTGTATGTGTGGTGTGTGTGTATCTGTATGTGTTTGTGTGTGTGTGTGTGTGTGTGTGTGTGTGTGTGGTGCAAGTTGGTGGTTCTATTAACATATGCATGGCATGTATATTTGTTTTTGCATTTGTATCCACACCAAAAACCCTGAGCCCATTCTGCCGTTAGCTGATGAACCTCACATATTTTATTCTTTTTCTTTACTTTTGTTTTGTTGGTGGTTGTTGTTGTTGTTGTGGGTGGTGTGTTAAGTGGTTGCAGTTTTTTGGTAGTAGTAGTAGTAGTACTTTAGTATGGATAGTAGTAGTAGAAGTATTCATTTAAATGTATTACTTTTGCGACACTGCAAGATAGAGAAACAGAAAGTAACAGTTTAACAGGTTTCTTTTTATATCTTTTAAATATTTTTCGTTGTCAACTCAATATCTATTATAAGTGAACAACAACAACAACAGCAGCAGCTTTAAACAGTAACGAGAAATAACTATAAATTATACTTGATTGTGATTATTAATTATAATGAAAACTCCACCCGATTATTAGCGGAAAGCCGAGGCGTAAATAACCTGATTTAGTAATTACTTAACTAAGCAATAAGATAGGGAATATAATTAAATATTCAGACATATATTCTATATATGAAGACGGATTGATAAATATGACATTATGAAGGAAACATCTATCTATATATTCACAGATGAAGACTTAATGTTAATGGCAAATGCTGACAACTCAATCTGAATAACATAAGAATGAGAAATATAACTATATATACATAAGTTTCATTTGATATTCATATACTACTCTATTATCTGTACTAAATGCTGGCTATGGTACAGGAGACCTTTGTAATCTTTCAGTTACACTTCTTTGGCAACTCCTCAATAGTTAAGTTATTAAAATTCTATCAATCAGAATGAGAAAAGCAAATAATTCTAAATATTTATCAATAAGTGTATTAGAAATACATTTACCTAAAGATAGCTTGTCTACAGATGCTGTTTTAAAGAATATACTTATCAATTTTATTATCAACATTCTGTTATTAGGCTTCACCTAAACAATACTTGTAATTTTAATAAAATTTCATCATTTCTATCCATGGGGTTATGTGACAAACTCTCTAACCGCTTTAGTAGACGCTTTATAAATACCAGATTGCTTTAAGTAAGTTTATAAAATAGATTATGACCCATAGCTTACCAGAGTTCTCATTGAGCAGGGGATCAAATGCCTCCAAGACACTCACACGGGAACTGCAAAGAGGAAGTGTCAGTTAGATTGGTTGAAGATTAAGATTGTAACATAGTTAATGCATACTAATCGTCCTGATTTAGATCGATCAAATCATTGCCAGTGCGTGGAGGCGGCTGCTGCTGCTGCTGGGGTCCAACAGAGGGAACGCTGCCAACGGGAGGCGTGGCACGTCGCACATTGTAACCGGCAACACTTGTAGCTGGCGTTGTTGCAGCTGAATGTGAAACTTGGTGACTCAATGGGCTGCTTCTGTTGGACACCGCAGCTGATGTTGATCCAGATCCTGATCCTGTCACAGGTGTACTATGAGGTCGGGCAAAGTCCACATGTGTTGTGCCCCCATTGTTGGGCGTAAAGCCAGCGAAGCCATAACCATAGCCATGCGACGGATACTGAGGTGGCATATAGGCAGCTGAGCCGGGAACAACTGGAGCTGGAACTGTGAACGTTGGATAGTACACGAATCCTGCAGGCTGCACAGGTGCCACAGGCTGCAGTGCCAGCTGATTGGGCATGCTATAGAGACGCTGCAACTCCTCCTGATTGAGAGGACGCTGCTGTGGTTGCTGCATCGCCGCCTGGTATGGCACCAGCTGCATGCCGACCGCACCGGGCACAGTGCCATATGTTGGTGGTGCTGGATAATGGACGGGAGCTGGCGTTGCAGCTGCCACTGGACCCACTGGCACCAATGCCGATTGCGGATTATTGGTCTGTAAACGTTGCAGATCATCAATCAGCCTCTCAAAGGTGCTGCCACTTTCCTGCGTCGGCTGCTTACTGGTTGGACTGGCAAAGCATATAAGATCGCTCTCCCCGTTGCCATTCCCATTGCCAGACTGGGCTGGCGGCGTGCGTGAACGTTCTATATTGCCCAGAGAGGCGGGCACCTGATGCACCTCCGAGTGGCGACGCTGTGTCACATTATAACTCCTTTGTTGTTGATGGTGTTGGTGTTGTTGCTGTTGTTGGGTGTAGTAATCGACACTTCCACCTTGATAAGAGCTCGTGCCATATTTCTTGTGTCGCCTGTAATCGTCGAGCGCCTGCTGCTCCAAACTGAGCGCCGTCGCTTTGGCCAAATCCTCCTGGAATTGCCTGTCATAGTCGACTTGAGCCTGATTCGACATTATCCACTCAGAGTCTTCGTCCACGTCCAACTGCAAAAGGTGGTATAATCAAAGCGACACAATATGTATAACTATTTTTGTTTGTAAATTTAAATCATTTGTTTTCTGTTCGACTCAATCCGAACAATGCCGTGTGATATTTTTCTTTGCTTCTCTTATCTATGCCCCATTCGGCTGTGCGATAACAGGAACCACGATAAAAGCGATTACGCGTTGTAAACCAACTTCGTAAACGGTCGGCAGAGCAAGAATATGATATAAACAATACTGTGATATATATTTTTTTGGGGGATCAGAGTTCTAGCCCAAGGCCAGACATGATTCACAAGCAGCTAAAGGGCAAGCAAAATAACAGAATTAAGTTCCATCAATTTAACTAGTTGCTGGGAACTTTGGAGCTTTCTTATCTGAATGTTAAAACAATCGACAGTATTATTCATACAATCTCTACTTGTAGATCTATAAAATAAAAAGTACATTCCCATGGCGAAATTATATTAATAGATGGGTAATACCTCTGATAGACCATAGCGTGAAGATGTTCTCAAGGGTTTTTTGATAATTTTGGTATAAAACTTTGAAATTTTATGTAATGATGTCCTCAATCTATGTTTATTGTCGAAAAACGTCATTACGAAAGTTTGGTATTTCAAATGTTTTTATAGAAAGTGTTGGGGGTATTCCTATCACTTTTTACACTGACCAAATATTATTTGTTTATCGTACATTCCCAGTTACATTTGATGGTTTTGACAAAGCAAATTGATGATCTATTGAAATACTATTTCATGTGTAAATGCTTACTTTAAACGATGTATTAATTAAATGCGTTATCGAATCAATAATTACTGCATTCCCTTACCTGTTAATCGGCTGGCGTTTCAGCCCACACTGAATTGCATTGCTAACTTATGTACCTATCTGTAATTCTTGGTTTGTTTTAATATTGATAAGAGCTTCAGCTGTCGAAACAAGCAGTTGTTTACTTTAGATATTTAAAACAGACGTTTTAGTTGAGCTTACCCAGATAATGGATAATTAAAATTTAAATATTGATAATATAACTAGTAATTTATTATTAAAAATAATAGTGGGAATACCATAAATTTGTTTTAATAATTAATTCTGAAATAAGGAAGGGACTGTTATTATTGTAGAACTGTTCAATCAATCTACACTTGCGGATATATATTAAAATATATGCCCTGTTAATCCAAATAATTGCACACATACGTATACATACATACATACGGGCATTTGTGCATGTGTGCATGTTAAGTTGGCAATCCATTGAAACATACGATAAGGCAATTGTTGTTGTGAGTCTGTGTGCAGCGAATGAAAATAAACAAATGCCCAACTTTCTCACGTTTGCCTTAAGAGGAACAGCTGTTCAGCATGAATGCTTACCACACTCACACGCACACAAACGTACATAAGAGCACAACACAGATGTGAAACCGGTGCATACATATGTATATACAATACAAAAACGCAAGAGAACGAGGACATAGAAGACATGAAAACATAGACCGGCAATGGGAAAGTATTAGGCGAGATGGCAAAGGTTAAAGATAATCAATAAAACGTATTTAAAAACTAACAAGCAATAAATGATGCAAAGAGGAGCAGCAAGTTCCACGATTTCAAATTTGCATATGTACAAATGTACATACATAAGCACAAAGGTGTGTGTCGCACACACACATAAAGAATAATATGTGTTGGCACAACCGTATTGTAGAAAGAAGAACAGCAACAATTCGAATGATAAAAGTGCTTTGAATACTTTTATATAATGATAATGAAGCTTGTCGTTGAATAAATGAACATACATATGTATTTATGGGCACAATTGTAAGTATATGACTACATTAATCGTAGGCAGCATACATACATGTATGTATATGTACGTTTGTACATATGTATTTAATTTCACTTTTTGACAACTTACTTGCTTTTCTTCTGTATTTCTTGCGCTTGCACAATGTTGACGTCGAATGTTGTTGCCTTAAATTTCATATGCTATATATTTATTACGTTTTCATTGAATTTCTCGTCTCTTCCGCGGCTTTGGAGCTTCCTCCACTCACACACACATGCATGCATAAAAACAGATATTACACGAACACTAATACACGGAGACTTGCACAAAAAACGATACTGGAAAACACTTAACACGTAGGCGTAATACACAAAATACTTTTTAATACATTTTATTTACAATATTTTCGTTAAGAAATGATACTAAATATTTCTAAATTGCTGCCGTCACTGCGGCACACACACGAATAACAACAAACGCCACGGAATAATGAACAAAGCGGAATGCAACAAGCAGACAATGCAAATAAACTGAGAAATATATGTACACACTGACACGCTTGCGGCTGTTATCGATTGTAGTTATTGGCAGCAATCGATGTCAATAAGCAGTTTCAAATTTAAAATGTAATATTTATTTTATAAGTTGCTACTCAATTCAAATTAAGGTTTGCCAATACTAAATCTTCAATGTCCAATGTATTGCCATTATTCAGTGCCAAGTTCTTGGAATCATCATCAAGTCCAACAGTTGTCCAATAGTCTAAATCCGCATTGCTCGATAGATTGTACATTCTACGATAGGAAGCATCGATGTTTTCGTCAAGCATACGATCCACAATATCGCTAGCCGGCAATGCCTGCCGGGCAGCGGGCGCATCCTGATGCTGAGCATCTATTGTGTAATTCCCCTTGTTATGTGCAGCCATGCGTTGTGAGAATTCCACATTTTCAACGCCCATTTTGCAGAGAGCGCACTTGCTCTGACCAATCTGCTCCTTCATTTTGTGTAGAGCGATACGATCTTGGGCTAATAACATGCGCTCCTGGGACATTTGCGCCTCCTTCTCGCTCAAATCTTGGGTACGTTTACCCAGCAACTGTAGCTTCGCATGTAACAGTTGCTCAGCCTCACGTGCTTTGTGTTCAGCCATATGGGAACGGTTGATGGCAAGACGGTAAGCACTGGAAGCTTGTACCACCTCATCCTCCTTGACACTGAGAGCATTCTCTTTGTCCATAAGAGCCCGCTTACGTTGCTCCAATTCACGCTGTTGCTTGTGGCAACGATCTCGCTGTTCATCTGCCCGTTTAATGGCATCTCGTGCTACCTGAAGCTGTGCCTCCAACTCCAATCGCTCCTTATCCGTATCACCCTGCTCGTGTAGTTTATGCTGCATCGCCAGCTTCTGCTGATCAACCAAGAGACGTGTACGCTCCTGTTGTATATCCAACTGCATTCGTTCCATTTCTGTGAGTTGCATTGTTTTAAGTTCTTCGATTCTTTTCTCGTCACGCTCCATTTGATCGCGATGGAAGAGCTTCTCCTGTTCGAATGCCTTCTTCTCAGCGTCAAGACTGGCCATGCGCTGGCGTAGCTGCCAATTCTCCTCAGCCGAGTCCTTAGATAAGCGATTCAACTGCAACTCCAGTGTGCTAACAAGTTCCATAAGACGACGCTTCTCCTGATCGGCGCTCTCCTCATCAATCTTCAGACGTCGCTCTGAGTCCGCCAAGCGACGCTCGCGTGCTTCCAGCTGCATCTCTCGCTCCTTGGTTGTATTCATGCCTTCTCGCAGCTCCTGCAGATCGCTCGATGCCATACGCAATGTTTCCAAATAGCTGCCATGATCGCGCACTGCCGACTGCTCTAGCATCTTGGCTTGCCTTATGCGTTCCATGTCCGCTTCATGAGAACTACGCAGCATGCGAAGATCATCCTCGTGATCCTGTTTCAATGTGGATATCTGAAGATCGTAATCGGCTTTTAGTGTATCCAGTTTACCAGTATAATACTCTCTCAATTCAGAGTTCTCCAGCTTCAGGCGCTCCTCCACTGCCGTCAAATGATGCTCCAATACCTTGAGCTGCTTTCTGAGGGAAGAGAGTGATTAATTTAGAATGAACTAATCTGCATTTGAAACTCACTTGTAGGAGCTTTCAATCATTTCAATTTCCTGTTCGTAATTTACTTTCATGTTGGCCACCAGCTCTTCCAGTCGTTGTTTTTCGAGCAAGTTACGCTTGGCATCCGTCTCCAGCTGCAGCAATTGTTCCCTGCTCTCATCTCTTGCTGGTTCCGGCAGCGGTACTGTATCCGGCAACTTTTCCACTACGACAACAGTTCCTGTGGTGGCTGTGTTCTCTGCGCCTGTTGCATTTTCAATGACGGGTTGTGTCATCATCAGCTGAAGATGCATATTAATGCGTTCCTGCTGCGCCTTTATGTGCTCCTCCATTTGCAGCTGACGCTGCAGTTGTTGTTGTATCAATGCCTGAAATTTACGATCCTGTGTCTCCTGCTTGCGCTGCATTTCAACCAGTGCTCGCTCTTGGCTCTTCATTTGGGCAGCAATGACCAATTGTACCTCCTGCTGCTGCAGAGCACTGTAGCTGTGACTACTCTCCATGTTCATGCTGTTTAGCATCAGAATCTGTTGAGCTGTGTCTAATCTGTTGTCAGTCACCGGTCTAATCCTAGCCTGTTGCGGTTCCAACTCAGCCTCATCGGAGTCCTGCAAGCGAAGTATATCGGTGGCATTCTTTGTGGTTGCTATGGGTTCCTTAGCCGGCACTGGTGTGCGTGGTGTGGCAGGGTGCTCCTGCTCTGGTTCCACCTCAGCCGTTGCGGATGCTTCCACGCCCGAGCCCAAGCCAAGCCAGTCGGCTGTGCCACGCTTCTTGGACACGGGCGTAGACATGCCCGAAACGGTTGCGTTTGTTTCCTTGTCTCTGCCAAAGAGACCCAAGGGATCCGCATTTACATTGGCCGATTGGGCAGAGGCGGAACTACGTCTTCCAGGGCCTCCAGAGGTTTTCGGGCGTGCCTGGGAGTGCACATTCGAGGTGTCTGTTGTGGTGTCCGTCGACTGACGGGACATTGATGGCTTCGCAGTTGCCGGTCGTTTTGTGGCATCGCCACTGCTTACTATGTCATCAAAAATGTTCCTCTTGGGCTCCGCAGCGACTAGCAAATCGTCCAGAAGGTTTTTTCTTGCCCCGCCACCGCTTTTGGGGCGCTTGGGATCAAATCCCAGGTCATCATCATCAGCATCATCCATGGAAAGCGATGGCTTTTGTTTGACAATCCGTGGTGTGCTGCTGGCACTTGGTTTTGTGGCTATCTTCCCCGTTGCAGATGGGCTTTGCACGTCAGCTTCGGTTTCCTCCTTTATGCCAAAAAGATCCTCCAGTTTCCCTTTGGGTCTGCTGGACTTGGCCAACTTCTTTGAGCCTCCGCCGGCTGGCGTGTCAAAGAAATTGTCATTGTCCAAGCTATTGTCACTCAGTAGATCAGCAAGCGGATCGTCGCTAAAATTCATATTAAATTCGCAAAGTGTAAAAAAAAATGAGTGAAAAAACAACCGAGTGAAAAAAACAACAACAAATTGTAAAACCGTTGCTTAGTAACGAATTTTGGTATTATTTGACACATTTTCGTGTTCACTGTATCGGTATCGATATTACTCACCATTTTATGCGATATGCGAATATTGATATTGCTCATTCACATGGTAGTATCGATATATCACCATATATAAACAAACTCCGCAGCCCTGGTTGCCTACAATCTGTAAAAGACACTAAATTAAAATTTTCAAAGGGAACTGCTGGTTAATTTGATTTAAAATGAGTAATATCTACATACAAGAGCCGCCAACTTCGGGCAAAGTGTTGCTGAAAACCACAGTTGGCGACATTGATATTGAACTGTGGACCAGAGAGTGTCCCAAGGCGTGTCGCAACTTTATCCAACTCTGCCTAGAGGGATATTACAATGGGACAACTTTCCACCGGCTGGTCAAAGGATTCATTGTACAGGGTGGAGATCCAAATGGCGATGGCACTGGCGGGGAATCAATTTACGGTCATCCATTTAAAGATGAATTCCATTCACGACTGCGATACTCGCGACGCGGTTTGGTTGGAATGGCCAATTGTGGCAAAGATGACAACGCATCACAATTCTTCTTCACATTTGCGGCGACGCCGGAGTTGGAGAACAAGAATACGCTCTTTGGTAAAGTCACGGGCGACACAGTGTTTAATATGCTCAAACTGGAGGAAGGAGTCGTTGATCATCAAGAGCGTCCTATGTACGCGCATCGTATAATCTCCACTGAGGTGCTAAGCAATCCCTACAACGACATTGTACCGCGAGAGTTGCCCAAGACAGTTTCAAAGTCCAAGAAAAGTAAAAAAGAAAAGCAGGGCGTCAAGTGAGTGTTGAAATCTGATTTTGATTTACTTTTCTTTACATAAAATCCCATTTAGAAACTTTGGATTGTTGTCCTTTGGAGAGGAAGCCGAGGACGATGAGCAGGAAACGACAATATTTGTGAAACAGAATGCGGGAAAAGCGAAATCATTGCATGATGTTACGGATGATCCCAAACTAAGCAAAGAACCGATTAAAGTACCAAAAACAGAGCGCGCCCAGAGCGAGGAGCGCTTATCCGACGACTGCGAAGAGAATGAAGTCAGCAAACCAAAAGCTTCTAGCTCTGATGTCATTAAGAGTAAGCTCTCCAAGTCAAAAGGTTCATCAACAAGGCCAGTAAAAGTCGAGATTAAAAGCGAATCGGAGGATGACGACGAAGACGTTCTGATGACCCGTGAGCAAGAAGAAAGCCTAAAGAAATCAAAAGAAAAGTAAATGTCCTATGTCTAATATTTACATATGTATATATTAATTTAATTATTTATTGTTTCTTTTTATAGGAACAAAATACGTGAGGAAATTGAATCCCTGAAGCGACAATATCAAATGGATAAAGTCGCCAAGGACAAGCAGCTGTCTACAGAGTCTGATAAGAATGCTAAGACTGCTGATATAAAAGGAGCCAGTGGAAATCATTATATTAATGACTTCATTGAAGCTAAAGAGAAATATACTGCGAAAACAAAGAACAAACTCAAAGGACAAGTCAGGGAGAGCTTTACATTGGATTTGTTATCCAAGTTTAAATCGAAATTGGACAATTTAAAATACAAATCGAGCACTGAAAATGGCGATGCAGAACCCAGCGAACTGGACGATAGTATTGTGGAAAAGGAAATCAAGGGAGATGACTGGCTGGCGCATACTTTAAATTTTAATAGCAATGCTCCCGTATTAGCTAAAGATGCCTCTACTAAGGGAGATGATTGGTATGATGTCTACGATCCCCGCAATCCACTCAATAAACGCAAACGAGGTGCCACCAGTCAGAGTTCATCGTCCAACAAGTCAAAGCCTAGACGATAAGATCAATTTAATGAATTGTAGTAAATGTTTAAAAATGCATTAATAATTATTTTTACTGGGAACGGTAGCGCGATTTTATTATTACTTTTATTTTGGTTATCGATTTGGTATTTAAATGCGATATTTGGCACTTGGTATTTTTCGATAAATTGCCTAAATCTAATGTCTATCGATAGCTTTGCTAGCGGTAGCAGCTGAACAATAAAAAAAAAAAACGTACTCAAGGTGAAGTAATTTGGCTTTAAAATACAGGTAATTATTGCAAAGAATTAACTCCAAATTGCGCAGAAAATCATTGTCCAGCATGACGTAATTGAAACACACTTAGAAAGCAGATGAACGCCTCAAGAAACACAAAAGAATTTGCGTCACAGTCAAATTATTGATTTTATTTGACATTTGTTGTCGTTGTCGTCACAGCTACACGAACTTGGACTGAGTGCGGGGTGACAAGGGAGACAAAGGCAAGGCTGCTTTAGTCACCATCTCCAAAACAGCTTCAGTAAAAACAACAGCAGCAGCAGAATGAGTGCGAAAAGCAGACGCCCTGGCACAGCGAATAGTCAAGCACCGAACGAATGTGTTCAAGTTGTTGTGCGATGTCGTCCCATGAGCAATCGGGAGCGTACGGAGGGATCACCGGAGGTGGTGAATGTGTATCCAAATCGTGGCGTGGTAGAGCTGCAGAATCTGGTGGATGCCAATAAGGAGCAGCGCAAGGTGTTCACCTATGATGCGGCATATGATGCAACAGCCAACCAGACAACGCTTTACCACGAGGTTGTTTTCCCCCTGGTCAGTTCGGTGCTTGAGGGCTTTAATGGCTGCATCTTTGCCTATGGGCAAACGGGCACGGGCAAAACGTTTACGATGGAAGGAGCACGAGGCAATGATGACTTGATGGGCATCATTCCACGAACCTTTGAACAGATTTGGCTTCACATCAATCGCACGGAGAACTTTCAGTTTCTGGTGGACGTATCCTATTTAGAGATCTACATGGAGGAGCTGCGGGATCTGCTGAAACCCAATTCCAAGCATCTGGAGGTACGTGAACGTGGCTCCGGCGTCTATGTGCCCAATCTGCATGCGATTAACTGCAAAAGTGTTGACGACATGTCCAACGTGATGCGGTTGGGCAACAAGAATCGCACCGTGGGCTTCACCAACATGAATGAGCACAGCTCACGGTAAGTTAATAGGTAATAGGTTTCCTGCTGCAAGCCAACTATCTACATATTGTTTCGTTGCAGCTCTCATGCCATATTCATGATCAAGATTGAGATGTGCGACACGGAGACAAACACGATCAAGGTGGGCAAGTTGAATCTCATCGATTTGGCGGGCAGTGAGCGGCAATCAAAGACGGGCGCTTCGGCGGAACGCCTTAAGGAGGCCAGCAAGATCAATTTGGCTCTCTCCTCGCTGGGCAATGTAATCTCAGCTCTGGCCGAGAATTCACCTCATGTGCCGTATCGCGATTCGAAGCTGACGCGTCTGCTGCAGGACTCGTTGGGCGGCAACTCCAAGACCATCATGATAGCCAACATTGGACCCTCCAACTACAACTACAATGAGACATTGACGACACTGAGGTATGCACAACGTGCCAAGAACATACAGAATCAACCAGTCAAGAACGAGGATCCACAGGATGCCAAACTAAAGGAATATCAGGAAGAAATCGAGCGACTCAAGCGTCTCATTGCGCCGCAGCAGCAACAACGCAGCGAGAAGCTCGCAGCGGCGGCAAAGAAGCGCGTCAAGAAGCCCAAGCGGGAGCCGGTGCGGCGTGAGTTGACGGGCAGCGTAACGGAGGAGGTGACGCAGCCGGCGGAAGAGAGTGAGGGAGGAACTGTCCGAACCCGAGTCGGACAAGGAGAATGAGGCTGAAGTGGCCAAGTCCAGTGAGCAATTGGAGCGGGAGCGTGTAGAGAACGCCAAGCTGGCAGCTAAATTGGCCGAGTTGGAGGGTCAACTGGTGCGTGGCGGCAAGAATCTACTGGACACATACAGCGAGCGTCAAATTGAGCTGGAGAAGAAGCTGGTGGAGATTGCCGAGCGTAAGAAGCGTGAAATCGAAATACAGCAGCAGTTGGAACTGCAGGAGGAGACGACACTGGAGATCCGTGAGCGCAACGTGTCGCTGGAGCAGGAGGTGGAGCTGAAGAAGCGCAAGCTCTCTAAATGCTATGCCAAGTATCTGGCGCTGCAGCAGGAGCTTAACGATTGCAAGCACGATCATAATCAGGATCTGCGCGAACTGGAGATGGCACAAAACGAGCTGGTCAAGGAGCTGAAGCGACAGCTGCTCATCATTGACAACTTTGTGCCCATCGAGGTGAAGCAGCGTCTCTACACGCAGGCCAAGTACGACGAGGAGCAGGAGGAGTGGAAATTCGCCTCGTTGCCGCTGCCCATGACCAGCAGCGATGGCAAGTTCAGCAGCAAACGTCCCGTTTCGCATCCAAATCGACGCCGACCCACCTCCGAGTACGCCATACAGGAAGCCAAGTCGAATGGGACCGGAGCCGTGCGCTTCAAGAGCGAGAACATTGTCAGCTACGAACTGGACATGCCCTGTCGCACCACCCAGGAGTATCGTACACCCAAGGTGTCTGCCTCATTGCAGGCAGTGCTGGCGCAGGCGATGCAGCCTGGCGACGACATCGATATCGTTGATACGCACACCAATTCGTTGCGGCACCGTCTCGAGAACATTATCAATGCCAATGCCGGTGCTGCAGCAGCGCCAACAACGGCAACAGGCAACGGCGCCGTCTCCAATGTGCGTCTAACCAAATCCACACGCAGTGGCCTACCAAGCGCTGGCTCCGCTCTCGATTCCAATCGACGACCGCCCACTGGCCGCATGCCGATCAAGAAGCCGGCTTCCGCTTATCCCAAGGCACGTGGCCTGGTCAACAAGTAGTCCAACTAAGTCACACACTCACACACACACACACACACACACACAAGACATACACACTAACCAAAGTTCTCATAGTCACAGTCACAATGTATAAATCGAATATTTGTCCTAGTTGCGCATCCTATGCAAATCTCCGTCTCCTTAGCAGAAATCTTCGCACATTTCGCGCTTTCTCAAAGTATTTTACCTTTGTTGTATTTTCTTTATGTTCCCATTTCTTTTAATATTTTATTCTTAATTTTGTTATCCATTGTAATTATTATTGTTTAATCTGTTATTGCGTTTTTGGTGCGCCGCAGTTGGGCGGCGCCTGCATTTTGCCCCACTGTGGCCAGTTCGTTCATTTAATGTGCAATTTAATCTTAAGTTGAATGTTTATGCTTAATTGTTTATTATTACTTTATAATTATGATTACTATACTTAGTACAAGCAGCTTAGTTAATCAGATCAGACCAAATAAAGCAACTCAAAGCAAAATGTTTACAGCTACAGTGGAGTCTCACAAATACGCAACACTTGCAATCGTTTAATTTGAACAACAACAAATAAATCTAATAGCAAAGCTTGACATACAATAACTACTTTCAAATTTAATTGGAGTTGCTGTTTGCAATAGCTGTGAGAGTTCTTATTTGTGTGGCTCTACTGTACTTTTAATTGCTCATATTGTTTTCCAGCAATTGTGGGTTGAATGCTGCGGGTTTCTGAATTCCTTAGAATGATTATCATTCAAGTTTTCAGTTACAATTGTGAGAGGCAGCTTCAAAGCTATCAAACGTAAGTTAATCCTCTAATGATTCCTGTTTGTATTTCTTGAAGAAGTGGACGAAATTGGATGAAGCGAGGTAAAAACTGGGGATTATTTATATTGAAACGGTCTATCTTCCTTTATAGTTTGCTTACTCTCTGATAAGTGAAAGCAAACTGATAATGATTTTGCCACTTTAAGGAGGAATAAGGACTCCTCTTACTTCTTTCTTTAATCTCTGAAAAGAGAGATCAGTATTAGCAGCAGCATTGTAAGCCTATAAGGAGTCCTGATCATAACTGAATACCCTGGATGTCTATTCAAACTGAATTACATTTAGAACTAGCAAGGCATACCTTGGAATAATTATAAATAAAGCAAACAAGCACTCAATGCCTTGATACCTTCCTTACTCTCTGAAAAGTGAGAACAATCTTATATTGTAGATGTTTTAGGAGGAGTAGTAAGAGTCCTAATCATAACTGAATTCCTCTCATTTTTATTACACTTAATAAATGCCAACAGATTTCCTGGATTTTAATTGTAATTGAAAATGCAGCTACTTGAAATACTTGATGCCTTGATCCTCTTGGTGGGAGCAGCTCACTGGATGACTTTCAAGCCGCGACCGACCTCAATGAACGCCTGGACAGCGCGATCGATTTCCGCCTCCGTGTGTGCAGCAGAGATTTGCACACGTATGCGAGCCTTGCCCTGAGGCACCACCGGGTAGCTGAAGCCAATGACGTAGATGCCACGTGCTGTGAAGCATGGAAAGAGTTGCACAACTGTATGGATGATCGTGATGGCTTAGAGAGCGGACTTACTTAGCATTTGATCGGCAAAAGTGGAGGCTAGACGAGCATCGCCCAGCATGACCGGGCAAATGGGATGATTCTCGCCGGCAATAGTGAATCCCGCCTTTGTCATGGCCTCGCGGAAGCGCTGAGTGTTGCTCTGCACACGCTGGCAGAGTTCGCTGGAGCTGATCAGCATGTCCATCACTTTGAGACCCACACCCACCACGGCAGGTGGCAAGGTGTTGGAGAAGAGATAAGGACGCGACTTCTGGCGCAGAAATGAGATGAGTTCGGCAGGTCCAGTGGTATAACCACCAGAGGCACCACCCAACGCTTTGCCCAGCGTCGAGTTGATGATGTCCACCTCACCCATAACACTGTCATACTCCTCAGTTCCACGTCCCGTTGCACCAAAGAAGCCCGTCGCATGGCACTCGTCCACAAAGACCAAGGCATTGTATTTCTTGGCCAGCTCCACGATGCGTGCCAGCGGTGCAATGTTGCCGTCCATGGAGAAGACGCCATCGGTGGCGATTAGCTTCAATCGCGCATCGCTGGAACGCAGCTGCTGCTCCAAGTCCGCGAGATCGCGATGCTTATAGCGCTGCTTCTTCGCCTTGCAGAGGCGGATGCCATCAATGATGGACGCATGGTTCAACTCATCCGAGAAGACGGCATCCTCAGGCGTGAGAATCGCCTCAAAGATGCCCGCGTTGGCATCAAAGCACGACGCATACAATATGGTATCCTCTCTGCCATGGAACTGTGCTATCTTCTGCTCCAGCTCCTTGTGTATATCCTGTGTGCCACAAATGAATCTCACCGAGCTCAAACCGGCGCCATAACGCTCCAACAGCTGTTGACTGTACTGCACAATCTCCGGATTGTTCTGTGCAAATTTTGGGAGACAATTTAGAGGGTTATCAAGAGTTGAGAGAGGATGCACTCACTGCCAGACCCAGATAATTGTTGGCACAGAAGTTGAGTATCCTCTCATCGCTGCCCTGCACCGTAATCTGTGTGCTCTGCGAGGATGTGATGATGCGTTCCGCCTTAAATGTGCCCGCCTCCTTGATGCCCTTCAGCTGTTGGCCAAGCAACTCACGCAGCTGCGATTGCGCTGCAACGCTGTATTGACGCAGTTGGCCCACAGCTGTTGGGGTTAAGATAATTGCATAACATATAGACGTAATGTAGACTAGCAAATACCCTGTAACATGGTCTGGCTAATCAGAGAGAAAAACTTACCGTGCAGTGACAATATTTTCGAGAGAACTGGCATCATGTGGCGTATACTTAATATCAGTGCGTATACTTAATATGTAGAGAGCACACAGAGCAGACACGTCCACTCAACGCCTCGCATGGAACTGAGCGCTGGCAACGACGACAAACAGGCCTCCCTGCGAAATAAAAATGAATAGAAAAACAAAAACAAAACTCAAATCATGGCAACAGCAACAACAAGTTGAAGGCGCTGCCAGCGAACAACTTTGTTGTTGTTGTTGTTATTGTTGTTGCTTCCCGATTTATAAATACATACCACCACTATAACTCTGTACTCGTACATAGCGGACTCTTATTATTATAAATATTAATTGAATTTGCTTTCATTTTCGTTGTCATAGCTGCCGTTGCCAATTGTTAAATTTAATTTTATTTCTCTACACTCAGAGAAAAAGTCTACTATATATATGCACACATATTAAGCATAAAATGTTGTTTAAACTTAACACTAGATAGATAGATTTATTTTAGTTTAAAATGTCAAAAATCTTCAGCAAATTTGGGTCAGTTTATTAATTTACAATTTAAATGTAATTAGAATAACTTCAGAATATATAATAATATATGTCAATCATTTCAATTAAATATTTAATATCAAATTTATTTATATTATTATAATAGTATCTATCTACTTATCAATTGTGACGTAGCAACAACGCCGAGCATCTCTTGTGTAACCTTGTACATCGCATCGACCATGATATGCTGTATTTTCAGCTCTTCTATGCAATTACTATGAAGGTCATTGACAATTAACTTATGCTGCTATGTATATGCATACATCAATTGATGTACATATAACACAAGCACACCGATGAACACATTAATGTAATAGTATACATACATATATTACGTATATGTGCAACTAGGGGGGCACTTGATTTGAACTTGATTACAAAGAGTAAGCAAAGCTGATAAGCTAGATTTATAAATTGACAAGTGTTTGTTTAAGTGCCAATACATAATCAATAGGTCTTGTATATTTACTTAAACACTATTAGAATAGCTAATAATGACAACAAAGCTAATAAGTTCATCAAATCAAAATGCATAAATGAATCAAATAATAATGAATAAGAGGATCGCATGCTCAGCTACACACGCGCATGCACTGCTTGTATTGGTATTGACATACAAGCAGTACTTGTCTGTTGCACTGGCATAAACTTGCTCTGCAAGCAGTGCACACACATAATCAGATTCCCTGCTTGCTCTGGTCTACTGTTGCACCGAACAACACATACATTCACATAGATACAATTCAATTACTGCCAAATAAAGAATCGTTTACAACTATGTTCCTGGTTGTAATCCCATCTGCTTCTAAGAACTACATGTAATTTGTAATTGTTATTGTCAATATAAAGACTGTTATCAAGGTGTATTATCTGTGATCTCTTTCAAGCTTTTGTGTTGTATTAGTAATACGTAAATATACACTTTGACAAATTTATGATCATTTCAAGTTTCTGTTGCACCAAGAGGGGTAAATATTACATAAAGTCATTTATTATATTTAGACAATTGACAATTGAAGAGGCTGAACTTATTCATCTAGCGAAATATGCTAAATGTTATGCAATTAAAGCCCTTAAAGCTGTTAAACAACCGTTTAAGTTATGCAGATTGTAAGACAGAATAAAAATGCAACCTGTCTTAGGTTATCAAGGTATGTTATCAATACATTCATTGTCCAAATTTCTTTTTTATAATTGCACTGATACTTGTAATAAATGTTCTTCCTAATCTTAATTGAAAGGTTGTAAACAATTAATCACATTGCCAATGGACACTTCGAAGGTATATAAAAAGCGTAACTTGGTAAGCCCAAATCAGTTTCCCATAGATCTTCTACGGGCCTTAAAGTGTATCAGAATGAAAGCAGTTCTTGTAGTTTTAGCCCTGATTGGATTCGTCCAGGCAACTAGTCTGAAAGATGTCCTCAAATCAGAGTTCAAGTCCTTCAAAATGAAGCACAATAAGGTGTACAAGGATATGGGTGAGGAGTTGCAGCGCATGAAGACCTTCACGGACAACTTGAAGCTGATTGAATCGCACAATAAACGTTTTGCTGCCGGGGAGGAAACCTTCGAGATGGGCGTGAATCAATTTACGGACATGTCGCCAGCGGAATTCCGAAAACTTATGCTTACAAATATCAATGGCAAGGACTTAATGGAGAACATCGACTATATTTACAATCCCTCTGCTAGGGCAAGCATTCCGATTAGTGTTGATTGGCGCAACTCGGGCGCTGTTAATCCTATTAAGAATCAGGGCTCCTGTGGCTCGTGTTGGGCTTTCTCCGCTGTTGGTGCACTGGAGAGCCATCATTATATAAACAAATACCAGAAGGTATCCCTGTCCGAGCAAAATTTAGTGGACTGCACCAGAGGATATCCCTATTACAACTATGGCTGCGGAGGTGGCTGGCCGCATATTGCTTATAATTATATCCAGAACAATGGTGGCATAAATACTGCAAGTTCCTATCCTTATGAGGGAAAGGACAATACTTGCCGTTACAATAAGAACAACATTGGCTCCAAGATATCGGGAATTGCATCAATTGTCAGCGGAAATGAAACGACATTGGCAACGGCTGTCGCCAATAAGGGTCCAGTCTCGGTGTGTATCGATGCGTCACGCTTTCAGCATTATAAAGGTGGAGTCTTCAATGATCCATCGTGCTCTACAACTGTGACCCATTGTGTGGTTGTCGATGGTTATGGAACCGATAAAACTGGAGGAGACTATTGGCTGGCAAGGAACTCATGGGGAAAGAATTGGGGTGAAAGCGGATATATTCGCATGGCACGCAATCGTAATAATCAATGTCAAATTGCCTCTTGGGCCACCTATCCATTGGTGATTTGAATACACTTATAACTATTGTACATTTATCTGAAAATAAATAATCTTTGAACAATGCACATTCAAAACAGAGACAAAGAAATTTCCTTCAGCCAAGACACTGATTAAGTATGAAAGTGTAGTGGGAAATTTATTTATTTAGGACACAAACCAAATACCCAAATTGCCGTTGGAAATAACAGACACAAGCAGTGCTCTTATTCTAATCCATTGCAAGCAGTGCTTTATGACTCGAATGCAAGCAGTGAGCCGACAAATACATTTTATTGTGTATAAGCTGTATTATTATCTATATGGGGATTACGAATCTAAAACAACACTGACGTTAGGCATAGATACTATAATAATATAATTGAAAACCAGTTCCAACAAAATTGGGTGATTTCTTGGCAACGATCTTAAAGCGATTGCTGTGCGTAATGAAATCTTCAGGCACACCTTGTCCACAGAAGGTTTGACGAAGGATTTCGCTGTTATCGGGCAACAGTTCGTAAAACTTCATATTATCAAGCTGGCAATTGCTCAGAGGACCCATATCAAAGTCTAAGGAGAATAAATAGATGTATTAAAGAAAGCAAATTATAAATAATTACTTACTTTTGAAGGCGAATCGCAGTAAGTTGCCGGCTGGAACAGAGATGCGCCAGTTGCACTCCGAATAATCCCGATTATCATAATTTGGATTAGCGAATTGACCCTCCAGACTTGTGAGTTCCCCTCCACAGCCAGGGGGCAGAATATTAAGATTAGAATGATAAAACAATTTTAGATAGGTTACTCCAGATGTGGCAATACGTAACACATTTGAATTGCCCAGAATGGAAACAGGTGTTTGGTATCCTTCAGTTGCATTCAAAATGTTGATATTTTTTCGCAAATCCGTTATCTACAAAGTGATTAAATGAATACTTCAAATAATGTTCTGTTTTTTTTTTTTTTTTTTTGAATAGAATCCTTCTTACGTACATTCAAGTAAGCCGTAGATTCACTTGGCATGAATTGTACAGCTTCTAATTCCAATGCTATGGAAAATCCAGGTGGTACACGTATTACATTGACGCAGTTGTTGGTATCGTTTATTTCGGAACTATAATAATCGAGTGCGCCGTCCAGAAGAGTAAGGGTGCGATTACATTCTGAAATATATAGAGAAAGCACAAAGTTAAAGAGTTACGAATCCAATGTAATCGATACATACTTTCCGCATTCTTGACTGAGAAGTCCATTGCAAAGATTGCGTCCCCTCCGGCGCCGTGGAATATTATATCGATGCCTCCGTATGCCATCACATACAAACTTGTATTATTGAATTGTCCGCAATAAGTCTTGGAACCCACCTAAGAGGTATAGCAGGGAAGTAAGTATTCGCAGTAATAGTCGGGGCTGTGCATCTCTTACGTAAATCCCCTTGATAAGCAGGTAGTCAATGCATTTGCGGGTCGACGAGGAGACATCCGGAAGTTGCACCGCATGCATATCAATTAGAATGTCTGATTCTGAGGTGAAGTGCCATACACAATGGATGTTGCCCTCGTAATTGGCGGAGATGTTGTTGGAATGCAGATGAATGTTGATAATCTGATATGTGATTATAGAAAGGATAGAACAGCGTAGTAGTAAGAAGTAAGAGTGGAGCTACACACCTCATTGCGTTCCAGCTTATACTCGAACTGGCCACAGATAGTCGCCTCCATTTGCAGCATCAACTCAAAGCTTATAGACTCGGAAGGCTGTGATCCGCTGAGCTTGATAAGCAACTCATTTGTCGAACTAAAGAGTTTGGTGCCATTGCCCATAGTAGCGTAATAGGTGCCCAAACTGGGACTATATGTATCAAAGCCATCAATTATCTCCAACGAACTGCATGTTGCACAAACTGGCACATTCAATTGCAGCTGTTTCAGCGAAATGGAGAGGCGATAACCTGGTGGTGCACTGGCCCGGAAGTAGCAGTGTAAGCCATCGGCATTGTTGGTGCCATTTAAGTGATACTGCCGTACCAAACTCGTTCGGTTGTTGCCCTCATCCAGAGCCAGATGCTCATTACAGTTGGGAGTAAAGCTAACCGTAGCCAGGAAACCTCGGCCGCTTTGTAGTGAGTATCCAGGCAAATTTGCCACAATTAGGGCCTCATTGCTGTCAATCATGATGGAGGCTGCCGTTATGTTGCCACAGAGCTCGCTAACTCTTTGCTCCTTACTCTGGCTTCTGCCACGGTAGATGAACAGTTTGTCAAACTGACATTCCTTCTCCAGTTCGAAGTATTGGAAGCTCAGGAAGATCGCATGTTGTGGCGGTGCGAGCACATGCCATTCGCAGTTAAAGCTACGCTTATAGAAGTCACCACTCTCGTCCAGCGGAGTGCGCAGTATGAACGGAGTTGTGTAATTGTCACCACAACCGATCACCTGATACTGCAGCTGGAAGGGTTTATTTATTATCGCTGTGGCAGTTGAGACCACGCGGAGGTAGCCAAGTCCGCTAATCTCAAATTCGGGACAAAGTTTGTTGCTAATCAGCTGCTCATTCTCAGGCTTCCCTTCCAGCAGGCGATAGGCCTTGAAGGATGAGATGCGACAGGTTAGCTCGGTCCATTTGGTGCCATCGATGCCCTTAACTACGACCACCAGCGGATGCTTGGAGTTTGTGGTGAACTCATATTTGCATTGCCTAATCCCCTTGAATTTACCTTGATAGCCACGTCCACCGTTTACCGTTTGCAGCTCACTGGTGGCCTCAAGTTTAACATCACAGGTGGGAGTGACCACAAATGTGAAGCCATCGCCTGTGATGTTGCCATTGGTACGGAATACAATGCGCATTCGATTCGACTGAACATGCAACGGCTGTGGTAGCTCCCTTCCGCAGAGGGTGGCAATCGGTTGCCATAGATCGGACTGATAGGACAGCACCTCGAGCTGATCGTTCCTACAGTTGGGCGCCAACTCAATGAAGAATCTATCCCGGAACTCCAATTGCAGTGTCATGTATTGATTGGTCTGGAACTCCCAGCTGAGCTCTATGTTATTCTTATATGTCGTCCTATCGATGGTCACTGGCGGCGTTGGCTTATCCTCGAGATTTGCAATCTCGCCTTGGCCTGACAGGTAATTGTATTTGGTGGCCAACAGCTGGAAGCTGCTGATTCTCGAATGATACTGGGTTGCATGATAGTGCACCTTGTAAATATCCGCTCCCCTAGTCAAATTAAAGGTCTGGACATCGTTTCTGCAATACCTTGACAGCTTATTGTCCAAGTGCAGTTCCACATATTCATTATCGCAGCTATCGCTGAAGCTCGAAAGGGTCCTAATCCCAAAGTCACCGCTATTATCCAATGTCCACATGCACTCCAATACACCAAAGTGCTCCGTCAATTCAGGCAACTCAATTATGAGACCCTCTGTCAGTTTAAAGTGTCCTCCACACGGATACCGTTTATATGTTGCCTGGAAGCGAAGATGATCCGACAGAGCGCTCTGGGAGATCACAATATAACCAGATTTCATAGCCGTCGCGATGGTAGCATTGCCTCTTGGCAATGTTTCTCTGGTCCAAGGATTATCATTGTTGAAGTCTACATAGCCATTGCCACCCTGCTGCGAGTACACAGTTTTGAAGCTGATGGTTTCGAACGGTTCAGCCAAGAGTTTAATGCTGCAGTAATATGTGGGCATATTGATGAGCTCCTGGTTGGACACCATGCCAGCTGCCTGTTTGCCTATGTCCGGCGGGCAAGGCGATGCTTCATTGGAACTAAATCGCATTCGAATCGTTTTCCGTGTCATTTCTCGGTACAATAAGACAGAAACGGTCATTACGTTATCGCTAGATTCAATGATCCCACTCCCATTGTATGACTTAATGTTGAAATTGATTATCTCGGAAAACTGACGGTAGTCATTGTAGAAGCTAAAGTCCAGGTCAATACTAATCCAAAAAAATAGATAACATATTATTTGATTAGGAACAAAGTTGGACTAACTTACGGATGCTCGCCAGGAAGCTGCGAACGCAACTCAGATAGGTTAACAATCTCCAGACGGACACGTTGACCCTTGGGCACCGTAATATGCCATCTACAATCTATCGGATTCTTCACATATATCACAGCTCTTCGTATTTCCATCTCACCAGAAGCTGCATCAGTACTCCGAGTACAAACCATATCTTTCGATTTATACTCCAGCCGGAATCCTCGATAGATGTTGAGTTTTGTGCTCGTCGCAACGAATCGTACGGCAACTTCATAGCTGTAGAGTGTGGTAGTGTAGGGTAGGTTAGTCTCATTGCCATAAAGGATCAACATGATGCGACGCTGATCCATCAGATCTAAGAATTCAATTCGATCCATCGCCTCCGCTTTGGCATTCGCATCATAAGGCAAATGGATATCGGAAATGTTTACTATTAAATGTGAGTTCTTATACGATTTAATGGTGTACTCGCAGTCCGCTGGCTTGGGATAGGCTCCCAAAGCCGGATAGTGTTCAGAGGTGATGATGCCGGTCCTGGCAATGTGCTGGCCTCCGCATTGGCTCAGAGACACATTCAGTTTGAAGCCAAAATGGGGATCTGTAATCGTAGACTCATAGTGAACTAGTAGAGTGTTTCCCGTGCTGCGTTGGGTTCCTGGCCTGCGACACGTCCGGAGCAGACGTCGAGCCAGCATTGTGGAGCCATCGAACAGTTCCACAAACTCCTTATCGCAATCATGTGTGCTCAAGTCGAATGCATCTACGAAGTTTGCAGCAATCGTTTCTCCTACCGGTGCTCTTATCAACCAGATGCAGTCCGCGAACGTTTGGGGATAATCGGGATAGCCGGGAGTGTTAAGGGCATAGCTGGATGCCAGATGGGTAAGCTGTATCTCGTTGTGGCAGTCCCTGTACTCGCGATATGTCAGTGTCCAATTGTTTCGTTGCGGATTAGTGTTATTTATGTTAGTCGGCATGTAGTATCTGATAAAGGCATGAGGTCCACTTGTCCGATACGAGCCTGTGGACATGTTCAGCTGATTACAGAATTTGCCATTAGGCAATAATGGTGCTCCAGCGTCTAGGCCATCGTAGATGAGACCATAATGCATACAATTTATATTTAAGGGTTTACCATTGTATTCAATATTAATATCGATAACTCTACCAGGTCGCACATCAATGTGCCACTCGCAGATTGCACTTCCGGCAAATAGCGATCGCTGTAAATTTGAGCTTGTGATGGTACCCACAGGTTCGGTCATATTGGATCCGCAATCCGTGTATAGATCTGTTGAAAAGCCACTTCCATTGACCAATTTCTCTGTGACAAACTTCACCTTGAGATTTGGGGTACCATGGACAGTTAGCAAGGCAGTTTTGTGTGGATTAGCGCTCATATTGCAAGCACGCACAATCTCTTGCCAATTTACCAGATTGCTGGAGGTTTCTATGCTCAGATAATCCACCCCACACTCACCTAATGACCCTAAATTAGCTTCCGAGAGATTTATAACAACGTGTCTCGTTACATCCGACGGCTTAAATGTCCACTCGCAATTCATTATTGGATTATATTTATGTGGATAATTCGGAGTATTAATCTCCACTTCTGTTTCCTTGTCAAGTGTGATAAGCATGTTGCAGACTTCGGTTAGTGGTTTTTCTTTTGGTAAATTCTTTTGCATTATTTTCCACTCCAGCCGGAATGCATCGAAGTCTGTATTTACGGTTTTCAAATACAGCACATTGTTGCTCGAAATGAACTGCCAGGGCGAGTTGCCAATGTCGATGCTAATGCCAGTTTCATCGAAGCCATCAAAGAGCTGAAATTAAAGCAATAATTGTCAATTGGAAGAGTCTAACAATTAACGAACCAGATTTGAAAATAAGCCACTTGACTTATTCTTTACAAAATAGTAGAAGTATTTGTAGAAATAGTATTAGAAATAGTAGTAGAAATAGTAGTAGAAATAGTATTAGAAATAGTAATAGAAATAGTAGTAGAAGTAGCATTAGAAATAGTAGTAGAAGTAGTAGTAGAAATTGTAGTAGAAATAGTAATAGAAGTAGTAGTAGAAATTGTAGCAGAAATAGTAGTAGAAGTAGTAGTAGAAATTTTAGTAGAAATAGTAGTAGAAATTGCAGTCGAAATAGTAGTAGAAATAGTTGTAATAGAAGTATTAGTAGAAATAGTAGTGAAAATAGTAGTAGAAATAGTAGTAGAAGTATTAGTAGAAATAGTAGTGAAATAGTAGTAGAAATAGTAGTAGTAGAAGTAGCAAAAATAGTAGTAGAAATAGTAGTAGAAGTAGTAGTAGAAATAGTAGTAGTAGAAGTATTAGTAGAAATAGTAGTATACATAGTAGCAGAAATAGTAGTAGAAATAGTAGTAGAAATAGTAGTAGAAACAGTAGTAGAAATAGTAGTAGAAATAGTAGTAGTAGAAATAGTATTAGAAATAGTAGTAGAAATAGTAGTAGAAATAGTAGTAGAAATAGTAGTAGTAGAAGTATTAGTAGAAATAGTAGTAGAAATAGTAGTAGAAATAGTAATAGTAGAAGTATTAGTAGAAATAGTAGTAGACATAGTAGTAGAAATAGTAGTAGTAGAGTATTAGTAGAAATAGTAGTGAAAATAGTAGTAGAAACAGTAACAGAAGAAACAGTAGTATAAATAGTAGTAGTAGAAATAGTATTAGAAATAGTAGTAGAAATAGTAGTAGAAATAGTAGTAGTAGAAATAGTAGTAGTAGAAATAGTATTAGAAATAGTAGTAGAAATAGTAGTAGTAGAAGTATTAGTAGAAGTATTAGTAGAAATAGTAGTAGGAATAGTAGTAGACATAGTAGTAGAAATAGTAGCAGAAATAGTAGTAGAAATAGTAGTAGAAATAGTAGTAGTAACAGTAGTAGAAATAGTAGTAGAAATAGTAGTAGTAGAAATAGTATTAGAAATAGTAGTGGAAATAGTAGTAGAAATAGTAGTAGAAATAGTAGTAGAAATAGTAGAAGAAACAGTAGTAGAAATAGTAGTAGTAGAAATAATAGTAGAAATAGTAGTAGACATAGGAGCAGAAATAGTAGTAGAAATAGTAGTGGAAATAGTAGTAGAAATAGTAGTAGAAATAGTAGTAGTAGAAATAGTAGTAGACATAGTAGTAGAAATAGTAGTAGTAGAAGTATTAGTAAAAATAGTAGTAAAAATAGTAGTAGAAATAGTAGTAGTAGAAATAATAGTAGAAATAGTAGTAGACATAATAGTAGAAATAGTAGTAGAAATAGTAGTAGTGGAAGTATTAGTAGAAATAGTAGTAGACATAGTAGCAGAAATAGTAGTAGAAATAGTAGTAGAAATAGTAGAAGAAACAGTAGTAGAAATAGTAGTAGTAGAAATAATAGTAGAAATAGTAGTAGACATAGGAGCAGAAATAGTAGTAGAAATAGTAGTGGAAATAGTAGTAGAAATAGTAGTAGAAATAGTAGTAGAATTAGTAGTAGAAATAGTAGTAGTGGAAGTATTAGTAGAAATAGTAGTAGACATAGTAGCAGAAATAGTAGTAGAAATAGTAGTAGAAATAGTAGTAGTAGAAATAATAGTAGAAATAGTAGTAGACATAGGAGCAGAAATAGTAGTAGAAATAGTAGTGGAAATAGTAGTAGAAATAGTAGTAGAAATAGTAGTAGTAGAAATAGTAGTAGACATAGTAGTAGAAATAGTAGTAGTAGAAGTATTAGTAAAAATAGTAGTAAAAATAGTAGTAGAAATAGTAGTAGTAGAAATAATAGTAGAAATAGTAGTAGACATAATAGTAGAAATAGTAGTAGAAATAGTAGTAGTGGAAGTATTAGTAGAAATAGTAGTAGACATAGTAGCAGAAATAGTAGTAGAAATAGTAGTAGAAATAGTAGTAGTAGAAGTATTAGTAGAAATAGTAGTAGAAGTATTAGTAGAAATAGTAGTAGAAACAGTAGTATAAATAATAGTAGAAATAGTAGTAGAAATAGTAGTAGAAATAGTAGTAGAAATAGTAGTAGTGGAAGTATTAGTAGAAATAGTAGTAGAAACAGTAGTACAAATAGTAGTAGAAATAGTAGTAGTAGAAATAATAGTAGAAATAGTAGTAGAAATAGTAGTAGAAATAGTAGTAGAAATAGTAGTAGAAACAGTAGTAGAAATAGTAGTAGAAATAGTAGTAGTAGAAATAGTAGTAGAAATAGTAGTAGAAATAGTAGTAGAAATTGTAGTAGAAATAGTAGTAGAAGTAGAAATAGTAGTAGAAATTGCATTAGAAATAGTAGTAGAAATAGTTGTAATAGAAGTATTAGTAGAAATAGTAGTAGACATATTAGTAGAAATAGTAGTAGTAGAAGTATTAGTAGAAATAGTAGAGAAAATGGTAGTAGAAATAGTAGTAGAAACAGTAGTAGAAATAGTAGTAGAAATAGTAGTAGTAGAAATAATAGTAGAAATAGTAGTAGACATAGTAGTAGAAATAGTAGTAGAAGTATTGGTAGAAATAGTAGTGAAAATGGTAGTAGAAATAGTAGTAGAAACAGTAGTAGAAATAGTAGTAGTAGAAATAATAGTAGAAATAGTAGTAGACATAGTAGTAGAAATAGTAGTAGAAATAGTAGTAGAAATAGTAGTAGAAATAGTGGTAGAAATAGAATCAACAAATATTTCAATATATCCCTCCACTTGACCGAGTCTGTAATCTATCCAGCTTACCTGTAATCCTGTATTATACTCTCTAAAGTCCATGACAATAACGGAATTAAGTTCGGGAAAGATTCTCCAGGTGTAGGACTGTTCATCACCACGAACCAACAAGGTTGGTGGCGATTCGATGATACCGCTTGTACCGTTCAATTCGATGTCGTGAACTGGAAACACTTAAGGATTAGCAACGGAATTGATTGGTCTATTGAGTAGGCTCACCATAGCTCCAGTGCAGCTTGAATCCATTGCCGCTGCTGCCGGGCAGGCTACGGAATTTAATCCAGATTTCGGTGCTGGAAACAATCGGCTCAACGGGCAGGTCATTGCCACAGTAGAGTCCCAACAAGGGGCCATGATGGTCGGAACGCACCTCCAAGAAGTCAACATTACAGTGCTCCGATTTGGCAATGTCCATTACCTCAAAGTTTAGCTCGAAGGCATTGCCGGCCCGAGGTTTGAATACCCAATCGCATTCCACATTGGCCGGGTAGGATTCCGGGTAGTTTGGTGAGCTGAGAGTGCCACGGGCGGATGTAATATTTCCACCACAGGTGTTATCGATGGTGGTGTATTGAGCGGAGAGTACAATGCCCACTGCCTCTATGCGTGCCTTGTTGGTGGGGACCATCACAGTGGCCGGATGTTCTTTACATAGATTATAATAAGTCACTTCATCCTCGGCGTTCAACACCCGCAAACCTGCTGTGCAGTTGCCTGCAGGAGCTGTACATGCCGGACACTCCATTTGATTTATATTCAGGCTAATCTTGCTGCCTTCCGGTCCTTGGATCGTCCAATAACAAGTTGTATCCAGCCGGGAGTTTAGGTAACCTTCATCTGCAATCCTTATTCCGCCACAGATCTGTTGATATCGTATTGCGAACTTCCCCCACGATCCCGCCTTAGCCTTAAAATGCACCTTAACTTTGTTTTTTAAAGTAATTGAATCGATGTGATCCCCGCCGCATTCTTGCTGAACATACTCTGCGTCACTTACGGTCGTAGAACCAGAGACTTGTAGATCTGCCTTCTGGCAGTTTCCAGTCAAGTTGAACGTCTCGAAATCCAACTGAATGCCATAAGAATCCGTCACCTGGAATAGAAATAGAAATTTAGATCAAATTGAGCTTGGCAGATGAAAGCTTGTGCCTTAGACTTACCTCTATGGTCCATACGCATTCGATATCCTTGTCGTAGATATCCAGGTCTTGTTGATAATAGCTCGGAGATGCTATGACCCCACTGCTGGCACTTACATACCCTCCACATCTGGCTGGCAACTGAGAATAGCTGGCTTTCAAGTATTTGCGAGCACGTTGGGGGCTACTTCGGAAACGGACATGGAGCTCATTGGCTGGCGATAGATAGGTTTGGGTGGAGGACTCTACTTGGCAACTGCGCAGTATGACATCTGATGCATTGGTTCCAGCCCAAATGGTTAGCGAATCCTGGCTGCAGTCGCGTTGTGTCGTCTCGATGTGCAGTTCCTGGAGGAGCAGACTGATTTGATAGCCCTCGGGTACAGTAATGTGCCAATAGCAGTCTAGATCCACACTGTACGGTGCATTTGGTGTCTCAAAGCTGGTCTCATTAACCTGAAGCTCTTCACCGCAACCCAGGCGCCTGTATTCCGCATGGAATCCTTGATTTTCCATAATGCCGTCGCTCTTGAATTGCATCAGCAGGCGATTGCCCACACTGCTGATGATCTCATCCTCGGCAACGCACAGACGTCGCTCGCTTATTAGCTGATTATCCCGATAGTCCCGAAGCAGTACATAATCTGTTTCACAGTTCGAGTCCTCGTTTTCCAGGTTTATATGTGAAAATGACAATTGAACGTGATTACTGCCCTCCCCGCTTCTTATATCCCATTCGCAGTTGGTGTTGGGTGGATAGTTTTCTGGAAAGTTGGGCGTTTCGATGGCACCATGCAACTGCTCCAATCGCGTTCGACAGTTCGTCGAGTAGTCTAGCACAAAGCTTAACCCTTCAGGTGAATCCTCGTGAACATCATAGCGTACCAGCACTTGGTGTCCACTTGACAGCAGCTTCATCTGTTCTCCATTATCGCTGCAGTTCATTTTTAACTTGGGACTTCGTGTCGTGGGTCCATCATAGATGATCAACAGTCCCTTGCATAGATCGTCACGACTCTGTAGCTCCATGTACACCGTCGAACCCAACGACACGCTGATCTGCCAATCGCAGGACACCGCTCCACTATTATCTGCTATGCTGTGAGGAGAGTGAATGGCACCGTTCATAGATGTCAGCTTGCCACCACAACCACTAGCCCCCAACTGCCAGTTGAGATAGAATCCTTGCTTCTCTACCATCGCATCTGATTGAAAGTGCAGGTACAGCGCATTCCCGAACGAGGGGAATCGTGATGGTATGGAAGAGCCACAGTAACGTCCAAGGAGCGGTGAACCAACATTGTCGCCATTCCTATATGTTGGACGAGGGACAGAACAATGAGGGATTAGATATAGGCATATTGGCAGAAGATGAGATAAGTCATCTAATCCTCTAAGATCTCAATAGAATTACGAAAGAACAAACTGACAATCGGATGGACCAGAGAAGCATCTCTAAGAGCGGTCTCAGATGATTTACCTGATCTCCAGATAGTCATCTCGACACGTTTTTGTACTTTCCAATGTGAAATTGTGAACGATCAGCTCGATGCGCTCTCCCATCGATGCCATGATGACCCAAGTGCAGTTCTCCGAAGAGCCATAATGTTCGGGCCAATTGGGAGTTTTAATGATGCCATAATGAGATTGAAAACTGCCACCGCAAGCTGCAAATGAATGTTAGTTAAAATATATTGAGGTTAGGTTGCCCATTATTGAGGTTAGGTTACTTTGCTCAGCAGGCTCATATTCGATTCGTAGAAAACTCAATGTGGACATTCGGGGTACGTATATTGTTATAAGATTCGAATCTGTGTATTCATTCATTTGGAAATTCCTGTCCTCATTCTGTTGTTCGAAGCTTCTGAGTAGTTTTGCCTCCCCCGAGGTGCTGTTGTCATAGATATACATGGCAAAACCACGCATATAGACCCTCGATAAGACGCGCAAATGTTTTCTTCCCGGGACCTCAATGATCCACTGACATGGCATACCGTTGAGCAATTTAGTAAGCGACACCTTTGGAGCAGTCAATACACCACCACAGCCGCCTGAAATGATTTTGTACTCGACACGAAGGCCACGTGCTCGCTGGGGATTGTTGGCGCCGTGAAAGATCAGTCGCAACTGGTTATTTGTTGAAGCTAGCACAAAATTCGTCAAATTCTTCGTAAAACGTTGTTTTTCGCTCTCATTCCGAGAGAGATACACCTACAAAGCAAGTATTGTGTTAGATATTCAATCCTTGAATGCTACACTTACATCTAAATAGTTGGGCTGAAGTCCCACATTGATTGCTGAGTCCTCGTCGTCGTCGTCGTCATCGTCCTGAGGGGCATCAGAAAGCTGCGTTCCGCTAAGCGATAGATCGGTTATATTAATATACAGTATTCTATTTAAGGGTCCAACTATATTAAAGATGCAGTCCATGTTCTCCAAGTAACCATTGGGATAGTTAGGAGTTGTTATTATGCCGCCCACTGCTTCGGTGAAGTTGACGTTACAAACTGAAATTAGGGATTTAAGGAAGATTGATCAATTCTCAATAATTTTCATATTGTAAACAAGGTTCATTTAGCCCTAAAACGGGTGTTAAGAAGCTGTCCAACTAGATCCCTAACTTAAGCCTCCTGTTTACCAAAACTCGAGTACCCACCTCGACTGTAGCGCAGCTGAAAGTTGTAAGCAAGAAGCTCTAAGCCTGCCAAGGCATATTCATAGCGCATCAGGACCACATTTCCACTAGATATGATGGGCTGAAGCTCGCTATCCTGCGGTTGACCACAGAAACGTTTCAGTAGGCGCCCATCCTCGGTGCGTCCATCAAAGATTTCCAGTCGCTGTAGCTGACAATTTCCGTGGGTCAAGAAACGAACTCGGTCAAATTTGATCTCAATCTGTGTGCCAGTTGGCTGTTGTATGAGATACAAACAGACTGGGGTAATCATGTGGCCAGTGATGAGTCCACGGGGTTCAGTGAAGATGCCGCCGCAATTGGGATGACCTTTAACCACCTCGTAATGCAGCTGAAACGAGCTGTCCATGCGCAGGAGATCCGTGTGGAAGTGTATATTCAATTGATTCGATGAACTGTAGAGAGGCTCTGGCTCTTCCGACTGGCAGGCCAAGAACAGCTGTTGATCCGAATCAAGGATCTTTAGATAATCACCATTGCTACAGTTCATCGCTTGAGTTGGTGGGCTGCTAGCCAAGCCCAAGTTAATCTCATAGAAGTGCAGAAGCAAACGAGTTCCAAATGGAGCCTCCAAATGCCAACGACAGTTGATGCCAGGTCGCGTCTTGCCGGGATAGCTGGGTGAGCGTAGAACTCCGCTCTGACCCATTTCCAGGTTCAGATGCTCGCCGCACACCATTGGCTTTGAGCTCCAAGTGAGATTAAAGCCCCGCCCCTGCGTCGCATTGTTCGATTGGAACCACAGGAACATCTGCTCCTGGGTGGTCATCACTGTGCCATTGTCCCGGGGTAACTTGTTGCCACAGAAGCGTCCAATGAGCCGGGCGGTAAGAGAACTACCGTCATGTAGCTGAAGGAAATCCGCAGTGCAATCATTGCTGGACTCCAAATCGAATAGGCCAAAGGTTACATTCAAGATCATTCCTCGCCGTGTGGCGATGATGAAGGGACAACGCTCTCTGGGCTGATATTCCATTTGACTGTTATCCTCGCTGGGCGGAAACTGTAGACTTCCCGTCTCATTGCGTAGGATTATCCCACAGAAGCTGCGTAGATTGGAGCAAGTGCTGCCCGAGTAGCCGGCGCCACAGACGCACATGAACTCATTATCGGGTAGCAGGCGACAGATGCCATCATTCTGGCAAGGATTCGGATGGCAAGCATCCGACTCATTGCACAATGCGCCCTTATAGCCAGGCTGACAGATGCAACTGGTGCCGCGACCACTGAGCACACAGGTACCATTGTTCAAGCAAGGATGATCATCGCAGGGCTTGCGATCGGCATCCTCGGTGCAACCATCATCACCATAGCCATGTCCAAAGTAACCAACTGGACAGCTGCAGACAACCGTGTCGGAGATGTATTCACAGTTGGCCAGCGGATGACAAATCCGTTCACCATTGCAGGAGTTCGACTTGGCCACCTCGCAGGTTTTTCCATCGCCCGTCCACCCCCGCGGACAGGGACCACAGCGATAGGACCCCTCCGTGTTGATGCAGCTCACTCTCGGGCGTTGACTGCAGCCTCCATTGTTTCCATCGGCGCATTCATCAGTGTCGCGACAGTATTTCCCGTCACCTGGAAAGCGGAAAAGGAAACGGCTCAAGCACTCAAACGCGAACAACTTTGAATTACCCGGTACCCGGTATTTTTTCCTACAACTATAACACCCTTAAGTACCGGGTATTCAAAGAGTTAGAGTATTTGATCTGCCTGGTACTTGACCAACCTGTATAGCCCGGCGGACAGGCCCCGCAACGGAAGCTGCCTGGCAGATTGATGCATTCATTGTGACAGGGATTTATCTCCGGGGCACATTCATCGACATCACGGGTGCAGGGACTGGCGCTTGCCATGCTCACATTGGTATCCGCCCATGTCCAGCCCTGATCACAGATGCACACAAAGCCTGCTGCATTGCTGGAGATCAGACATGTGCCATGGCTGCCGCACAACTCCGCAGATTGATTCGCCAGACAGACGTTGTGTTGTAGTTGACAGTGAGTGCCCGAATAGCCCGGCCGACAGATACAACTGCAAGATTAGATAATTGATCTGTAGACTGAGCCAGAGATTGAGTGACTTGCACTTACCGATAGCTGCCTGGAGTATTGATGCACTGGGCATTGTTCTTGCAGACAGCCAAGTCGGTGATAGCCAAGTCGAAGCATTCGTTCACATCATCCTCGCAAGTTGCACCCTGTAGGGTGGACAAGGAAATAACATAACAAAGTTACACTTATCCATAGAATCTTCGATGACAGGGAATGATCTAGTACTTGAACTATGTACAATATATTAATAAAAGTATTATAAGTTCGTTCTACGGACCGAGATAAGAACTGCGTCACAGCTCTGAAATACGCCCCAAATATGCTGTGTTCTCGTGGAGAGGGAGACGCCCACATGGTAGCAATAAAGTACTCACTTGCCAGTTGGTAGGACAGTTGCAGTGGAAGGACTTATAGGAGTCGATACAGGTGCCGCCATGCTTGCAGGGATTGGAGCTGCACTCATCCGTAAGCAAATTGGATTCGAGTGTCTGCAGGGTATTTCCCACGAGCTGTACACGCTGTAAAGTACGACGAAGCACTCGCTGAGTTAATCCACTTCGACGAGTGCCATTGCGCATGTTGCTTGTCCAACGGGCCAGACGGGTAAGATCACGTTGGACACCACGAAACTGTTCCTTCAGCGCGTCCAGAGACAGTGGCTCCGGTTCAACTGCTGTTGACTGAGCTGCTTCTACCACACGCTGACGTTGCTCTAGCAAGGTAAGGATATCCATGTCGTTTAGGAGCAATGTGGAAGCATCGCCCATTAAACGAAATGTTACATTCTGATCATTGGCTGTCTCAATAAACAAACTGCCATCGTCACCGACATGTAACAGCGCCTGTTCAGGTGCATTACTTGCTGTAGTCGTCGGCAACTCCAACAAAAAAGAACAGACCGCTAAAGAGTAAAGTTGCGATCAAATATATATGTCTATACATTATTCAGAAGCTTTCATTTTCCACACTCTTATTAGAATAAGTTTTATAGTTTTATTTGCACTTTCCGAGTTATGTTTAATCGTAGGCGGTCGCGCAGTGACTGAAGCCGCCGGCGCTGCTCACTTCCATTTAAATGAGGCGTCGAAAGGGGCGTATACTTTGAGCAGAGAGGACTATACTCTTTTCTTTGTCAATTACTCTGGCGTAAATTACAATTTATATTTATACAGCTTAACATGCTGAGCGATGTAACCGAAGAGTCTATGTGCATTTTTAATTAAGGGTTGAATTTAAATGGTATTTTTTATATCTTTGCATTAATCAACTTAAGAGATTGGACTAGTAAATATTAGCATATATTATTAGTTTAGTTTATTTTATTTAGTTAGTTTAGTTTTCCTTTTAAAATTCAAATTATTTTATCTGTTTAAAAATTAAAATATTTATATTTGTTCATTCAAAATTAACATTCACACAATCTGAAACAATTCAATTCAGATGGTTTTATGATTTATAAATTCTTTTGAAATATTCTTGAATTCGGTTATCTGAAAGTTGCACAAGCACAGCTCTATTTGCATTTGTTTGTTACCAAATTCATGAGAAAAATGTGAGGTTCTATGGTGTAATGGTTAGCACTCTGGACTTTGAATCCAGCGATCCGAGTTCAAATCTCGGTAGAACCTGTATGAACATTACTTTTTTAAATTTATTAAATTAATTGTTTCTTTCTTTATGCGCTTACCTTTCATATAAGAACTTAATTTATTAATATTTTATTTAGTCTCTAACTTAAGCTTAATATTTAATATGTTTCTATTGTTGATCATATGTGCTAAATGAGAGTGACTGCTGCAGCCGTATATTGTCCGCAGGGCAAAGCGAGATAGCTAGATGCTAGACATCCTGGAATATAAAAGGAAATACTAGAGATGGAAGCGCACACATGCTAGCCAAAGCCGAGTAGCTGCAGAGTTGCCAGCCTGCCACATTATGTAGGTAACGTGTCAATAAATTCCCCATGGAAACCAAAGCATAAGTAATTGCTGATAAATGCAAAAAATAAACAAAACTCAATGACGTCACAGCCATTTGGACGCAAGGGAATTTGCGTTATCTGTTCCTGACCTACGTCTACAATTGTTTATCGACCGTTTTATTGCTTTGGAAATACATTTACTTATTTATTAATTATTATTGTTTAATGTTTGCTCTTCTTCTTCTTTGCCTTTTGTCTAGATTTTTCGCTTTTTTTGGACTTTTTCTTGGACTTAAGCTTCGATTTCTTGGACTTTTTCGAGCTGGATTTCTTATGTGACTTCTTGGACTTGGAACGCTTTGCCTTTGAGCTGCTGGAGTCTGAACTATCGGAACTGTCCTCGTCGCTATCGAAGCTATCGTCATCGCTGCTGAGCTTACGTTCCACCCACTTTTCCGCCTTGCGTTTGGTTGGCGCATGTTGCTGCCACAGTTGCTGCAACTTGGCATCGATGCTGGCCTCGGCCTTAATGGAATCATCGGGAGGCGTCTGTTTCAACTGGCTGGGCAGCTTGGGTCCATAGAGATCTTCGGCGGGCACCTGTGATAAGGCCAGTTCCTTATCGTTCTTCAGCCGCTCCTCGCGCGATTTGTATGCAATCTTCAATTTGTTGCCTTCGATGGGAGCAAATTTAGCTGGAGCTGGAGCTGGAGTTGCATCTGCAGCTGCTGGTTGAGCCACCTGTTCCTCGGCTGGTTTAAAGAGCGCAGCGAATATGCCACGCGGCGGTGAATTATTTCGCAGGACATTGACGGCTGCCGCGGATGTGGAGCTGCTCGGCAGACCTAAAGCAGCCTCTATGGCGGCCAATTTGTCAGTCGCCGGTTGCGACTCTTTCTCTTCCAAAGCAGCTGCTGTATCCGTTTCCTCGTCGCTATCATCGAATATGCTCTTGAAGAGATCAGTCTTTTCCGAAATGGGCTTATCACGTGCCGCATCCACCGCTTGCTCCAGCGGTGTTCTTGGTACGAAGCTTGGCTTAGAGGTGGATGCTACTGGTTCCGCAGGTGGCGCTGCTTTCGGCTCCTCCAAAGGAACAACTGTCTCAGCAGGTTTCAGTGTCAAGAGTTCCTTCGGCTTCTGCTTGGGTACTTCGATGTGCTTGGGTATAATACTGGGAGTTTGGAAATTAGCCTTTGTATTGATTGAAGTTTCCAGATAATCGAATATGGACATTTTCGGTTTGGCTTTAAGCTCCTTTTCTGGATCAGGCAGAGCACCACCAAAGGGTTCAGCAATGTTGTAACGTTTGCACAGCAAGGCGTTGGGCTTCCACATGCTCTTGGTCCTGTCCATGACAATGGTCTTCTGTTCCGCTGCCTGAACTTGCTCCTGCACTTGCTGTGTCTGCACCGTGGCCTCCGAGACGAATCTATCGAGCATAAGACCAGCTAAAGGTCGATAGATTTTCGCCGCCTGTATGAATTCCTTCTTTTCCATTTCACGATCCCACAGTGAAAGCGTCACCGGTTGCAAATCGGCCAGAAATTGTGTAATTTCTGTGTCATCTTTCAAATTGGCGGCCAGAAACTGTTCATAGCGTTTCTGCTTGGCCTCGTCCGCAAGGAAAGGCTTAAAGCCGCTGGCAGGTGTACTGGAAGCTGCAATACAACGAATCATTTGTTAAATCTACTTCTAGAGGAGTTACTCTGCACATACCCAAGTTCTTCGTCTTGGCAGCGGCCTGTTCCAAGATCGCGGCATTTGATTGCTGCAGTTCCTTGCTAATCTCCACTCTCGCCGTCGGCAACTCCTCCCCCGTTGTGGTTATGAGTCCACCCTTGGTAAAATTGTCGCTTTTAGCGCTGATGAGCTCCAGCAAAGATTTGCCACGTTCCTGCAGATTGCTAACGCTGTTCGCCGTCTTGAAAGGATTCTTTTTGGTCTGGGTTTCGCCCAGCAGCTGAGCACGCTGATCTGGATTAAGATCGTGCCTACCCAGACCCGCCTTCTTGTGCTCTCCCTCCTCGGCCAGTTTGCGGGCACGTTGTGCGTCCATTGGAGCGAATCGACTCCTGCGCTGTAACCAGTTTCTTGGCTGGAAGTCACGGGGTAAATCGATGGCATATGGCTGTGTATGCGTTGTGCCACTCTTGTCCTCGCTAAAGCCATCGATGACATGGCGCTGCTGGACATGATGTATCTTCTTCTGCTTCGGCTGCTTGTCAGCCAATGAGAAATCGTAGCGTGTCATGTCATCCCTGGCATAGATATCGTCGTCTTCCTCTTCAAAAGCCCCAACACCAAATGCCTGACCGCGTATAGACAACTGTTTATGCTTGGCCGCCGTTTCAAGCTGTCCAAAAAGGTTTATGTGCTGCATTGGCGCCGCAGGCGTGCTTCCCTTGGAGAGCACGGGCGCACGACTGAGTCCCGAGTAGCTCATGCCAAAGCGGTTGTCCTTTGGTGTATAGAAAATTGGCTCATAGTCATCGGGCGCAAAGGTTATGTCCTCATCCTCATCCTGCTCCTCTTCATTATCGTCTTCGTCGCTGGCCTTGCTATTGCTGGGCAATCCTTCAGTGCCGTAGTGCTCCAGTAGATACTGTTCTCTTTTGTTGCGCGCCGTTGTCTGACGCTTTTCCTTGCGTGTTTGTCGTGGACCTACACCCTGTCCCGGCTTCCAGCCCATGCTTTTCAGTATGCGCACGGCAACCTTATCTCGCACAGGACGCAACAGTTGCTCCAGCACGGGAACGCCGGGTATAGGTCCATCAGTCTGTGGCTGCATTAGCTTTCGCTTGCGCTGACCCGTACGCTGCTCCTTCTCACTCTCTTTAGCGAACTCATCGCGTGTGCGTATTCCTTGTGGAGCAATGCCAAATTCACCCAAATCTTCTTTATCCATGAAGTCTTCCGGCCGTTGTTGCACTTTGCTGGCCTTCTCACCACGTGAACTCTTGAAATTCTGCGGCGTCCAGCCCTCCAGTGAGCCGACGGTGTTCCAAAAACCAGCGCTAAACCCGCCAGTAAATGCACCGTGAAATCGACGTTTACCATTTTCATCCTTAACAATTTGATCCTCAATGGCCAGCGGCTTCTTGGCGGGCACTTCATCTAAACGTTTATAGATTACAAAGCTGTTTACTTGCATTAACTGCATACTTACCTTTTTCTAGCGGGTCCAATGGTGTACCAAAGCGGTGCAGATGCTCCTCTTCATCCATTATTGCAAATTATTTATATATTTTGCGAGCAAATGCCGTGGAAATTATAGTAATGATGCCACTGCGCGCTCAGCTGGCATGTGAAACGTAAACAAAGATGCAATGCTGCCAGATATGGCAATTTTGTTAATTATTGCGATTTATCGATTTTAAACTATAGCCTCTCAAGCTTTCGATAGTTGAGTATTCATACAATCGGTATCGGACTAACTGACATCCCTATCACACAGCTGTTTTGGTGTCTGGAAATTTGCAATTTTAGAACTTTTATTTAACGAGAATTTGTTAGAAACTAGCAAACAGCAACAAACAATTGTTTTCAATTTGTAAGTATAATAAATTGCAACACATACACGCACTGCAGTTTAGGCAGTTGGCAATCGCGGCTTTGCGGCAGTTGTATGTGCGTGTGTTGGTGACTAATGATGTCAACATTTTTCGGTTTCTCTTTTTTACTTTTATACTTCAGGTAGCTGGCATTTGCCATATTTCAAAGCTGGACGTGACTTTGGCAGGTGCATAGCAATATACGTAAGTTCTGCAGGCAGCTCTTAAATAGAAATGTGAATTTGAACTTAATGTGACTCTTTTTTTGCACACATTTTACACTCACACTTGTACATACCTCAACCATCAACCATAAAACGCCATCTTACGGCAGTTTCATAACGCACACACGCACAAAACTGGCGAAGTGACAGTAGAAACATCGACATGTCGGAGAAGAACATCAAAGTGGGCGCCCGGGTCGAACTGACCGGGAAGGAACTGTTCGGCACGATCGCCTATGTGGGCATGACCAGCTTTGCCGTTGGCAAGTGGGTGGGCGTGGTGCTGGACGAGCCAAAGGGAAAGAATAGTGGTTCAATCAAGGGCCAGCAATACTTCCAATGCGATGAGAATTGTGGCATGTTTGTGAGGCCAACGCAGCTGCGCGTGATAACTCCAGCTGGCGGCGAGCAAGGCGGTAGTGGTGGCTCAGGCAGTGCCACGCCCTTACTACAACCCACAAAGGCACGGCTTGGCGGTTCACGCACTTCACTCTCATCCAGTCGTCAATCATTGCTCGGTTCACGCACACAACTCACTACATCTCTAAGCGAACGTACCGGATCCAGTAGCAGCTTGGCAGCACGCAAATCCCTTGCGCCGCAGAGCAGTAAGGACAAGGAAGCTTCCAGCACGGGATCATTGGCTCCTGAAGGCGGCCCAGTAACATCCGCTACCGCATCGAAGCGTGCTTCGTTTGTGGAGACGGGATTCTTGGAGATTCTAAAGCCACAGTTCACACCATCGCAGCCCATGCGCTCGCCATCGTTTACAACGCCACCAAGTTCTACAGAAGACAAGGTAGCCTTGTTGGAGGCGCAAAAGACCAGCGCAGAGCTGCAAGCACAGTTGGCCGATGTCACCGAGAAACTGGAGACGCTCAAGCAGCGTCGCAACGAGGATAAAGAACGATTGCGTGAGTTCGACAAGATGAAGATTCAATTCGAGCAGCTGCAAGAGTTTCGCACTAAGATTATGGCCGCCCAGTCCTCGCTGCAAAAAGAACTGCAGCGTGCCAAGCAGGAGGCAAAGGATGCCATCGAGGCGAAGGAACAACATGCCCAGGAAATGGCAGAGCTCTCCGACAACGTGGAAATGATTACGCTGGATAAGGAAATGGCCGAAGAAAAGGCGGACACATTGCAATTGGAGCTGGAGTCAAGCAAAGAGCGCATTGAGGAACTGCAAGTCGATCTGGAACTGTTGCGCTCCGAAATGCAAAACAAGACAGAGTCCAACAATGCCAGCGCCGATGGCGGCATGTCCACCTATGAGTTCAAGCAGCTGGAACAGCAAAATATACGCCTCAAGGACACTCTTGTGCGTCTACGTGATCTGACTGCGCACGATAAGCACGACATACAGAAGCTTACAAAGGAGCTAGAGATGAAACGCTCCGAGGTGGCCGAACTGGAGCGCACCAAGGAGAAGCTCAGCTCCAAAATTGATGAACTTGAAGCCACAGTCGCCGACTTGCAGGTGAGATTGAATCCCTTTCTAGCTATTAACAGGCACGTTCCCCAATTCCTTTCCTTTAATCAATTATAAATTAATCAATGTATTAAGTTCTTAATGTATATTTGTGGGTTGAGTTTGTTTTCTTAGTTGTATTAATAATTTAATTAATTAATTTACAAACTGATCTCATCGATTAAATGAATTTGGGAACAGGTCTATAAATATGTATTTATTTGAAAAGCACGCTCACAACTCTGCTTTAAGCGGAGCTTTCAAAGCTCTAATTTGGCATTATAATAGCAAGCTTATGCTCTCTTACGTTCACTCTCTCAACTGTTGCATTGACTCTCTCACACTCTCTTCCTTTCCCTTGCATCGCACAGAAATTTCCCTTGCATTTATCGCTTCGCTTTGCTTTGCTTTAATTTCCTTGTGCTTTGTCACTGCACCTTATTTAATAACAGCAACAACATTTACTGTTTTCTCGCTCCCAATTCTAAATAAATCTTCATTTGTTTTCTTTGCCGGCCTACATAATAATAATATATAATATATATAAAACGGTATTGCAGGAGGTAAATTCAAATTTGTACAACTTTCATATTTCATATTTAATTCTTTTGTTTTTCCCCCTAACAATTTTCATTTACGCTATCCCATTAATAATTATATATGCTAACTCGAAGCAAAAGAAACTATTTAAATGAGAAACAAATTTGTTATTGCCATTCTAAAGGAACAAGTGGATGCTGCACTGGGCGCCGAGGAGATGGTTGAGCAGCTGGCTGAGAAGAAAATGGAATTGGAGGATAAAGTGAAACTGCTGGAGGAGGAAATCGCACAGCTCGAAGCGCTGGAGGAGGTGCACGAGCAGCTGGTGGAGAGCAATCATGAACTGGAGTTGGATTTGCGCGAGGAACTCGATCTGGCCAATGGGGCCAAGAAGGAAGTGTTGCGGGAACGTGATGCTGCCATTGAGACGATCTATGATCGCGATCAGACCATCACCAAGTTCCGTGAACTTGTCCAGAAGCTCAATGAACAGCTTATTGAGCTGCGAGATTGCACCTCCAGCAACGAGCAAAAGTCTCTGCAGGATCCCAGCCTCAAATTGGCCACGGAGACGATCGACTACAAGCAAATGTTCGCTGAATCGAAGGCATACACGAGAGCTATTGATGTCCAGCTGCGACAGATTGAGCTCAGCCAGGCCAATGAGCATGTCCAGATGCTGACTGCCTTCATGCCCGAATCGTTTATGAATCGGGGCGGAGATCACGACTCCATTCTAGTCATACTCCTAATATCACGCATTGTCTTCAAGTGCGGCATTGTTGTGTCCCAGACGCGAGAACGCTTCCCCGCTGTTGAGGCTGTCACCAGGGAGGCTGTGACTCAGGGTTATTCCGTCCAGCAGTATGCCTTCAAGTGTCGTTTGATGCACTACATCCACAATCTACAGTGTGCATTGCATCAAATCCTTTACGGTCTGAACAGCTGCCAGCCGGATACGTTGTTGCGTGCGGGAAGTTCGCTGCCGGAGATGGTTGCCCAGGAGAAGATCGTTGATGGCATCATTGAGCTGCTTAAGTCGAATCAGCTGGACGAGAATAGCACCACGGATAATATTGAGAAGTGTGTGGCATTCTTCAATGCCATGAACTCGGTGCTGTTGGCGGGTGAGCAGCTGCTGAACGAGACTCAAATGATACGGGATTGTGTGGCCTCGCTGGGAGCTGCCTGTGAGTCTATACTAAATGATACGGCAATTGCCAAGGTGATTATCCAAGAGGCGGGAGCCACCAGTGATTCAATGCTGCTCATTCAGTTCCTCAACGAGCACATGGAGAGCATCAAGCAGCAGGTGAAGCTGATCAAGCGTCGTCTGCCCAACGATCAGCATGTGATCAAGTGCGGATTGTCGCCCCATAAAATGGATGCAATGCGTGCACTGGCCCAGCATATCAGCCGGATTATGTCCGCCATGCATTTGGCCACCAAACAGGCGCTGGCTGCCATTGTGGCCAACACGGAGAGCGACAATGCCGCTGAGCATACGCTGCCCCAGGACAAATACTGGTCCCTCCTCTCATCGGCCTGTGAGCGTATCTATGAGCAGGACGATCGTGGTCCAACGCAGAACTTCAAGGCGCTGCTGGGACAGGCCAATGCGGATCTGCAGCATATTGCCCAGCATCTGCTGGACAAGGAGTATGAGATTATGTCGGCAGCGGGAGCAGCACCACGTGTCCAGGCACACAACACGCCCATCAATCAGCGGGCGCAGTTGATCAAGAAGCAACTTGAGCAGAAGAATGTTCTGGCTGCAACATTGGAGAATCGAGAGGCGGACATCAAGCAACTGAAGCTGGCGGCAAAGATGAAGCTGAACGAGCTGAGTGAAATGCAAATACGCAAAGATCTTGCCGAGAAGAAGCTGAGCGTGTTGCAGTCCGAGTATGAGCATGCGGTGAACAAGTGGAAGCTACAGTATGAGGAGACACATCAGAGTCTGTTGAAGAAGGAGAAAGAATTCGAGGAGACCATGGACCATCTGCAGAGCGATATCGATGCTCTCGAGAGCGAGAAGAGTGATCTGCGGGATAAACTGAAGCTGAACACCAGCACCGGCAAGAGTCAGGCATCTGATTCGCACTCTTCCTCCGTTCACAATATATCCGGCACGGGTCTTGGCACCGGCAGCGCCAATGTCAGCTACTCCGCGCCCGCTGGCACTGCTCCCCTGGTCGCTGAGGAGCTGCAACTACTCAAGTGTGCCTTCAACAATGAAAGAAACGAGCGATTGCGACTGCAGGCACAGGATATGCGGGCTAAGTTGCAGCAATTCGAGCCCATCTATGTGCCACAGCCGCAGGATCAACGGATTAACGCACTGGAATCGCAGTTGACCAAGATGAAGCATGCCTGGGTGCTATCGCTGCTCCAGGTGCAAGCCAAGGGTGCCGCAGCCAATGTGGACACAGTGGCCATGCAACGTCGTCATCAGCCGCTACCACAAAAGTCTGAGATTAGCACACAGGCGTCGCGTCTCGCCTCGGACATCCTGACGGAGTATTTGCAACGGAAGCCACATCGTGCTGCTAGTGGACAATTTGCCGCCTTTCCCACCGTCGATGTGAAGCGTGTGCTGCAGATTTAAGTGATGCCTCCCGGGGGCGTAACGGGGCAATAGCTAGGCTAGGTCACCTTTTTTATTTATATGGCTAGCACAAAGGTTTTAGAAAGGGTTCATCCCTTTTTGGCAATACAGAAACACACACACACACACGCAGATACATTAGCTTATCCCCAATCGAAGCACTAACATCTACTAATCCCTAATCCTATTCCTTTTTTTCTCCTCCCGTTCCGTTTATTAGTATACACCTTATGTGGTGGCCTCCACGGTGCTCCTGATAATTGTATTTATCAATTGGCTGCGCTTTCCCAGGGGTCTTCGATTTCTCTGGAATTGGGAATGGCCATTCATGGCTAGACTATGGAAATTTTGATAATGATTGCGTGTAAAATTTATTTTATTATAATTCTTCTTATTTAATTTATGTTTGTATAAAAATCTATTCAACTTATGTAATTTATGTAATCTGTGTATCTCTAACCAAGGCTTATTCTGAAATCAACTCAAGCGAACCCCTTTTTATAGCTACTTATATATATATATATAACATATGTATTATCTATCCATAAAGCGAGAACTATGTGAATAAAAAAGACAATTGAAGACACTATGTATTTGTAACTAAACACAAATTCAATTTGCATATGAGAAATATATACAGTTATATACATATATACAGAAATAAACGAGTATATTTTCCAGATGTTGTTTAACAAATAACAAAAGAGTCTTTTATTATTAACAATGGCATTACAAATTGATGCTAATATGTAATTATTTTTTTTTTAAAATAGGTTCCAATTTATTTCAGATTTGTACTGTTGGCTTAAAATTAGTACATTACTACCTTCTCGGCAGCTTAACCTAATTATACATTAATATAAAAACTTGACTATCTTATAATATAGTTATACATATAATACATAGAATTATTTAAATTATTTTGATATATACATTTTTACATATTTAAATTAAGAAATTAAGATATTCTTCTGGCAGGAAGATCGTGTGGATGAAGCCTTTTCAGGCGTCTTCTGCCTGCATACCTCAGTAGGCGTTGGGCTAGCGCGTTTGGTATCTAATATGTAAACAATTCAAATTAGAAGCGGCATTTGCTTACGTTCCACTTGACATCCACATGGTATCAGCATTGTTGTTCTTTTCCATAAGGTCTTTAGCAAACAAACTTAAGTATATTATCAAAATAGTTCAATAACGAATAGAAGATATTTATCTTAAATAAAACTAAATAGAATACAGAAAATTGCTACAGCTTTAAATGTACTTTTAATTTATCAAATTGTAACTGCCATTGGCCAATGAGCTACTTACAATCCACTTGGCATACACTTGTCGCTCTTAAATTCGAACAAATGTAAGAGCGTGAGAACGCACATTTCTGCTCTTTTGCTTGTCTCTCTCTATCTCTCTCTCTTTCTGTCTGTCTGTAAGTGTGCAGCTCTTGCGGCCGCTTGCTCAACACGCAAGCAACAACAACAACTCTCAATGCCGCTTGGTTACAGCAACAACAACAGGCATACAATAATAATAACAACAACAGCTGCAATAGACATAGAAACTATTACACTAGCCGACCATAAACCATGATGGTCACAAAATAGTAGAACCCCCCACCCCTTTACTTTGCGCCGCTCTAACCCTCTTGGCATGCCATGCAAATTGTAAACAGTTTTCAATCTTTTTCATTGCCCTTTTACTGCCCTTTCCCTCTTCCCCTCTTTCCCTGCTAAGCCTGGACAGAAGTCAAGCCTTCAGCTGACCTTATTCTTTCCCCTTAGAGTCCCTGAGTGCATTGCAAATGCAGTTCTTCTAGTAGTTTCTTTAATTAAGCCGCTTGCGGAAGCTCCATTACCAGATCCTAACCTAAGTGATCCGCACACTGGAGCATGTGAGCTGACCGTTGGGCTGGTAGGGGGAAGAGATTCGTTCATTGGCTGTTGCGCCTGACTTTGTTGGTTTTATAGAGCGGCTTTAATGTGTGTCGGTTGGGTTCGCTGTGCTGTGGCTCGCCTCTTTTTCTCTGTCAATTCTCACGCCCAGTTTTGACCTTTTTACGGTATTTTTTTGTTGAGTATTTTTGTTTTATTTTGGGTTTTTCTGTTTTCTGTTTTGTAATATGCTGGCCCAAACCGTTTCATTTCGGGGCTAAAAGCCAGGCGTTACAAGTTCTAATGTATGTTGAAATTGAAATGTATCTGCGGCTGCAACTGCAGTTGTATCTTTATCTGTATCTGTATCTGTAGCTGTAGCTGTAGATGTAGCAGTATCTGCATACGATTCGCTCTGCTTGCGATGTCCATGAAAAGTGACGAGAGATCCTTAACTGTCACTGACACACATATCCAATAACCAACACATCAACTGACCCAAGTTCTCTTGTCATTGGCTTACATTGCGAAAAATTAACAACAACAAAAAAACCAAAACAACAACAACAACAAATAATCAAAACAAAAAGTTGGCTCATAAAGTGAAGCTTGTAATGCCCGCGGAGCTGTTGACTCATGCCAAGTGCTAAGAAAAACAACATAATTATGAAATTATAAGATATATCAGAGAAATCAATGTGATTATGATGTACCTGCAGTATACCCTGTACTTAGGTGCTCTTAAAAGGGATTAGTAATTTTGTGATATGTTATAAATCAAGATGGTATTGAAAGCTTCGATTAATCAACTTGATCTCAACTTGGAGTATACCCTGTATTTAGTTGGGCGTAGAAATTAATTAAACATGTAAGAAATTTTAAGAGTGGCCTCACTCTATCTTAGCATCGACTAAGAAATGTCAAAGCAATCAAAGTATACCCTGTAGTTAGAGTGCCTTAGAATATTTGTGAAGTTAAAGCAAGGAATTCTAATCCAGCTAACAATCCATACCCAACAGCACAGCTATTTACAGGGTGTCATTAAAAATAATTAAACACAATTGTACGATACGCGGCAGAGTTAAATCAAAACCCGAAACCAGTTTGGGCCGAGACCTCAGAGGGGTTTATCGAGTGACCACCACCACAACAAGATCGAGAGTGCAGCTGAGGCAGCTCAAGAACACGCAACAACAACAACGGTTACAACTGACTGGAGATCGCACAAAACTCCAAGCGGATACCCTACAAATGTACACACTGACAAACTGACGAGCTGCTGAGGAGCATTCGCTTGAGATCAAGAAACGTCAAGCGGAAGCGCGGAAGAAGTTTCACTCTTGGGCAGGCAGGCAGGCAGACATTCTTTGGGGCTCGGTTAGTTACGCCTGGTTAATCTCAATGCTCAATTTGGTAAATGACCAAACAGAAGCCATCAACTATCAACCATCGAGAGACGCCCCCCGAAAATACATAAACAAAAGGCCACGCAAGACATACATATGCTACCATCAGACTAATGGCTTGTGGAGATGGCTCCAACTTGGGCTTTGGTTCCGTCTCCGGGTTCAGAACAATGCAGAAGCAAGAGCTAGATTCAAACTTGAGGCATCTTCACTTACCACTTGGCCACTTGAAGCACTCATTGTGCATGTTGTTATGGTCTGGCGGAGAGGTGAAAGGGGAACTCTTGAGATTTGTTTAGTAGCACGCACTAGACCCAATGTCTATGTCTGTGCTCCATTGTTATTGACGCTCTTCTATATGTGTGCCTATTGTTGTTGTTGTTGTTGTTGCTTTACCCAGTCGTCATATGTAAAATTGTCGGTTCACTTGGGTTTTGGAGGTCCACAGCGCATCCGTCCTCCCCGTTCGCCCAGTTGCATTGTGGCTCACTTGAACGCTTTCGTAAGTCAGCCATAAAAGGGTTAACAGAGAGCCAAAGGGAGAGAGATAGAAAGACAGCTAGCGCACAAGACATTGGGAGAGCAAAAGAGAGTAGCATAAAACAGAACAGATGGCAGTTAAGAGAACGCGCTCAGGAATCGCATGTAACTGGTTGGCTTTGAAGTTGAACTGTGCTTAACAGGGTTGCCAGTCTGTTTCAATTTGAATAGAATTTAAAGTGGATTGTAATATGCATGTAATATGTAAATTATTTAAAATGAATCTGTTAGTATTGTGCTTTATTTTATTCCTTATATAATAATAATTAATAGTTAAGTAATAAATATAGTTTGATAATTACATAAACATACATAATAAAGTAGCTTACTCTTACATGGAATATAATTTCTATAATTATCGAAAAATAAATGCATTTCTAATCTAATTCTTATCTAAATATTAGCACATAACAGACATTCAATATACTCGTATCTCAGCAGCCTTGTCTACTTGTCTCCTTATCGCTGCAAATTTCAACTGGCTGCACTTTAACAACACTCGACAACTCTACTGGGCTCTCTCTCTTAAGCTAACGCGCTCTTCTTATGCTCTTTGCTCGTTTGTTTAGTTGTTGTTGCCAAGTTACTAAGTTGGCTTGGTTACTCATTTGTTTTGCCAATTTTTGTAGCGTTGTTGGCCAGTTTCAGTTAATACCGAACACTCGTCACAGGCAGACGTTGTGTGTGCTATACACACACACACACACATACATATACATTCACACGTACAACACAGATAGTTGAGAGTCGAATAAAAACGCAAGAAAAACCCAAAAAGCGAACTTCAAACATCGCGTCGGCATCGAATTCGGAATCGGAATCGGAAGTTCTTCTTGGCTTGTCGTCGTCGTGACAGAGGTTTCTGCCTGTCTATTTTTATATACATACATACATACATACATATATTAATAGATGTATAGTTAGTTAGTTGGTTGGTTGCGAAAGTCGAAAGTATCTCATAGATACCTTCCGATTTGAGCGCGCGTTTGTTTTGTTGTTTTGTCAATAAAAAGCAAAACTGAGAATCAGTTGAATCTATCCAGTAATATTACCTATCTACTTACAATGTGACTGTGACACAAATAACGGAAGTGCTCGTCTATACCCAATAGCAACAACATCAATAACAGCTCAACAGAGTGTTTGTTGCTAACCAACAACAATATAAACAACAACATACATTTAATGTTGGCCAAAAACGAACGCGCTAAGCGCATTATATATATTGGCTGTAACAACAATAATAACAACAACAAGCTGCTGCCACCAAATGCAGCAAAGCGTGAAGTGCTTGCCAAATGAATTTTCTATATTATAATTTCAAAAATAAAAATAAAAACAAATACAAACGAAACTGTGCGCTTCAAAAAAATAAATTAGAAATTTATGCATGAAAAAAAACTGAATCCAAAATTGGCGCGTTAAAACTCGGTTTCTAGGCAATATAACTTGTAACGTGGTTGGTGTTAAAGCCAACAAGTTAACAACAACAACTAGTTCTTAACCCTTACAAGGTCTCATACCTTTGCTCTATTGACGTGAAAGTGTGCTAATTTTAACCCTAAAATGCGATACATATTATGTTTAACATACTAAAACCGTACTACATTAACCCTTAACTGCTCCCAGCATTAAAGCAAACTAAGCTAAGCTAAACTAGCACCAAATACCTTCCCTTAAAACCTCTAAGACCACGTAACTCATAAGCAATAAGATGCATTTTTTCACGTAATAAATCAGTTTAAATTCCTTATTGGGAATTTAAAATATGATATATGTAAATACTCTTTGATGTAGATCCCAATCGTATAAGATTGCAGTCTATTTAACCCCCTTTTAAAATCCTTAAGCCTTGGCATGACCATAGTAATAGCATGCAGCTTAACTAAACGCTCATTTTACATTAACCTAACAAAAAATAATACAATATACAGTAGTTATATGTCATCACCATGTATATACTGTCTTAACCCCCTCCATCACTAACGTTAACCCTTCTGCCCTGTAATCGAAAACGTGCTTGTAAATGTGCAACGTGACCGGCGCTCCTTTTGGTTAGCTTAGCTCAGTTTACGTGCCCCGCCTTTGGGGCGAGAGCAGCTCTTGTATTATATTACCATATGCCATGCAACCAATTCGACTTTAATTCTCATTATTGCTATGTACTTACCAACTTACTTACTCGCTTACCAAATCCATATACTATCAACTACAGTCAAATCGTCTCATACAAAAACGCATGCTGAGCTGCTTTTGGGGCAGCGGACACCTATGGAAGCATCATGTGGCTTGGACTTGTCAACGGCGAGGCACAGCAACAACAATATAGGCGACTACAACAAGAACAACAACAACAACAGCAGCAAGAGCGACTACAACGCGTTGTCTTGCATTTGAAAACCTAACCATAAGAAAATACTACAAAAATCATAATAATAATAATAATAATATTAATCGCCGCTAACAAAATAAATCGCTAATCGTTCGGTCGATTGCCCGCTCGATCGCCAACATCATCATCAGCAATAACAAGCAATAATAAAAGTATCGCATTTGTGTTATGTTTATGTGCGTGTTTATATTTATTTGTTGTCTTTAATACCACCCAACAAACCTCCTGCCTGCTGTTAACGATCATGCATAGACCAAAGCTAGCAAATCCTATAACTGCTGCCGGTATTGCCTCATCCATATCAAACAACAACAACAACAACAACAACAAATCAAAGCGCTCACGTCAATACAGCAAATCAGCAACCGCCGGCACAGCAGCAACTAACGAGTCTGCATTGAACTCGTCATCGCCGAACTACGAACAGCATTCGCACTCCAAACTAATTGACGCTTCAATTGATTTAGAACATTACATCAGCGCCATGGAGGCACGACGCAACGACAACGAACCGGATGTATGGGCTCAGTTGCAGCAAAAGGAATCGGATATATTGTTAGCCGCTGAGCTGGGCAAAGCGTTGCTCGAAAAGAACGAGGAGTTGGTCAAACAGCAAGAGAAACTAATTGAGGATTATTCTGGTAAAATTGAGGTAAGTTGAATACGCCAATAAGAATCGAAATTACAGTCTTATTTAACATTGATGGATTTTACATAACATCGATATACACGCTTTTTGTAGTTAACATTGATCGTTGTAGCCTACATCCTTGTTATGTTAACTTCAATAGCGCAGCCAAGTTCACGTTATTTACATTTTACAATTGCGCAATTGCTGATCGCATTAAATAGTTCTTGCTGAGTCATTCCTTAATTTACATTAAAGGTTGTGACTTAATGCATATACTGTGTACTATAAACACACCTGACTTAAATTCCCAGCGATTAATATAACAATCGGCATGAATAATTTATGGAATATTGATTTTCTTGTGTCCACCTGGTCAACTGGCCAATTGCAGTCATTTTGTCAACTGCAATGAGGTGTGCATTAAATATTTAGACACGCGTACTTATGTACATCTATACATACATATATATATGTATATAGTTCACACTATGTCATACACATTTCCCAAATGGATGGTCTGTCATGTCATATAGAATTCACGACAAAAGTGCGCAGTAAACTACTAAACTACATACATATGTATGTATGTATAGAATATATATGTATGTATATAGTATGCATGTGTATTATCTGTGTAGAGCCATCGATTTTTCGGGCAAGTTTACTTGGCATTTGTTGCATATTGACGTATGAGTTTATGAACCGTTGCAGCTTTACCGTTCTTTAGTTTTTTTCCTATTATCAGCTGAACAAACGCTAAGTTGTCTGATAACTTTAGCAGCTAATACAAGCGTAAAATAATAACAGCGACAACTTGTGTTTGTTTCTAGCAATGTCTGTGCGTTGCGACCTTGAACCACAGTGGGTGTTGTCTTTGCCTGCACCTGTGTACATACACATACACACACACTCGCTAGTACAATAGACAATTTCCTATAGATAATATTCCAGCCCTAATGCGCAGATATCATTCCAAATGTTTTGGTTCAAGGCATTACAAGCGCCCGGCTCAAGTTCGTGGCCGTTCGTTCATTAGCATATTACTTGTACTCACTGTGCACTTACCCAAAACTATTTTCCCCTCCCGATACGATACTTAGTCTAATGGCAATGTTCTCTATTGTTTTTGTTGACAGTTCCCCATTTTCACAGGCGCACCATGTTTTCTTATCAATAATATTAGCTTTATTTTTTTTTGTTTCATTTGGTTAATTTGTCATGTAAATGTACGTAGGCGGAGTCGAAGTTGGAGTTGGGCCGTGCTCTAGGAAGTGTAGTGCCCTCAGGTGTCAGTAACCCAGACAGAGGACAGAGCAATACGTTGAACTTGAATTCTCAATGCGTACAGCGGGTTATTCGGGAACTTGACGTGTTGGTTTAGTCGTGCCAAGAGGCATTTTTATTTGTATTTAAAAGTGTGGCATGACTTCATCTTCATTTACAAAATGAAAGTGCGAAGACCCCCTCTAGGGAACTGACCCATAGTGTCATAATTCCATGAAACATGAAACTACTCAAGGATAAAAGATACGTTAAAGTCTATACATAGTTCCCATGTTTCGGAGAATGACCTATTGATGATCGATTGCTTATTAACAAGCCATAAGAAAACAGGGCTGAGTGAACTATTTACCATCTGTTTAAAGTCGATTACTTATTACAAATTCAAAGTAAAATCGAAATATGTTCCCATGTTCCACTTTCCATTAACCAATTCGCTTGTAGCTTTTGCTTTGGCCCAAATGAAATTGGTCAAGCCGCAAAGGTCAACTGTGCGCCGTTGAGTGGGTCAATTTGTCACTCGGGCGTTACGAGTGAATACAAAATACTACCAATATTTCAATTCATTTGTAAGCTCCTCTCTCTCTCTCTCTCTCTTTGGATCTCTGCTAAGGGCTCTCGCTTTGTGGCATGTGGATGTAGCATAAATCTTGCATCTTGTCACCTTGACAATATTAAGAGTTGAGTTACTTTGTCGGTTTATCGTTTAGCAAATGACGTTTGGACTTCACGTTGGTTTGTTTCCGTTTTTTGTGCTTTTTGCGTGTTTTTTTGGCATATGCAAAAAAAGAAAATATAAATAATGGACTCAAATTAATTTTGGAGCTTCTACGCGCCTTTTCAGACTGTTCGCTGATGCGTCATAATCACAATGCCATTTGCCATTGTTGTTGTTGCTGGTCATTTTAGTTGATGTCCAGGCCCAGTATATACTATAGTTAGTAGTTTTGTATAGCCATGGCTGACTGACGTAATTAGACTTGGGACTGGTCGTGTTGTAGGTGTTGGTGTTGGTGTTTGTGTTGGTTCGTTGTTCGAATCATCAAGCGCTCCTCCTTTTTTTGCGGTCTGGTGAAGCGTGTGTGCCAATTTACGAGCATTAGTTTTTTTTTTTTATTTTTAGCCAACATTTGCAATTCATATAACATTTTATGGCCTATACCTAATTCAGCTATGTAAATTAGTTCACTGACGCTTATAACTTATTGAAATTGGCTAAAACCAGCATCACGACTGTTCCTGAATATATATATTTTTGTACATATCGACTGAACTGCAGTTTATTTTTGTATTCGCTGAGAACTTTTATTCCAATTTCAATTCCAATTCAAAGATATCTCGTACACAGTTGCCATTGTCTGTGAGAAACGTGTTTTTACGCCCAACTGGCTGGCCAAGTTATTTCTAAACAATTTTTTGAACTAAACTCGCTCGCTCAGCGGAGAACAATTGTCGATACCGCCGCCTATCAATTGAGCGTATTTCTCAAGACTCTTTTGCTGTTGTTAATCACGATTTACAGCCAATTGTTGTTGTTATATGTATTGTTGTTAAGCGTTAAATCTGGAAATACTCAACGACATCTGAACCACTTTACCGCTCGTTTTTATGACGCGTTTTGTTTGTCATTTTCGGTACCGTCGCACCAAAAAAGCGTATTAAATGTTTTGTATTAAATGTAGGCGTATTTATGTTTTATATATTGAGATACTATATACATGTATATAAGTTATTGTGGTTACCCCTGGCCTTTTCGAAAGTGTATGTCCGTCTCTCTGCTTTAATAAGTTGTTTTAGTATTTGTTTTGATTCGTTTAGTATAACCAGTTTTTGTTTTCTTCTAATTTATGAAGCCCGTTGAATAGAATGGCCTTATCCATTAACTACAATTTGTTCTATGATCAATTACGTTCTAAAAGCACTACAAGAACTTTGTAATATAATTGAAAAGCATTTTTTGATTAGCCTTGAGTGCAACAGGATGTATTATTAATCAATGAGTAGAAGTGAAAAACTGTCATTTATTTAATAAGCGGATATCTGGCTTTGATTAAAATACGTTTATTTTAAATTGATGCAGTTGGCAACGCCAATTATCGCTGAAGCTGCAGCACTTATCGCTGAACTGTTAATTCACAGCGACACTTTACAGTGTATGTAAACTTACAACAGTTGCGACCGTTGGCCCTGCTACTTATCGATAACTTGCTGCTTAAGTGTAGTCAGCAGAAGTGGGCAAAATGAAGGGCAGGAACGATCGATATCGAACATTTCAAGTCGACACTTTACAGTTGACCATTAAAAAGATATATTCATGCGTTTTAATTATGTTTTTCCGCCTTTCGCCCCCACCCACTTGCTGACTCACTCACACGCTGACCATATAAAGTAATCAGATCTCCAGCTTCACGCCAACGCTTAAGAACAAAGCGTTCAGCAAATCGTGTGAGCATAGGCAACCTACACAACTGCACATGTACTCAAAAAGACATAACTGACCCAAACTCCGATTAGATAATATAAAAATAATATTAAAAAAAATATTAACTTACTTTCAATGCTTTAAACAAAATCCACAAATTTGGCTCACGTACACGAGCGAAGTTTTGAGGTGAAGTCATCAACACATTGTCGTCCCGTCCGATGTCCGACGATTTATCGACGAATTTGCTAAAACAAAAACAAAATAAAAATAAAATAATAAAAAATGCTGAAAAAAGAGCTGCAAAATTTCAAAATTAACTCATTTGCATTTGAGTGACTGTGCGCGCTCGTCCACCCGTCTCCAATTGTTGAAAACCAGTTTCATAAATGTTTTAATTTTATTTTAATACATATATATGTACATATATATATATATATGTATGTTTGTAGATTTGCGTGTTGTTCATTCTTTGACTTTGCTGATTCACATGCAGAGAGTGAATCTTCGTATTAAAGCTCATTTACCTTACCATTTCTTCAAGCTCTCAAATTTTCCGAATTCCTAGACTCGAGTTCTTTGTAAATTACGTGTTGCAGGTAGATTTATGACTTGCTGAGCTGCTCCCCCCTCACTATACGTAACCTGGTTAATAGTTTTTTTTTTTTTTTTTTTTTGGGTTCGTAGTACTCTCCGCGAATTAAGGTCGCTCAACATAGTTGCTGTGATTATAATACATACCCACATTGGAATGGGACTGGGACTCGGACTAGTATGGTCAGCCCATTTACCAGTTACCACTTGTGCCCAGTAATAGCATTTCTTTCTATTGTTTCTGGTCTCTTGTATGGGTCTGCAAATGTCATGGTGACCGTTGGATTCGTCGTCTATTTGCAAATTACTTTCCTTGTTGTGCTGTGTAGGTTCGCTTTTTTTTTGTGTGTCACAAGGGAAACTCGAGTTTTTAATGCGGATTTTCCGTATTGTTTGTAGGGCCCCTTTTGCTTTTTAAATGGTTGCCCCATGTGCTGCTAATGAGCTTTATGCGCATAAAAACTATGGAACTTACACTGCCGTATTGAAAACTGTTTTAAGAGGCTTTTGAACTCAGCATTGTAGCGGCATCGGCAATTATTACGTGAGCTTTAGAACTGCCTCTGTTAGTGTTGAGCAATTCACACGTTTAGTGTTGTTAAATGCCCACGTATTCTACTTATTGTGCATATCCCAGGTTCAAATCCCACTGCAGTCCAAGTCTAAACAATGTTTTACTTTGATTCATTATAAAAAGTCGAATTTTTTTAAATTTTATACATAGCCTAATACAGAGTCAAGGCACGTCGCAGGCAGTTGCCATATTTGTTGGCTCTTTTTATAGTTTTCGTTGGGAACCTTGAATAGATCTAATCTGTTAGTATGTTGTGCTGTTGAGCAACACTGAAACTTATATACACACTTAGCAGTGTTGTCCTTCGGCCGTTCGGTGGCTCTCTACATTGAGTTGCCGGACTATGCCACAATTAGAACTTTCAGTTACCAGATATAACTGGGTTCGATCTTCTTGGATTTGTCGCATTTGGTGGAAAGTCCTCTTTTCAAGTAAAAAGTGATGTTTGCATTGATAAAAATGCTCTATTGGGTTTCTTCTTCTGGTTTATAAAAGATTTTAATTGTGAGGTTCTCTTAAATTGAAGTGTGGGCATATTTCTACTCCCCCCTCCCCCTACATGCAGCGGTTGGACCAGGACAATGACGACTGGCAGAGGAGGACACGATACGCGTCAGTGGGGGGATCACTGTATGGAGAAATGGGACTCTCTTCCTCCACTGTATTTGGGAGACACGCGTTGCTCTCTCAAATTGTGTGTAGGGGACATTTATATATAACAAGTGTATAAAAAATGAAAAAAAAAAATGGAAAATGATGTAAAATGTTAAATAAAAGATATGTTTTTTTTTTAATTCTTGTTTATTATATATATTTTGAAATATTATATTCCAATTTAATTAAAAAACATCCAGATGTGCGATGAACTGAGTTGAAGCTAGAAATTAGAAATAGGAAACATCTTCATCTTCCTTTTTAATTGATTAATAATTAGCGGTTTATTTAGTTAGTTAATCTAATGTGCCGTAAGAATAATATATATTATTATTTATTCATAATTCAATATAAAATATATGTATTTATCTGTCTAAAATGTTATTCAACTTCTTGGCAACAAGTGGAATGTCGTAATTGTCATGGAGTCTGCGCACCGTTGGCTCATCAAATTACAGATCTGTGATCTGTGGACTGGGCCTACCTTCGTATTTGGCCGTCTCATGATCAACTAACTGTAGCTAAATAATTATTGCATATTTCCATGTTACTCAATAAACTGAAAGATAAGCAGGAAGACAAATATTGAATGCTGCTCTGCATGTCCGGTATAAATTAAATAATAATTGCATTTCATATTGATTTAATTTCGATAATTATTTAATTTACAATGTAGGCCTATCTCTCCTGTCCATAAGCAAACGGTAAGAAATTGTCTGATCTTCGGTTTGATCGTCTTGCACTGTCAATGTCTTATTGATGTGCAAATTATAATCGAAATGTTGTTGTTATTTGTTGTATTGCGAGTCAACCTATAATTATGGTGCATGCAATGTCGAGTTGGGAATTTTGTAAAACCTGCCTAAGAGCAATTTATGACTGACATTGCCAGCTTGTTGACTCCAAACGCTCTGAAGGCACCGAAGACTCCCAAGACTACCACAACAATGCAACACCACCTACTGCCACATTGTGCTTATTGTTATTGCTGGGCTCCCATAAGTGTAGCGTGTGTGTATGTGTGTGTGTGTGTGCTTGTGTGTGTATAATTTTATTTAATTTTTTTCTTTCTTACACAAATATTTTTTATAACGAATCGCTGAAGGTGAAAGCCTTTTCACTTTCCAAACCAAATTTAATGTCAAAGCGTGGCTTGGGAACAATACAAATATCGTAGAGCTGATAATTTGCTCTGAATGAGTTGCTGAGAATGTATATCACATAAATAGATGATATGTTAACTTTAGGTAGTTTAGTCAACACGTAAATAACATTCAAATTGTATAAAAGATCTGGAACATATTATAATAATCAGTTAATAAATAGATTCATCAATTGTATTCTAGTTGAACATTAAGTAAATTTCAATACAGTACTTTCTATATAATATTATGTAGACTAATTTGTAGCTGAAAAACAATTTATCGATACATAATATCGATAGCACTTTTATTTTTATTATTATCAAACTGTAGCAAGTAAAAAGAATCGTTGTGAATTTGATTAAGCCAACTTCCCCTTACTCTTGTTAGCAAGTGAATATGAAATGTTGTTTTTAGATAATATTATATTATAACTGTGGCTTAGATACTATGTGATATATCATATTATATCATATCATATCCATATCTACTTATCAAAGCAAACAACTCACCCACAATCCTTTTTATTTGGCTGATAGACCCACTGACTCATTGGCATCTAATTAAATGTAGCGTTGTACATATGTATATCAAGTAGTACACACTCGCTATATACACATGTATGTGCCTATGTGTCCATGTATGTGTGTATGAGGCCTGCTAATTGGCTAGCTTTCATTGCAATAATAAAAATATTTGAATTGTGACTAAGAGACAACAACGAGCCCAACGATCGACTCAAACTGTCAGCCAATTGGCCAATTTCAATAGCCAAATACATGTGCATATGTATGTGTAAGCATATACATGCAAACTCACATACACACATACATACTCGTACATCTATATTCATATATATTATGGCAAATATTCATATATGTTTATGCCAATCGAACGTTAGCATGATGACAATAATAGACGATTTCACAAAATACGATACCCCCAAGTGAAATAACATTGTTGCGAAAGCGTTCAACAAGACTGACAGCTACCCTGTAGTTAGATTTAAAGTTGCACAAGTGTTAGAGCTTTGAGTGGTCTATAAAATGTTGTTACGCTGTTATAAGATCTAAATTAACACAAGTGTTGTAGTTATAAAAGCTGTGTAATTGACTTAAAGATACCCTGTATTTATATCTAAATTAATAAACGCGCTAGATTTCCCATACGTAACAAGATTTGCTATACTTAGCTCTAAAACAAGCTAGTTGTTAATGCTATGACAGCTTTAGTTACGACTAGAAGATACCCTGTATGTAGACCTAAGCACTCTACCGCTTACTCTACGTATTTAAATGCATTTAATTTAAATTAAGCACTTCCATACAACCATACAAGCGTTTTGAATAGTTACAGGGTATCAATAAAACAAGCATAAATACACATATAAATACCCTGAGCTGAATTGCTAAAACTTTTGCCTTGCCTCACGCAAAATCTGATAGCAAATTTGAGTGTCAGCCAAAGTGGCCTAAACAATGTGTCAGTGTTGGTAGCAACTGCAAAGAGGGTAAGCGTTTGGGTAGGTAGGATAGGGGGGGGCGGGAGGACGCCGGAATGGTTAGGGGAGTGCTCTAACAATCTTTTGGTTCAAGTCTTTTGTCAGTACATTTGGCGTGTTTAATTTAATTGGGGCTTGTTGCCCCTCAACTCCCAGTGCCAATGACTGTAATTTATGCACCCCTCAAGCAAGCTACCCCCCTCAAGCAACAGAAGCAGCAGCTTTGCTGTTTTGCAGTTCGAATTCGAATGGTTTAACTATAACCATAGATATTGTTTAATTACAAAGCTGTCTGTATGCGGTTATCGCGCAAAAATCAACATATTTATGTATTAAACTGAATATGGCAGATGTTGTGGTATAAAACATCAGCTAATAAGTATGGGAGATGTAAGTCAAGTAAATGTACCAAACTTTGCTAAAGGACTTGTATAATATAGATAAATTCCAGAGACTTTTATAACAAGAGAAGATATTATTATTTTACTTATGCTTAATAAATAAATAAAATAATTTATGATAGGAATATTAACTGGTATTTCTAGTTATTAAAGTTATTAAATGATATGGCTTTTAATAAATAAAATAACAAGATTAAAATTAAATACACACATACATATTTTATTATAAATAACAGACTTAAGAGCTATGCGACAGAGAGAAAGAAAAGAGTTATCTAAAGTATTACAAAATTATTTTATATATGTGTAATAATTTATATATAAACTATAAATCGCATAGCTCATTAAAGTAGTTAACGAGAGTTGCTATTTGGATTGTAAAATCATTGCATTAATTCGCTTTTAAAGTGAATTAATTTATTACAATTTTATATGGGCCAGCTATATACATGTTAAGAGAACTAAAACTATCTCATCAACGGCCACAAGGTCACTCAGAAATAACAACAATTAAATACCAATTTGATGTTTAATTAACAAACTGATTAACTATAAAGAAATACAAGAAAAAGATGCTAAAACAGTGGCTCGTGGACAAGTTCAAATTGACTGCACATTGCACAATTCAATCAAATTAGTTACAACTACAAATTTGACCCATTTCAAATGAGTCAGCGACTGCGACGGCGACGGCAACAGCGACGTTGACGTCGACGGCGGCAGCGACTGCAACACGTCGTTGCTCTGCTGCGCATGCGCGACTGTGCAGAGAAGTAGAAATAGAAATAAGTGTATTTAAAAAGGTGTTAAGCTAGCAAATACCCTGTATATACATAATCATAGTTATATTTGTCGCTTATAGAAATATAAATATTATATTGACTAGCGAATACCCTGCATATGTACCTAATTTAGCAGTCTATAGCTACTATTCTTCTCATATTCTTTATATTCATAATAACTTACTTTTCTATCATTTTATACAACCCTTTTCGAGTATATACAACTTTTATAGGGTATTAAGAGCTGCATTCGAAATAGTTTAAAAGACTTCGATGTGATAGAGTCGCCTAGATAGTACGAGCATATAATGCAAGTTAGTTAGCTCGTTGCGAAATTATGTAACGGCTTTTTGGCTAAACGGCATTATTTTTGCACATTTGGCAAAGTGTTTTTTAGCCTCCTTTTTGGATTTGTTTTGTTTCTGCTTCTTCTGCTTCTGCTTCTTCTGCGTTTCCATTGTTTAAGCGCTGCAATTGCGCTAAGACTGTACATTAACTTGCTTTCCCTCTCTTTCTCTCGCTGCGACTCTCTCTCTCCCTCTCTCTCTCTCTCTCTCTTTGTCTTGTAATTAGCGCTCTCTTGCTATTGTTTTGCCGTTTGCGTAAATGTTTTCTCCCCCACATGGCACATACAGCAATATGTGGATATGTGAAGTGTTTTTTTCTTTCTTTCTATATTTACGAGGAAACCATTTAGCATAGCCTGAGAACTAAGTCGATTGTCACTTTGTTTTGGGACTCCTCTGCAATTACTTGCAACAAGTTAAAAGGTGGCAAGTAACTGCAATTGTTGTTGTATAATGTACACCTAAGTTATGGACAGATTGCCACACATCTTTAAGTCAGTTAGCTGCTATCATTGCTTAAGTTAACAATCCTCGTACATGATAAACAATAGTCATTGCTATAAACTTAACTTGTCTGAGAGCTGTTGAATAAGCCTGTAGCAATCAGAGCTCTCTTAATAGAGACATTTAGCATTTACATATATGAACTGTACAGTAAGCACTCGTTGCGGGTGACAGAAACTATGGGAATATGTAAAGTTAAGTTGAGTTAATATATAAGTAAGTTAAGTATAATTTATATTATTATTAATATTTTACTAAATATTATTCAAAATGTTATAGATTAATTCAAATTAAATTATTAAACAGGAATTTCAAACTGTAAAGTATTCAATATTGTACTATTTTCTACTTATCTACATATTTTTAAATGGAACTTAATTTTTTAAATATTATCCAATTCTAATTAAAGTCAAAGAAAAACGTTCTTCAATTTCCATAACTTATATATATATTATTTTTCCTTATATATATTATTTTTATGTATTCAATTCATTACCAACCACTTCAGACAAAATTCTCTGCTTTCTGCATAGATAAATCAATATTGTTGGTTGGGGAGGGGGGAATACACAACAACAATTTGGCCAAGTTAAGTTGCTAAAAACATACAAATTAATCATCAGACAACAGACATAAAACATTGTTTTCCCCATACATAATTAGCTCATAAATTGTTGTTGTCTTCAGCTGAACAAAGCAACTTGCAGTTTGTAGGCATAAGACGAAATAATCTGCCACGTCAAATACTTGAATTGTGGTGCGAGCTGAGCTCATCCAACAGTAGCACCCCCTCCACCACACTCCCCCCTCTTAAGGAGGAGTATATTGTTGTAGATTAACCCTGACTTTACTTAATATTAATAGCGTGTTCTTCTTTGTTTTCATTTCAACAAGGAAGTATAAAGCCAACAATTTAAATATAAATATTACTGCGAAAGTAAAATTGTTCATCAGCAATAAATATATATAAATAATGATAAACTTGCTAATTTTTTTATTTTTGAGCTGAGTTGTTTGACAAAGAAGCGAATAACTGGATTTACATATGAATGAATCAGTTTGCATGTCTAGAGATTTGAAGATTTGCTGTTTAACTATTAAAATATTCCAATTACTACTTGGACATATATAGATCTGCTGTTTAGCTATTCAAGCAATTAAATAACTATTCCAACTTGTTTTTCGCTTCTTAACGTAACTTAAACTTTCCTTTCACTTGTTATTATTATATTTATTTTTGATAAACTTTAAAAATAAATCAATCAGCGAGGAGTTAATAAATTGTTGACGCTTTATCGGCATTGTATAATCAATATAATTATTTAAACAGTTGTTTCCTCGGCAGGTTCATTTACTTCATCATGGCACAGTGATAATTTTTCATAATTTGGTTTTTGTTATATTATGTTTAGTTTTTTTCATCAGATTTTGCAATGTCTTTTGAGAAGAACAATTAAAAAAAAAAAACTGTTCAAATTATAGTTGTTGCTTATGTTTTTCTTGTTTGTTATTTTGTTTTGTTTTATTTTTGAGGAACACAAAAGAATTGCGAGCAAAAAAAAAACAGTCAAAGCGCAGACAATTAAAGGCAAAACAACATTTTATTGTTTACTTGTGCAACATTTAATCACTTGCTGAAAAACATGTGAGAATTAAAATTTAAACAATCTACTATATGACATGGAAGTACATGGATGGCAAATAGACCTTGCTGATTACTTTATGGAGTTAACAATTGAACAACTGATGAATTGAAACGAAATTGTAGACTTAGATAGTCTAGAACACTTCTAATAATTCTAATAATTGCTCATTGCAGCAGAATCCATCTAAACTATTGTAAAAACGCAGCACTTTTAAAATATTAAAAACAATATTCTACTTAATCAATAGTAACCAGTTCTTCAATCTAAAAAGCAAGCGCTCAAAGTATATAAAATTGATATTTAAACTAAATCATACAACAATTGTATACACTCTCATACAAGGTAATTATTTGAGCATTATCAAAAGAATTCTTATAGAGATTATTATAGAGGTACTACAACAAGTTCAGACGTTTTTGAGTGCTATTTTTAAGTCTTTTTTAATTCGAAGACATGAAGTCTTTGGTGCTTTATTGTGCTGAACTTGTTTGGCCCACAGTCGTCTTAAGCTTCAACGGTGACTAATTGTAGAAGTTACCTGAATGTGTGGTGCTACCTCAGTCGCAGCTACCTCATCAACCGTGCCGCCGTACTTGGCAACTCTCTTTGTATCTTTCTTTTGGAGTCTGTTTGTTGTTTAGTTTTGTTTTTTTTTTTTGCGCTTTGTTGATTTGACAAGAGGCCAACCCACGCACTTGCCTCGTACATATGCGACATGTGAAAGACGTCTGGAACTTGCTGTGGCAACTCTTAAGAAACCCCTGCCCTGTACTCTACCCTACCCCTCCCTTCCGCACCCCTTTCTACACAGCCTCGTCGCAGAGCTGTGCGCATGCGCAGTGGGCGTTACAATTTGCCGTAACATCTTGTATTTATGGCCTAATAATTTTTTGATTCTGCTTTGGGGAGATTTTTTTAATTAAAGACAACTTGATTTAGAATTTCCTGACCCTCGCCTCTTGAACAATATTTTTTTTATTGCATTTCCACGCGTCGAGCAGTGCAAATTAGCTCGAAATTGTTGCTTGTTATTTCAACTTCTTATCAAAACTCTGATATGAGGTCTGATTTATTTCTGCTCTTCCCGTTCTGCTGATAAGATAACTACTTGTACGTACTTTTTTTTATAATTATCAGATGAGTCATTGGGGGGAAATATAATAAGTATTCGAAGCACACTACATTAATTAATCATAATTAGCGATGTGCATTTATTGTAATGCCCTCTCCAAAGGCATTAAATAATCAAACATAAGGCCATAAAGTCCATTAAATCTAATACAAAATACCTTGGGAATCATTTCTTATTAAGCAGAATAATTTTTATTAAAATCAGTTTGCCATAGAGTATAACAATTTCGTTACACTGAAGTAAAGGTTTTACTCCCTGATATTTTATTTGTTGTCACAATAAATTGCGCCATTTAAAAGATACCCAAAAGTGCTTTGAACTAGTTTTAATTAACTGTTTCCCTCTGTGTTTGCACTTTACATTAAATTTAATCACCGCAAAAACGACAAAATAAAGATTTGCTTGCACAATTTCGTTCAGTTTATTTTTACACAATTTCTTTAACAATGCATAAATCAACAACAACAACAAAAGACAGAAATTGTCAATGCCAAAATAAATATGAAATGTAAAATTAAGTGCAATGAATGTTTAAATTTTAGGTTTTTGTTTATATTTCAAGTTTTTCTTTTGTAGTCTGAGAAAAAAAACGCAAGAAAATGGGTTAACTTAGTGCATCGAATGTGGAATACCCTTAATATATAAATGATATAAATGTAATATTTAATTATAATTAAATAGAGTAATCTGCGGGACTAATGAATACCCTGCAATAAGTATAATTTCATTACAAGTTTTCATAAAAACTATTAATAGCAACAACAATAAATTTACACGTTTCTCATATGTTAATCGCATTTTGAATTATAAGAAAACATCGAATCATTTGCAATGAATGCCAATCGAATCGAACAAAACATATCGATGACTCTTTTATTTTGTGTTTGCATCTTCTGCTTTTTTTTTTTTGTTGTTGCAATTGAATTTGCGAGCAACTTCCAGAGCTGCTGACACTGTTTGGCTCTTGCAAGGCCATCGTCAAAGCCCATCCATCCTCTAGGCCTATTCGACCGCCTACAACAACAGCAATAACAATAGAGCGTATTATATGCCATTATTATGATGATTATTATTATGTCTGCTGCTTTTTGGCCAAAGGGCCTGCAAACTGGGCAGTCAACTATGGCAGCCACGCCCATTGAGTCGGCGGGATTGCGACTACAGACAGCGACGTGACCTTAAAGCGCATAAACAAACTTTGGCAATTGTTGGAAAATTAGCATGTCGCATTGTTATTTTCATGAGAGATATTTTGGGGCCATCAAACGCATGCGGTGTGGGGTCATTGCCGCAATGAATGAATGAATTATCGTTCTTTATATGTGCTAAGAAATAAGGTCAATTGAGTTTTTCCGCATTACAAATGCGGCAAACTACACACATTTGTTATCGATTGTAATTGATATCGAAAGCTAGTGAAATCAGCAAAGAATATCTCTAGGCATATTTCATATTAGCTTATGACTTAATTGTGCACTGGTAAAAGCTCCGCAATATGGAAGCCAACTTCATTATAGGTAATTGTTGAATATCTCAGAAACGCTTTCAACACGTTTGCCTGCATAAGCTAAATGCCATCTTTCACAAGACTTCCTGTTTATCCGTTTATCAACGAACGGCCATTAAACAGACACAGTTGCAATTAGCCATCATTTAAATGAGCTCAAAATGTCCAAAACACATCTACATATATGCATATAAACACATGTATAAATATGTATTATTAGCCGCTAAGTTATAAGTAATTTGCATAATGATTTTCATGCCAATAAAATGCAAAATGGAAAATGCAATTTACTATTATGTGTGAAATTTCAGCGGGGACTGCAATATGTTTTATTTCTCTACCAATTAAAATCAAATGCAACTTAATTGCAAAGCGAGTGAAAAGTGGGCGGCATCGGTGGACGAACAAAGCGAAACCACAAATGCGAAGTGCACTGCGAACTGTAACGGAAAGTTGGCGATGTGGCCACATTGCGCATACGCAACGTTTGAAGATGGGCAACGCTGTGCAACAGACTGCAGCTGATTTATTGAGGTTTAGCCCCAGGAAAATGTGCATTAAATACGCATCAGTCGGCAAATGTTTGTCTGTTGTACAAATAAGCCGGATCAAATCAATGTATGATTTTTACCTGGCCATTGACTCATGCTACACAAGCTGAGCTCACGCTTTTGAGTCATTGCGCCGGTTTCGCTTGTCTTTGAGCCATTCAAAGTGTTTATTAATAGGCCGCTTAGGTAATTGCAAGCATTTGACATTCGAAACAGACAGAAAAGCTTGCTCCGCCTCCTCTTCGTTCTTCTCCGTCGTGTTAAAGGCACGATTCTTGCAAGTGCCGTGCAATTTAGTTAATTATTTACGGCAATTATCGAATGCAGTTGCTCCATTCGCTTTCAACACTCAACAAATAGTCAGCAAGTGCCACAAAGTGTTCGTCATGCAGTTGATGAATTTATGACGTCACTTTTTAGTTGAAACGTTCAAAACTAATTAGCAATCGATTTGGCAATGTAATAGCATAAATTTGTTGTTATCGCTGCGTTAAATGTATCGATTGCTGCAAGTTATATTTCCCACTCCACTTGTTGCTATTGTTCTTGTTATTGTTATTTACTCAAGCATTTCTTTGGCTTTAGCAAAATGTATACAACTTGTTGCATTGATGACTCAGGTCTGCAGGGCTTGCGGCATTTGTGTCAATTGCATTTGAGCATTTCCTGCCCCTTGGTGCTGCAATTTGTGCTGCACAAATACAAATATTTATAATTTTCTTTGCAAAACCAAATAAGCACTCGCACCAAACAAAAGTGGGTCATGTTACGTCGCATTTGAATACAACAACGCAGCGAAAAGCAATAACATAAATATATGTACATGCGAGGGTCGATCAGCAAGTAACAGTGTAACGCCTCAAAGCTGTTGACATTGCGATCGTGTGCAGCATACTAAATCTCGTTACAATATCGATAAACTAGATAAGATAAATATCGAAAGTAAAGCTGAATGCTGTTGTCACAGGCAATAATAAAACCGTTGGGGCGTTAGATGTAAGATAACTAACTGATTGACCCTCGCATGCGTGTGTGGCGCTTAAACAAATTACAATTGCCGCTTGGTGATCATGCAATTGCAATTAGCTACGACTGTGTCTAAGAAATTCAAAAATACGTAATAAAATTAAGTCAAAAACAAAACTGGCCAACTCTACAAGAGCTCATCTCATTGTTGTTGCGTATTTTTGCGTATATACTTGTCTGTATGTATACATATTTCATTTAATTTGAACAAACAATTCAAATGTACACTCGCTCATTTGTTGTGAACTCATTTCTGCGGCTGAGCTGATGCCAACTTCCGCTGTTGTTAGCTGATTTTAAAGCCGCCACCGCAGCCCGCCGCTTACAGCCATCATCAACACATTTCATTGAGCGTGAAATAGAAACAGAGAAAGTATGCACAATAATTTTATTTTTTATTTTTTTCTCTTCTCTTTCAATTTTGTTTTGTTTTATTTGGCTGGCAACTGTCAGTGCAGCCGCCTGTTTTGCAGTTGTTATTGTTGTTTTTCTTTTACTTATTAAAGTTTTCCATTGTCTGACTGCAGTTTTCTTTCTTTCTGCTGCAATTGCAATTGTTAAGGCGCAAGCCGAGCGTCGCCCTCTTTTGCCAGCCCACAACAACCAACGACAGCAATTTTTGTGGCTTTTTTTTTGGCGGCGGCGTCGTTGTCGCATTTTATGCAAATTGCCGGTAACATTATTATTAAAGCTTTTCATTTACAGTTTTGTAGCTCCAATTTATTAACGGCAACAATTTTCGCTTGCTTTTCTGCTGCGTTGACTTCTCGTATTATGTGTATTTATTGCAGTCTCTTAATTTGCTACGTGTTTGCAGTGCATTTTCCATATGTAGTTATGACGATAAGATAAGCCAAACTCTTTTCAAAGAGAGATTGCGATGATTTATATTTATAATGAGATAATAAATAAATACTCTTGTATTTCAATATGGCCTTTATCGCAGCTGGCGTGTTCTTTGTTGACTATTGAAGGTTTCTCGCATTTATCGATTAAACTTTGCCTGCAGTTTTCAATGTCAACGCAAACCTTGATCCAAATATGCCCCACCAGCCCCAAGCGACTGTCAATTATGCAAATTATTTATATACACATATGAATAATTATGATTGACAATCGAAAGTCATAAAGATCTAAGACAAGGTGGCCAATCGTATTTATCGATAATTACTCCTGCCATTAGAAATTAGAATTAACGATCGCACTTATTGTTATCGCTAAAGTGAACTCGGCTTAAGCTAAGCTAATTTGCCAGTTAAATTTAATGGCTGCAGGCTTCAGCTAATGCCCAAATCGCGCCAACGTTTTAGAGTTGGATGCACCGCAAAAGAAGTGAAAATTCAATTGCATTTTAATTTGAATGATGTGAATTTTGTGGTTGTCTTGTCTTGTTGGTGGCAATGGTGTCAAGAGCCCAGGCGCCATTGTTAGCAGCTGCTTTTCCTGGGCACCGTGGTTCAAAACTGATTGCAAATTGCGAGGGAACAACTAAAAATGGATCAAATTATAAAAAGAGATGGTATTTATTTTGGCATTAACTGGGATCGTCATTTTCCTACCTCTTCGACAATAAGACTACATCGCTGCAATTACTATAATTAACTCTGCTTCAGGGATGACACTCGATAAGGTTTTGTTGTTGTTGTTGCTGTTGCGGCTGCTGCTGCTGTAAAAAAAAAAAAGGAAGAAAAATATAATCAAAATGCAAATGGTACCTGTGCAATTAGTTGTTGAGTTGTGTTAACCTTGCGGTTGCCTTTGTTAGTTGATTGTTTCTCTTTTTTTCTTGCTTTTAATTTTGTGTACGTGCACATTGTTTATTTTACTCACTTTCATTGTCTTGCTGGTTAGTTGTTGTAATTGTTGACGCGTCATAGAACAAACAATAAGTTTTTTGTTTGTTTTTATTTTTTTATTTTGTATCTTTGTTTATGTGCATTTAAATAACTTTCCATTTTGTTGTTGCTTTGCAGAAACTTGAGCAGGAGAAGCATGTGCTGCGTCAGAAGCTGGCCATTGCGGAGGATGAGAGCGATCAGCGTGTACTGGAACTGCAATCCGATCTCAATGAGTTGAAGGATAAGCTACAGACACAGGATGTGGCCATCAGGCAGGCGGAGAAGGAGAAGACCATACTTATCGATGAGCTGCAGCATCAGAACACACGACTCACCGAGCAGATACAGGAGGCGCATGCCACAGAAATGAAGCTCAGCGCACAGATACAGGAGCTGAAGGATCAGTATCACTACAGAAACAGCAGTCTACAGGTAATTTGCCAGCAATTAAACCCAGCTAATGTCAATTTCTATGTATATCTATGTGTATTTTTTGTTAGGAGCACGTCAATAGCCTGGAATCCATCAAAACCGAACTTAACCTCACCACAGGCAAGCGACAGGAGTTGGAGCGTCGTCTGCAGCACGCGCAGGAGGAGAAGGAGAACCTCACCTCATCACTAGAGGAAGCATCTGACAGAATTCACATGCTGGAGCGACATGCTCGCGAGCAGGAAACAAAATTAGAGGTGAGCTCAGCATACAATTCTGGCGACGTTATCACGTCGCATTCATTTTCATTTTTTCAACTTAAATTTAAACGAAAACAAAAACAAAACGAAATCGTGATTTCCAAAATCTGAGATTATTTATGTCGTTCCCAAGAACTGCGCAATTTCTCAAGTGTTTAACTTATCTCTGACTGACTTTCTTTCGCTTATAATTTTTGCAGAGATAAATCGAAAGTTTGTTTTTAGTTTAACTATCTCTTAACTGTTTGTTCCATCTTTGCAGACCACCTTACAAGCATTGGAGCGATCTCAGCGTGAGAATAATGTGCTCAGCGAGCGTTTGGGCGCGGTAAGTTATCTCTCTCAACTTTAGATAATTTTAACTTGATATAATTGGAGCCTTAACTCATTGATTCTGCTCTGTGTTCTCATCAGATTAAGTAAGCTTTTCTCATGTTTTGTTAATTGCTGCAGATAAGAATATTAAACTTTATTCTACACGAAACATTACTTAAATTAATCCGTTTTAAATTTCGTAGGACACCAACTCCATGCCCGGCAAGAAAAGTTTGCAATTTGAAATGGAATGCGATGAGGATGAGGCGAGCTTCACAGAAACGGGCAAACCGAGTCAAATGTGGATTGAGGCACGCTCAGTTTATATACAATTGAAATCCCTGGTGGATTCGCTTAAAGTGAGCCATGACGATGACTCGGGTGAGTAATTGATTGATTGATCAACCATAATAGACAACTTCTTAACAAAAGCCCATTCTTTATCCATACAGGTCTTAATTCTGACATATCGCTGGATCTGGAATCCATGGATAATACAATGTCAAGCACAGATCGAAGTGAAGGTGACCATATCGCCATTGAATTTCGTCAGGGCATGCTATCCTCCATGTCCGATGAGTTGACGCGACTCCTGCTCAATTTAGATGCGGGCAACTTCAAGAAAATGCTGGACCAAACACGTAATCTTGTGCTGGAACAAGAGGATGAGATTAAGCGCAGTCATCAGCTGATACAACAACTGGAGGCCAAGGTTACGGTCACCGATGTGGAGCTGCAGAATGTCAAGGAAGAACGGGATCAGGCGCGTGGCGATCTGGTTGACAATACCGATCGTGATGAGCTGCTAACGAAGGCGCAAAAGGAACGTGATGCGGCCAATGAGCGTCGGACCAAGGCCGAGGTGGAGCTGGCTAAGAATCGCGTTGAGCTGATGCAGGCCAACAGCCAGCTGCTCGAGTCTATACAACAGAAAGTGGAGCTTTCTCAGCAGTTGGAGCAATGGCAAATGGACATGCAGGAGCTAATCGATGAGCAAATGCGCTCCAAACTGATCAACAATCGCCGTGTGGCCACCAGCGAAACGACAACAGCGCCACCAAGCAGTGCCGCCGCCAATCTGGCCAAACGAGTGTCCAGCTACAAGCTCTGGAGTTTATTTCAGCGGTAATTGGACTAACTTGACAGCGCGCTGGAAGATCTACGCAACTCTTATATTTTTAATGTAGAAAAGACATGAAGTCTTAAATGAGCTATATATTTTTAATATTTATACACACACATACACACACACAAAAGAGAGCCTAGGCATATATGTATTTGTACTTAAAGATGTTGTAATTTGTATGTATATTGAAACGATGAGCCCTTCTTCGGTTTTGTAGTGAAATCTATTTTAATTACGCTTTATTAATCTTAAAACCATTATTATGTATTATTGTAATTGTACTCTCGTACCTATGTTTAAACAATATTTCTGTACACAAATTATCTAAACGCTTGCTCTCTAACTATCCCCTTGTTTAGTTAATCTTGTAATTTTGTTTAAGTTGTAACGGAAAATCAAAACAAAACATATCGCGCCATTTGGTTGAGCGTCCAGCGAACAGCTTTTAAAGCCATTTCGCTGGTTCATAAACTTGTGTTTGCGATTACTGAAATCAAAATGTTATAATCGTATCTTTAACCTACAAATTGTACTTAAGCATATTTAAGTGTAAGCAAAGCATTTATGTTACAACATATATATTTTTGAAGCAGGCAGATAACGGAATTGTACGCGGACTGCGCGTCAGACAACTTGCCTTAAATACGGACAATGAAACGGAAAGTTTAACATTTTAGATTGTTTAACTACATAACTTACCAATAAATCTATACAAAATAAAAACTTAATAGATACAACTTTTAATTTATTTAGGCCTCAATCTGTTCAATATCGCTACTGTTAAATATGCGGTCATTTTAAAAATAGATTGAATATCGTAAAACTATCGATATACTAATTGAAATTTGACATTGGCAACTCTGGCGATAGCACTTCGAAAATATTTTTTTATAAACAATATTTTATATTGCATATTATATACGAAAAAACAACATAATTTTAGTAGCTCAGATCAAAAGAAGTATAAGGACGTGTGAAACAATACAACTGATATTGTAGACTATCGATTTATGCAAGCGATAGCCAGAATCTCGATATAGTAACAGCATTACTCAGCTGTCAACTTTACATATCGTATTTAACGATATCAGAACTTATCGATGTGGTCGATACAAATTCAGAGAATTGTAGCCATCCCTAAGTTTTTCGAAGAACAAAAAGAACGGCAGGACAAGGCAGCAGTTTCGATTTCATTCCTAATTTATAGTAACAGTAGTAAGCAACCAGAAGAACACACGGCAAACAATGCCTTCGGCTGCTACCACATTCACCAACAACAACAACAATAGCAAGGAGAAACGCGCCTCGGTCAGCTCAATTGGTGCGAGCAGCAGCGTCGGCGGCGGCGTGGGTGGTGGCGGCAGCGGCGGCTGTAACAATAGCAACGCAAGCAATGGACAGCATAGTAGCAATACCAATCTCGTTGAATGTGCCAAGTCTGTTGTGGCAGCAGGAGTGGCAGCTGGTAGCGGAGGTAGCCAAACGGATTTGACTAACAATAATGTCAATGCCAAAACGCTGAAACTGACGGCTGCTGCCGCCGCCGCGGCTGCTGAACCGTACAATCCAATGAAGCAAATTCTGGTCACCATTGAGCACAAGATTCGCAACTTGGAGAAACGTAAGGTAAGCGTGGAACAGGCATGAAACTTTAATTAGGGCAGAGGATTTGTATTGCCCACCATTTTTTATTTTCGTTCATCGCCTGCTTTGTTTCATTTTTTTTTTTTTTGTTGCTCGTGTTGCTTGTCCCCCCTTGTGCACGCAGATTTTTCGCGACGCCATGTTTGCTATCTTACAGAGTTGCCAGACCAACGTCCGTGACTAAAAGAAAAAAAAATTTTTGCAAGCAAATGCAATCATTCTGATAGTGTTTTTTTTTATAATTCGAAATGAAACTTACTTTTTACTTGTTTTTTTTATGAATTGTGTATTTGTGCGCAAATAATGTGATAAAATGAGCAGTGATTATGTTGAGTGCCGGCGGACAATCTGGCAACATTACTGCCGCATGCGGCCCGACATTTTTAAACTATCGTTTTCCTATTGGTTTTGTTTGCGTTTTGTTTTTACTGTTTTGCAACGAAACATGTTCAAAATGTGTCGCCAATGTAATTTCCTTAACAATGACTCATCCGTCCCACATTTTGTCATGCATATAGACCAAACTGGAATCTTATCGGGCCATACAGAGCGGAGGCAAGGAACTAAGCTCCGACCAGGCAGCAGCCGTGGCGAAATACGATTCTGTTCTGGCGACAATGGAATTTGCTCGTGATTTCTCCAAGCAAACGCAGCAAATGTTCAAGGAGGCCGAGAAGGAGCAGAAGAAACAGGCACGCAAGGTAAATTATGCAAATATAAAACAAAAAATTGAATTACATTGATAACACAAATACTTTATTTTTTATTTTTGCACAGGACAACCAGGCCAAGGTGGTGGCTGAGACTGCTAAGATTCGTGATCTGTTGGTCATACAAAACGTTCTCACCTGCTTCAACGATGAGCAAGTGCGCAATGATTTCCTGGCCGGTGAGAATGGCGCTTGTAAACTGGAATCCAACGAACTGGCGACGCTCGAGAAGTTGTAAGTTTTTTATATTCTATACAAAAAGGAGTCTAATTTAATGTGGATAATGATATAGAGCGCTCTGTTATCCCCACATATTGTTAAAATACGTCAACTGAGACTTACCAGTCCGTAAATCGATTAGATAAGATAAGAATTCCTCGAACTTAGAAGGGGGCAATGGAGCGATTTAATGTTTGAAGTTCTTAGTTGATAACCTTGGTAGAACATAATTAATTTGAAATAAATTTCAATATTTTAATTCTAATATAGCTGCCTAGAGGTGCAAACTCGTCGACCGGAGACTGCAGAGGATATTAGCTTTCTGACAACCGCTCAAAAGGCAGCCGAACTCTTTGCCATGACGATCAATGCCCGGGCCAAGCCGTACGGTGAGCTGACGTTCGAGAAAGTGCGCGCACTGTTCCAACAGATTCAGGACTGTGGCTATTTGGACAAGTACTATTTAATTCCACTGACGGATCAGGGCAACAGCACGGACAGCGGTACGGTAAGCGGTGAAGGTGAAACGTTGCTTAATGATGCGACTGTTGCTGATCCGGAAACGCTTATATCGGAGCCATCAGCACATAATTCATTGGAGGAAGGTCTGGATAAGCTGTCAATTGGCGAAGCGGTTAGTGTACTGCCAGAGCTGCATCAGCCGGAACGACCTCATCTGCTGCACGAGCCGCAGCACCAACGTGCGTCCCATGATCAGCAGCAGCAGCAGCAATTGGTGGTCCAGCAACAACCGGGCGTCTATAATGCTGCTCCGGCCGCTGCAGCTACGGGTAACACAACGCCTGTCCATGTGGTGTATGCATCTGCACCACCGCCACAGCAAGCAACGCATGTGCCAGCTCAGCATCGACATCCGCATCAGTTGCTGAGCAGCCCCGTGAATCTCCAGGCCTTGCACGGTGTACCATCGCAGCAGCCCCAGGCGGGCGTACCCGCTGTGCCATCGGTTCCACCACAGCAACAACAACAACCGCAGCAGCAGCCTCAGCACTTTGGGCCGACCACAGTGCGCGCCGTAGAGCATAATTACTTCAAACAGCCGCCGCTGCAGCCACCGCAGCCAGCTGCTGCTCTTCAGCCGCCAACGCCACAACAGCAGCAGCAGTTCATGCAGCAGCTGCGTCCGCTGGCCGAGGTACTTGGCACCGGCAGCTTCCACTTTCTGCAGGACAGCGAACTGGATGCGTCGGAGGTGATGCCTCCCCAGCAGCAGCAGCAGCAACAACAACAGCAGCAGGCTCCGCCGCCGCAACAATTGCCGGTGCAGGGTTTGGTTTTCGAGCAGGCTCAGCAACAACAACAGCAGCAGCCGAATCATGTAGATGAACCGCAGACCATAACCACGCTGACCTTTACCAATCAGTCCTTCCCGTCCCTGCAGCAGCAGCAGCAACAACAACAACAACAACAGCAGCCGCAGCAGCCTCCACAACAGCAGCAGCAACTGTTCTCGCCTGTACTGATACACGATCAGCAACGCCAACAACAGCAACCGATGCTGATCATGACACGCTTGCCGCCACAGCAGCAGCAGCAACAACAACAGCAGCCGCAGTCACAGCAGCAGCAGGCACCGCCAGCTCCGCAGGGTATTGGCATGCAACCGGGTGATGTTACTGCAGTGTTCCCTTATGACAGTGCCGTTGTTAGCTACGAACAGCAGCTTGGCCTTAAGCAACAGCAGGCGCAGCTGCAGCAGCAGCATCATCAACAACAACAACAGCAACAGCAGCCGCCACAGGCAAAGCTTGAGGAACAGCAGCCACAGCAGAAGCCGCAACAGCAGCAGACTGTCAATGAAGTGGAGGAGTGGCATGCACGTGGTGGCGACACCAATGCAGCTGCCACAGCTGCATTAACCAATGTGCTTAAGACTCAGTCATCGGCACTGGTGGATCCAGCTACGGTGCCGCCAGCAGCGGCAGCGAACAACAAATGGAGCAGCGAAATGAATGCGATGAGCAGCGCGGCATCGAATGGCAGCAACAGCAGCAATAGCAACAAACAGGAATGGGCCACGCCAAGGGATAATAGCAGCGGACGCGGTGGCTATGACAACGATACTGCCAACAATCACTGGAACAGCTCCAACTCCTCGCAGCATCAGCAGCCACAAGATAATGGCAACCAGGTTCGTCGCAATTCTGGCAATTATCAACAGCAGCGTCGCAATGGCGCCGGTGACGAGCGCGGACGTAATGGAGGAGGAAACTATCGAACCCGACAATATGGTAATTCATCGTCAGCGCAGCAGAATGGCCGCAACAGTGGTGTCTATTTCCGGAACAATGAGTCGAGTGGTGGAGGCGGCGGCGGCGCCAGCGGCGGCAACAACAGCTACTATCAAAATGGTGGTGGCGGTGGTGGAGTTTACAATAAGGAATCGCGTTATGATTCAGCAGGAGGTGGCTCTTATCGTGGTCAGCGAGGCGGCAATCAACGCAATGGCAACGGACCATTTGGACGGCCCATGGGCGATCGTGGACGCAACACGGGAGGATCTGGGCCGGGCAACGGCGGTGGAAGTGGTGGTGGTGGGGGCGGTCCCAGTGGCGGAGGTTACATTAATCAGCGTCAATCACAGCAACAACCGCAGCAGCAACGCATGCCGCTGGGCTTGGAGAATAAAAACTGATCAGTGAAAAGCGTCGAGAAGAGACGGTGCGGCGCAGCTGTTTGACCGTGGCACATGTATTAAAGAAAAGCTCCTCACACACACAAACACACAAGGTCACATCCATTTACATATGATAAACGCATTACACATCATTCAGCACACTCACCCACATACATATACACACATTTACAAGCAGCGTTGCCACGTTGGCGTTCAATTTACCGTTAGTCAGCAACGCGAAAAGCTCCAAAAAAAAAAAAAAAGAAAAACAAACAGAAACAGTTTGCGCATTTTTTTCAAATACAATTAAATGTTTCTATATTATTATGATTTATTTAATTAATTAATAATAAAAACAAAAACAACATAGTTATTAGAACACTTATAAAAACAAACAATACATACAGGAAAGTTCAAAAACAACAAATACACACAAAACCAACAACCAACAACAAAATAATGCAAAAGGGTTTCTAAAACCCACGAGCAAAACAAAAAACATAAATAAATAAAAGGGAATAGAATGCAGAGATTAAAGAAGTGCATGGGCACTGGACAAACAGCTGCAAAATGAAACAGAAAAAGAAAGTAATACAAATAGTGGATGGAGCGGAGAAAAGTGCGTAAAACTTTTCAAGTTAATAAATACAATGGAAACAGAAAAAAAAGTATTTATACGTCTTAGCAATTAAATTACAATTTTGAAACATACAAATTATATTTAATTAATTAATATAATACATTGCGAATGGATGATGAAAAACAAAACACACAAAAATAACGGAATGCAACTTATGTAATTTACTATAAACAAATATATTTATAGTTTGTGCTCTTACTACCATTTTTTTTTTTTGTTTATATCTTTTTTTTCTGCAGCACACAACAATGCGCGCATATTAAATATATATATATATATATATACATTAATTGTATGTAGAACTGTATAACTTAACAAATACAGAATACAACACATTATGCTCCACTTATGTGCATTATTAAAGAAACAAACGAGAATTATGTATTTGCAAAATAGTACATTAAACAAAATTATATAAGTAACAAATCTTATTTAATTATTTGTGTCGTTTTGCTGCATTGCAGTTGCAATAGTTTTGTTGTGAAACAAATAATAATTATGATTGCTTGCTCTTAACTTCAGATTTCGTTGCAATTTCCGAGTCCGTAGGCGCGTCGCATAGAAACCAGAGACCAGCCAATATAAAGGTTATACCTAAGCCGGATAATGTCGTCAAAGACTCCTGGTAGACAAGCGCCCCTAAAATGAACTATAGAACGGCTTACAATTTACTATAACTATACCATATAGATAAAACAAACCGATAGGACGTAATTGGAGGCGGCTGTTAAAACGGTTGCCGTCAGTGTTTGTTGGGTCATTTGCAATGCCTTAAGAAAGTAGCGCAGGTTGCAGACATTGCAGAACAGCATTAGGCCAATTGGCAGTAATTGCACCAAAGCAAATTCTACAGATTGTACTCAAAGCTCAGATTGGTAATTGATATAGTTTTGATGAACATACGAACCCACATACGAATAGTTGGTTGATGGTTGCAGTAAGTGTAGTGCGCCGAGAAAACTAGGCAATTTGCCAAAAAAGCTGCCGCCGGCAGCACAAGCGCCAGCTAAAAAACTATAGCGGTATTTTAGTAGAGCGTCCATTACAGCCGGCAACCGTGGCGTTGCCAACTGTTGCAATCAGCTGTCAGTCAGCTATTGATATCGATTGCACAATCCAGACGTGCTAATACTTTCGCAACAATTGTTATCGATATTAAAGTTGACACATCACTACAATCAAGCACATTTTCGGGTAATACAATTGAATTTCTTCTAAATTGGAACGCGAAATGTACGAGCTGAAAACTTTGTTACCTCAATTTGATATTAAACTACCGACCTGCATGTACGAATTAAAGAATGTCAGCGTCACCGCCAGCTCTGCAAATGGCCTCACAGTAAGTGCAATGTTACAAAGCTACCGTGGCGATTTGTAGAGATGAGCACGACTGTGACTCAAAAAGTCACAGGGCAAAAGTGACAGTGATTTTTGTTATATTGGTTGCCCATGCTTCAATCAATAATGATCTGATGCCAGCTATTGTGTTAAAGAATACCAAAAAGAGTCATTCATAACGCATACATTTCATTTCCATTCACTTTAAACATAATGAAGGGCAAGCAAATACAATGCAATGGCGTTACGGAGAGGGCGAGCAACACGACAAAGTCAGTCACTTGTGCACTTGATTTGGACATTTTAGGCCGACAAATACAACAATTGCTAAAGGTTAAAAGAAAAATCTATATACTAAAAACAAAATTATAAGTCTATTTATAAACATTACTGACTAACTCAAACGCATAATACGCACGGTGCTTGCCAAGTTTATGTTGCTTACTGTGTTCACAATAGAAATGGGCGCATGATGAAATTTTTGTTTATATTTATGCAGCTCTGAATTAATGTGAAGCCTAACAAAAAAAGGAAATCTTGGTGAAAAAGTGAAATGTATAGGTTTAATAGAAAAGGAAATCAAATCACGGTATTGATGTTATTGTCACGCGCCCATCTCTATCTTAAATGCGAGTCACTAATGTGTGAACGTCTTGCACCTACCTTATGTTGCCCTCTTCTCTCTTGCAGCAAGAAGACACAGCAGCGGTGGTGAAGCGCCAGGAAAAGGTGTTGAAACAGCTGGAAGAGCTGAAGGAGCAATTGGGAAAAATACGCGCCAGCTTGGGAGTGCGTGTGTGTGGCAAGGCCATACAACATACGACAGCTTTTCAGAATGGTGGACTCAAAGAGGTGACTTAATATTATGCCATTTGAGGTGTGATAAACTAATCCAAAAGTCTTTCAACAGGTGCCACTCCAAGATGTTGTCGTCAATGGCCATCCCAACTTCATACCCTATGCTCTGTTGGCATTGAAAAACGCTTGGCGTGATTTGTATACCATCGACGTGAAGACATTCACACACTCTACAATGGCAGACATTGGACCCGCTGCACGAGAGTTCGAGGCTAATCTGGCTAAGGTGCCCGTCAATGCAGCCTTGCCCAAGATCAACGTGACGCTCATATGGAAGAACTGTAAGCTTGTCAACATCAGCCTCCTCTTATAATTTACTAACTGCTTTGATTTACTGTCCAGGCGAGCACACGGAAATGATAAGCTCACCCACCATGTATGTGCCTATTTACGGCGAGGTGAATATCATTAGGTATTTGGGTCGTGTCGGACCCACTGAATATCGTTATGAGAACTCACCACTCTGCAATGAAATTGACGCTGTGCTGGACATTTGCTATCAGTTGCTTCGATGCAGCACACACAAAAGCCAAGTGGCCATGGTCCGCCTGCTGGACAAGCGACTGCAGCAACAGCAATACTTTGGTGGTGACAAAATGTCCGTGGCGGACATTGGCGTCTACAGCTCCCTCATCCGCATGCCTGCCATTACTGACAAGGATCTGACGCCGGCCCTGCTCGCTTGGAGAAAACGAGCCAAGCTCGTTACACAAATCTAAGATTTCTTCTACTCAATGCGAATAAATTAAAATGTTAGCACAAGAAAATATATACTCGTAAATTAGAGCCGATCAGATCAGCCCACAGAGCGAGATTCAGACGTAAAGGTTATGGATATACATAAGACATCTACATTCTATTCTCTCATTTGTTAACGATTTGACGAAGCTGCTTAGATTCTTCCTTCATTATATTTAATATTTTTTCTGTTTTATTTAGCAATTTTATAAATTAATCTACACTCCGAATGGTATCCAAGGAGCAGGATTGTTCTGACGAACGAGCACCTCGTACTTGTCCATCTGCCTTAGAGGCAGGTTTCCATGCCAGATATAGGGTTCCAATGAATTGAGCGTTGTCGACTCTGAACCGGCAAATGAAGACGCGATCGTTGGTAGAGTTTGTGCCTACGGAGACGGCATTCTTCTCCCTGAAGCCATCGTAGCTGCGCACCCAGTGATAGCTAACTTCCGTTCGTCACCAACAACTCGTAGGAAGTGGCTGTGTTGGTAACCGAGTCGGTGTTGAAGGACGCAATGCCAGTTTCGGCAACAACGCGGGCTGGCAGAATATTGGCGCCGGAAACAACACGTCCAACGAAGTTGTCATAACCGTTAGGATCGAAGCCACCCAGAACTGCGTTTTCTGGGAAACTCTTTGTCTTGTCAGAGAGGACCCAGGTATCAGTGTTGTCATAAACGCCACACTGGATGGCACCCAGCAGCTGGGCAAGGACCACAGCCAGGAGAGAGAGTTGCTTGACAGAGTACATTGCGAATACTGTCCGGTAATTGATCGAATTGTGTTCTGATGATTGTCAGTTTGCATTGGACTTTATATACGCTTTCGGATGGAATCATTCCCTGATAAGAGTTATACATTTCTTAGTGTTGGGGTTTAACTTTTGTAGTTAGTTGTTGATTAGATATGCCTAATATTGCTTCTTGATTTGTCAAGTTTCTATGACAGATGACTAAATGGTACAATGAGAATTCAAATTTCTCTGACGGTTCTTGCCAATATGATTTAAATGAAGTGATCAGGGAATCACTCTTTGATAAACAACGGAAGTGGTAATCTAGAGATAAGCTGCTAGAATCAAAAGTTCAAATTGATAACAAATGAAATCAAAAAAACTATTATGTTGTCAACGATTTCATCAAATTTCGAAAGAATCGATAAAGACAAATAAATAATCAATTTTGATAATCATAGAAATTATAAATACAAAACGTATTCAAGATTGAAGGGCTTATGTCATACAGATTACAGCGCAACTAATTGAGCTGATAAATTTGTCAAGAAATTTAATAAAATAATAGAAAAAGCACCAAAGTATTAATAACCACACAGAAAAGACTTTTCCTGGCCGATAACATACAATTCCTAGACATCCTAATTCATGTCTCAAACATTTTGACATTGATAATAGTGATGAGATAAACGATTCCTATAAAATACCTTTTGCCTAGCTCTAAGTTATCAGACTTACGTGAACTCGCAGAGATGTACAAGGTGATCTTCCTGTTGTTCATTGCCCTCTTCGGAGTGGTTTATGCTGTGCCTTCGCAATATGGTAAGTAATCCTAAGTGTACATTATATATAATAATAATAATTCTAATATTTAACTCATCTAATAGATGTGGAGCATGTTTGGGTGCCTGGAAATCTGTCATATGCTATTCCCAGTAATGCTCTGGTTGGCGGACTTAATCCTTATGGGTATAAACTCTATGTGGGTCGGCTAAACTTTACCGGCACAATTGTACCCACCAGTGTGGTGGCAGAGACTGGAATTGCTAGTGGCAACACGGACGTTATACCATTCACAGCTAGAACTTATCAACTTCTGACTACTAAGGATAACATGGATTACGAATGGATTCGCAGCTACGACGGCATTTTGGAGGAGAACGCTGTATCAGTGGGAACTTCCGCCTTGAACGAAAGGGTATTCATCTGTCGCGCTAAGGCGGATGGAGCCGTAATCATTGGATCTCTATACCTAACGAAAAAGAAGTGCCTACTTCAAGCTCTAACATCCGATTATATACACTCATTTGACAAGTATGAAGTGTTGGTTGCTCTACGCAAAACTATTGGATCAACTTATTAATCATATAGTTAATAAATATAGATATTTGGTCTGTTTAGAAATTGGTTTGCCTATGCTACTTTTAGACTCACATCACAGCGTTCTCCCATTGGCTTAGGCTCATACACAGTGCACTCTAACAGCATCACGACTTGTTCAGTTGCTCCTCTGCTTACGATCCAATACATGCACACAAGCATATTGAAGCCACTGCAGCTCACACATACATACGCGCCTGCGAGCAGCCACTGCAGCACGTTCGCTCGCTTAATCCCACTTGTTTCTCTAGCTAGTCGCTCTTCTTCTCTTCATCGTATCTGCACGCTCACTCAAACATGCACACATACATATGAAGACGCTACTGCGGCCAATCATATAACGTCCTTTTGTTCTCAATCTCAGCTTGCACAGTTGCTTCTCTTCTCACAACAGAGGCATTCATGCTCGCATATGTCCATCCTGTTATGCACCTACACATCTCCCAGTCGATTACAACTTCAGATAGCCAGTAAGACTCTTCTTTTATAATATAATTTGTTGGTTTTTAATAAATTAATTAAATGTTTTACTATATTTTAAAATGGACTAAGCCTCATATGGCATCCAAGGAGCGGGATTGTGCTGTCGAACGAGCACCTCGTACTTCTCCATTTGTCTCAGGGGAAAGTTTCCAAACTTGATGAAGCACTTCCTTTTGGTTAGATAGAGACTGCCAATGAACTGACCGTTATCGATTCTGGCCCGGCAAACGTAGATGAGATCGTTGGAAGAGTTTGTGCCCACGGAGACTGCATTCTTCTCCCTGAAGCCATCGTAGCTGCGCACCCAGTGATAGCTAACGGTCGCATTTGTTACCAACAATTCGTAAGAGTTTGCGGTATAAGCTGTCGCGTCGGTGTTGTAACTAGCAATTCCAGTTTCGGAAACAACGCGAGCTGGCAGGATGTTGTTGCCGGAAACTACACGGGCAACATAGTTGTCATAACCGTTGGAATCAAAGCCACCCATAACTGCATTTTCCGGGAACTTCTTGGTCTTGTCAGAGAGAATCCAGTTATCCGTATTGTCATAGATGGCACACTGAATGCCGACCAACAGCTGAACAAGGACCAGAGCCAGGAGAGACAGTTGCTTGGTAGAATACATGGCGAGTACTTTGAACGAAGTGTGTTCTGTGGATTGTGGGATTGTAATGTTGTTTATATACGCTGGGATTTCTTTCGGTGATAAGAGCCAGTGTTGTATATTTTCTAAAGTTAACTATTGGATTTATATTCTGATAAGATAATGAACTTTCTTATTGGACTTCTAGACAGATGACTAAGCGTCAGATCAGTAAGCTATTATCGCACTTGCGCACAAATGATAAGAACAATTCGTAAACACAGTGAAGGTTATCTATAATGAAGAGTTCCTTTAGAGAGCACATACTTCTCGATTGGTTCTTGATTAAGGTGGTTCGACTGTGACTAAAAAGCAGCGATCATTATTATTAGACCGTTCAGGGAATCACCATTTGATAAGTTTCGGCACTATTAATATTGAGATAAGTGCTTATTATCAAAAGTGCAAATTAATTGGCTATGAGAACCAAAACTTTTAAGTTGAGAAAGGAAATATATTAAGATTCATGGCAATTAATAATAAATTACCATTATTAAAGAATTCATTTATGCAGAATCTAATTAAAGATTTGAGAACTTGGGAACTGTTTTTAAAATTCAAATAATTGTTAGAAGTTATTCTGATTAGAATCTCGAATTCGAACTTCAAGATCGAATTGCTCCTTTACATTTTCCTTTCAGATTGATTCCACAAATATTTGCAAAGCATACTTTTAGGATGAACTGAAAATCTTATTTTAAGCCTTTTTCGCGTTTTTTTCAAAAACCAGCCCCCCCCTAGAACATTTTTTTGTACCGTTCGAATCAGCCCTTCCAACTGAACAAAATGCACCAAAAAACTCGGAATTTTTGAAAAGGGGCGGGGCAAAAAATCGAGTAACGGAAGTTTTTTTCAGTTTTATTTTGCTGATTTCTTTGTTATTTGTGGACCGATCTTAATGAAACTTTCAGCATTGCTTCCATGTGGTGTTTTCCATGGACGTGCCAAGTTAGAAGTGTCTGCGTTGGCGTGGGCGGTACAAGTTTTGTCTTCAAACGCGATTTGCGAGGCAGGGGAGTGAGGTATCGCAAATCTAACATACACTCAATCTGGGGGGTTATTCAGGGAGCTTCATAAAGTGCTGAATCGCTGAAGCAGTCCCAAAATTTGTTTGAAAACTTGGAAAACAACGTATAGTTCGAAATACTCCCATTTAATATTGCATACTTTCACGCTGAAGTAATATTAATATGAATACGATTTAAGTGGGGGAGTGGGGGAGTGGGGAAGTCGTCTGTCTGCACTGATTACCAGGATCCCCAAGCCTGGGAAGCAACCAACGGAGGTCAACTCATACAGACCAATCAGCCTCCTTCCGGCGTTGGGTAAAATAATGGAGAGAGTCATCTTAACTCGGATCCTTAGTCTGGAGAGCGTATCTCAAGCGATACCAAAGTGGCAGTTCGGTTTTCGTAAGGGACATGGTACACCAGAACAATTGCATAGAGTTGTGAATTTTGCACTGGAGGCTATGGAGCAGAAAGAGTATGCTGTGGCTGTGGCTGCATGGACCAATTTTGTAGTACGAGCAGTTGACCCTCAGGACGTTCTTATCGCAACATATGCCGACGACACCGCTGTTCTTACCAGGAGCCAGACTCTTGGCACTGCCGCCGAGGCCTTGCAGCAATATGTCAGGAGCTTCGAGATATGGGCCCGTAAGTGGAACATTGGCATCAATGCTAGTAAGTGTGCGAACATGACATTCTCTACAAGAATTGGATTCTGTCCTGGAATTAGGATGTTGCGATCAATCCTCAGTCATGAATCGCACTACAAGTATCTCGGAGTCATCCTTGACAGATGCCTAAACTTCGCTCGGCATACAACAATGTTGCAAAAAACCATCCTGGCAAAGGCGGCGAGGATGTCGTGGCTGTTGTCGCCAAGAAATAAGCTCTCTCTGCGAAACAAGGTAACCATATATAAGGCGATATTAAGTCCAATTTGGAAGTACGGGCTTCAGGTTTACGGAGTAGCCGCCAAGACTAACATTAGCAAAATTCGAGTGGCTCAAAGCAAAATCCTCAGGAGGATGTGCAATGCGCCTTGGTACATGCGGAATAGAGACATTGAGCGTGACTTAGGCGTACCTATGGTTGGCGACGTACTGCAGCTACAGGCGGAAAAATACTGTCAAAAATTGACCTGCCACCCAAACGCGCTTGCCCAACGCCTACTGAGGTATGCAGGCAGAAGACGCCTGAAAAGGCTTCATCCACACGATCTTCCTACCAGAAGAATATCTTAATTTCTTAATTTAAATATGTAAATATCAAAATAATTTAAATAATTCTATGTATTATATGTATAACTATATTATAAGTTAGTCAATGTTTCTATATTAATATATAATTAGGTTAAGCTGCCAAGAAGGTAGTATTGTACTAATTTGAAGCCAACAGTACAAATCTGAAATAAATTGGAACCTATTTAAAAAAAAAAAAAAAAAAAAAAAAATTAGATGATTTTAAAGAAAGCGAAGAACGTTATCACGTTACCACGTTATACGACTTCCTGTCAATTATAATACTAGTCATAATACTAAAAGAAAATACATAGAAAGATACCGGATCGAGAGCGAACTGCCCTATTGATTATCTTGTTTCCAAGTAAATATCAATAAATCTTTAATCCCCGGTCGATCTAATCTAATCGAAGAATAGTAATTCTTTTTCTTTATAGATATGGCAACTATATAAACTGCTAACATAGAGTTCGATTCTTCACTAGTTAATTTGAAACGAATCAAGATGTACAAAGTTGCTCTCCTCTTGGCTGTTGGATTCTTTGCCGCAGTTTACGCTGTACCCTCGACATATGGTAAGTGATCCTTACAAGGAAACTAATATAGTTGCTGAATTTAATTCTCGCATTTTATTTAGATACCGCACACACATGGGTGACTGGTAATCTGTCGGTTACGGTGCCATCTAATGCTGTGATTGGAGGATTCGATCCCTATGGCTACTACACATATGTAGGACGCATTGTTTATGCCACCAATATTCTGCCAGCTCGTGTTGTGGCCGAAACAGGCGTTGCCTACTTCAATACAGATGCTGTGAGCCACAAGCTGATCAACTATCAACTACTGGTGTCCCAGTCCAATGAGAGCTTCGAGTGGATTCGCAGCTATGATGGCTACCAGGAGAAGAATGCCGTTTCTGTGGGCACAACCCACTGGAATGAACGTGTCTATATCTGCCGTGCCAAGGCCGATGGCGGTTTGCTAATTGGAACTCTATATCTTTCCCGCAAGGCGTGCATCATCAAGAACGAGGATTTGCCGCTGCGTCACTTCGATAAGTATGAGATTCTCATTGCCCGATCAAAGATCAATGGAACAGTCTGTTAATTGAAACATAATTAATGTACTACAAATAAAACAGTTATCTAAGTATTCTTAGATGACAGCTTGCTGTATAAGATAAGAATAAATGCAATTGATTATTGCTATTAAGTGTGCTCCAGTTATTAAACAATTCAAGTCACCATTAGCTATCAAGTAGCGTTTAGTGATAAGAGATAGTCTTAACGGGGTCTTCACATGTTTCCACCTCTGATACCTCAATAGCTAAATAGAAAATGGAAATGTTAACAGCTTTTCCGCACTTTCAGCTCATTTTATATTTAATTTCCTACGCTTAGGGATTAACATGGACAATTAATTTATATTTATGGTGACGAAAACACGGGCAATGCCGGTCAACACATATATGTATAGTATAAATAGTTAACAGAAATATATTTAGTAAATCAACCAACTGGATAGAATTACTAGAAAATACTGCAAAATCGTTGGCAACACGGCGACTCCTGTGCTGCGTTCGTCCTGCCACCAGGTCCACTCGTTGTTGTAGTAGCGAGGATCACACTGGGGATCAGCTGGCTTATTGGCAGGCGGTCGTGCCTTGTTTTTGAATTGCTCGATCCGTGCTAGATAGTCGGCAATAATACGGCCATCGCGTACCTTTTCGTATATGTTATTCTGTTCACAGGGATCCTCGTCCATGTCGAATATACAGGGCGCTTCCAGAGGCAGACACGGTTGATCATCGGGCAGTGGCTGGCGACACTTTATCGCTGCCTCCTCTCGCATTGAGGCAATGTTTATTAGTGGCACGTTGCCTCGCAATTGTTGCAATTGCTGCCACACGTTTGTGTTCCGTATCAGCTCCTCATAGTGATCAGCACGTGGATCGGATTCATTGTGACGCTGCGACAGCCAGCCATCATATTGACCATTGTTGGTGGTGCCATTCACAATCTTCCATTTGCCGTCCACATAGGACAGATATGGCACCGAGTTGTCAATGTTATGGACAATCTCACGCTCCACTGAATCGTAATCATACATGAGCGCTGGCCACAGATTCAGTCCGTCCAGTTGTAGAGATTCATTGAGTTGGATACCAGCTGCTGCGGCGAGAGTTGGCAGAATATCCCCAATGTAGAAACGCTGCCTCCACACTCTGCCGAGTCGTAAGAATCTCTTGCTCCAAATGGCCGCCGAGGAGCGTAGTCCGCCCTCCCAAGGGGAGTTCTTTTGCTGCCAGAGAAGAATACCATACACATTTGAATAGGAGCAATTAGGAAAATAAACAGGACTACTTACGCCTCTCAGCGGATAGTTGGATGCGCTGGTTGAGTGTTCTCCCACTGTGGGACCGCCGTTGTCCGACAAGAAGAGCACAATGCTCTGCTCCAGCAGCTGCTGTCGCGCCAGCGCATCAATGACACGTCCCACGCTCTTGTCCAGTCGCGAAACCATCGCGGCATAATAACGTTCCGTCACATGCGTGAGATACTCAAATTGAGCAAGTTCCTCAATTGAAGCCTGCATGGGATCATCTGCATTGGCCGCATGTGGTGCCAAATGGCTGAGCAATAGAAATAGCGGTTGGGCGGTGGCATTGTGATCTTCGATGAGTTGCACAGCAGCATCGGTCAATACATCGGTCACATAGTGACCCAAATGATCGTGTGAGACTTGGAAATCGTTGCGGAAATCGTGTCCACGTGCATAGGGTTTGCCCTGGAATAGAAAGGGCTTTAATAAGATACAATTTCGGAATATCTCTTTGCCATATCTCACATTTTGTTTATACGTCTGATCGTAGTAATCCACATAGGCACCCAGATAGCCCAGATGGTGATCAAAGCCCCGTTCAGTGGGCGTAAAGTTGCGTTGAGACATTCCCAGATGCCATTTACCCAATAGATTGGTATGATAGCCACTCTCCCGAAAGATCTGAGCCATGGTCGTCTCATTCAATGGCAATCCCCACGGCTGATCATTCACAATCACATATTGCTGCATACCTTAAGAGAGACAGAGTGTTAGTTCGATGAGCTCGGCAGGAATCATTACCTGAATCATTTACCTGTATTTATGGGATATTTGCCAGTGAGCAGGGCGGCTCTGCTGGGCGTGCACATGGCGGGTGTATAGAGCTGATTGATTATCACTCCATTGTAGGCCAACGCATCGATGTTCGGTGTGAGAAACCTATTTGATCCCCGGAAACTTACATCATCGAAGCCCTGGCAAATCAAATGTCAACACATCAATATATAGTTTGTAATATTTGCATTTTGTATTTGTATTACCAAATCATCTGCCATTATGATAATAATATGCGGCTTGCGGCCCTCATCATCGTCTTGGCCATTTGCTATTGTTAAGGCCAAACTGAGAGCCAACAGTAGAACGTGTGCATGCATTACGCTGACTAAGAACGGGACCGTGTAACTAAAACTATATTAGCAATAAAACAATAGAAAATAAGCTAGAAATTTGCCTAATGAATGCAATGAAGTTAACATAGTTCACATTTCTAGCTTAATTACATTTTGTGTGCTCTGTTTAGGTAATTTATTATTATTTACAATTAAATATATTTAAGAGTTTATTTTAGTTCAGAAATAGTTAAATCATTCGCTCGTTTTTAAATAAATTTAATAGTTTCTAATGCAATATTTGTATTATTTCTTATAAAAAACTAAATTTATTTCCAATTAGCAATATTTTCGTAATATCTCATGAAATTAAATAGTGCATTTAACGAGACTTCTGAAATATTTAAACATTAGTATTTTACGATTTTTTTGCACATTTTGTAATCCTATTTGTCTGACTTTGGGAACTTTATAACAATACTCATGGCAGCCTCAACAAGCCTCTTGCTGCTCAATTAAAATACAGATAATATCGTGAATGACACGTAAGTTATCACTGTTTAATTGTGCTCGATGGGCTGCTACCCTGTATTCAAGTAGAGGAAAAGCTTTATACTTTAATATTGACACTATATTGCAGAGTATCATATGGTAGATCACTTTATATCTTCACTTAGCTATTAATGTTGATCAATACTTTATCAATAACTCTTGAGCATTTCCTATACCTTGCTGCCATTTTTACAAAATACAGGGTATTAAAACAGACATGTGCAGCAATTATAGTTTTAAGCGAAATTATAAAACCAATTCAGATAAAGCACCGTATATTGCATACAAATGTTAAAATTATGGATTATATTATTATTATTTTAGCGTGCCCTATTTTTATTTAGTATTATATTTATTTATTTGAAATTAATAAATCTCTATAGTAATGTGATATGGATTTGTTTTCGTATAATAATTAAGTAAATTAAACACTGAAATAATTACCTATTGTGCATTAATTTAAAGTGTATATAAAGAAGCATATAACTAACTTTGCACTAACATTTTATGTAAATTCACTTGCGAGTATGAAATCAACTATGAATAAACAATTTGCATTAACAGTTAATTAAAGGCGAATACACATGGATTACTATTAATCTCTTGCCTTTAGTCTAATCAGGTGCTGCTATAAAATGAGTTTTTTTAGCCTTATATTCGCACACCCAATATCAATCAAAGTTGAGCTTATCTGCTTCGCAAATTCATTACTTTAATATGCCCAATTATTTGTACAAATATACGATATAAAGGTGCTCAATTATATTCGCCTTCGCTATCGAAAATTTAGCAGCACCTTCGTCTGTTACCGTTGAGAGCGCGCACTCTACTGAAGCGTTATGAGATTTGAATCTCTCCATGTGGAACCTGCTTGTTTCCATTCAATACTTCTTCATTTTCTCTTATGTGGGTGATAAACATTGATCAGTGGAGCAAAGAGCGGAGAGAGCAAGTGATTCTGTCGACAACTGTTTAATGTACATAATTTGTAGCATACTTTTAGGATACACAATAAATTCAAATGAAAACCAGTCGAAAAGGCTACAGTCGACCGCGTTCGACAGTATAATACCCTGTACAGGCTTCTATATTAAAAGTATTTTGATAATAGGTACTTTGATTAAAATAAAAGTAAGAACATAACAGGTGTTTAAAGAATACTCTTTTGAAACAGTCATTTAGCTTAGGAACTATTTGTATGCTTATATCAGCAAGATGAAAAGCTTAGTGCTACGTTATTTCATATACGTCTGCACGTTCGCTGTCTCGCTCGCACACATGTGCTGCTTGACGCAACCGCAACGATTAAATGGAAAAAAAACATCTTAGTTTTTTCATGGACCTCATGATCATTAGAATAATAAATTCTTGAAAGGCAAAATCTAATAAATGTTTCATATCAATCAAAAAACTCTACATGCTATCAAATTCACATGACAATAAATAAAATACAAAAATTGGAGTTCATAAAGAAGATTGTTAATATAAGTCAATGGAAGTATGTTTCATAAACATTTATTAATTAGCAGGGAGGGTTAAAGTCTATTTCTAGCCGAACATTCACCTTAAGACATTTTTTTGAGACGTAACGCTGCCAAATAAAAACTAATGATATATCTTTGGGAAATTGTTAAACTGATGCAATAATAGCAATAATGGAATAAGCTTGTAAAAGAAAGATAGGGAGTGAGAGAGAGAGAATTTAAATATTGCCGGCTGCTCAAAAGAGCGACTGCTTTTTTTCTGGGGTTGTCAGGTCAATTCAAGTGAGCGCTAACCAAAGTCAGTAAGCAGCAGTGTATGGAAATTATCAGAGTAGCTGGCAACCCAGATATTCTCTCGCGCCAAAAGTAAAATTGAGGAGAGCGCCAGAATAGAGCAGCTGTCAAGTGCCGCGTTGTTTCTTATGCTGCCCAACATGATTGTTGGCTAAGCAGAGCGAGCACATGTCGACGTTATGCAGTAGTGGCTCATTCACTCTAGCGGACGTTTGTGCTGTGTTACAGATTTTATGTGAAAAATTTAAGTTAGGTTTAATGATTGAAAGTAGGCAAGACAATTGAAACTGATTGAACTGATCGAAATTGGAATATTGAAAATACACAATGGATGAGCTAAATGAGTTCTTTGGGTAAGTTGTCAGCTTCCTATCTGTGACACGCATGCAACAAATGTCTAAAATTAGCGGTAATGGCATGTAATTTGCACTATTATTTTTAGCCGATATATAACACCCACATGACGACCACGCGAAATGTTGCGTATACCTATAAACACAAAAGCCCCGCTAAAATGGAAATCAGTATTCCAAACAATATTAAATTAGTAATAATGTAATAAAATTAACAGGAATCTCATACACTGATTGCCCAACTGAGAAATGCCCTGTAGAGAAAACGTGAGAGAGAAAGAGAGATACAGTTAAATAACATTCCACAAGTCACAGATAAAAAAAAAGAATTTTAAAGCTTTTAAGAAGATAATGAATGATAGAAAGATAAAAAAGATGCATTTAATAATAATAATTACATTTAAATAATATTCCCTTCTTGTGACAAATATTTATAAATGTAAACTGCTAATCGAATAAGACAGTAGATGCAGCGCCAGGTCATATAGGCCAAGCTGGTTCAACCCCGGTTTGCTTTATAGTTAGCCAGATTGACCGACTGTTAATTAGTGAAATCAACATACACACACACACACACACCTATACAGTCCCAACTGGACAGCCGTCACTTGGATTTAACAGCGAGATCTCTGCGGTTTCGCGGTGGGTCAGTTTCGAGGATCGCAACTCTAGAAACCCACCCGCTACCCTCAAAAGCGTACTCAACGTTTAGATTTTCCATTGGCTGGAAACTCACCACGATCTCAAGCTCATACCGTTGCCGGACTCTTGACCGTGCTCATTGCGGTATTTAACGGCGTTCGCATTCACGCAAACTGTTCAGACGTAATTCGATCTCACAGCGTCAACAGAGTTCTGATATTCAATTTATAACGAAATTGAAACCATTTATTAATAATATTTTTTATCGAAATTTGATTCGGAACACTTGTAAACGAACCCCATGATGGGCCATTTGTTGTGATATTCAAAGAATTCTTTTGCAAAAAGAAATAATTCTGATTGGCAAAAATAATCAAGTGATCAAGTGATTTGACAATAGATTTGTTTGAAAGGATTATAGTATTTATAAACAGGTGACAAAGTGTAACTATTATTATTATTAGAAAGTAGAGTGCAGTTTATGTACAAATGAATAGGCGGTTATTTCTTAGATAACATCTAATTGGAACAGAAATTCTTCATTAATATGTTTCCGTTGTACAATTAAGAATCTTTCGATTATATATTTTCCACTCAGATCACGCGACTAAGAGATTAATAACAATTAATTCATAATCTTTCATAATTTTGTCACTTAGTCATAATGAATGTTTTCCCCAAAGATCACAAGACTTTCGCGTGGCAATCTATTGATGTACTATAAAATAAATCTGCTGCACAAATCGCGCATTAACACCCGCACATTAATTATCTTATGATATTTACGGCTATAAATGTCCAAGTCAGGGCTGGAAATCAATGCAAACCACCCACCGCGACCCGCTTTCAATAATATTGTTTACATAGGTTTGGCATACAATTGGGGAACGTGTTAATATGCCGATTTGATTAACATGGGTATACAAATAATTACATGGGCTAAAAACAGATACACAATTCGCAAAGCTAAGCAAAATGTACCTCAACTCAAGTTTTACGTCTTGTCATCAATTATTGCAGTAGTATGCCCAATTGGAGCGTTACCAATGCTTTTCGCGTGCTCACACGCCGTAAGCCGCTGGAGGATTCATCGGAATCAAAGCTGGCCAAGGTATTATCTGCCTTCGATTTGACAGCTCTGGGAATTGGTAGCACCCTAGGTGTGGGTGTCTATGTGCTGGCAGGCGAGGTGTCCAAGAGATATGCAGGTCCTGCTGTTGTCATCAGCTTCCTGATCGCTGCCGTGGCCTCGATCTTTGCGGGTCTTTGCTATGCGGAATTTGGCGCACGTGTTCCCAAGGCTGGCTCTGCGTATATTTACAGCTATGTCACCATTGGAGAGTTCATTGCGTTCCTCATCGGCTGGAATCTCATATTAGAGTACGCAATCGGTAAGTTTTATTGGCGGCGCCGACATCTAATTGATAAAATTAATTGGTTAGCATTTTGCACAAACAGATATACATATTGATTTCCCCATATCGATACAGGTTCCGCCAGTGTCGTCAAAGGGCTGAGCACGTATCTGGACTCGCTGTGCGGCTATGCCATGCGTGATTTTCTTGTCGAGCATGTGCCCATTAATGTGCACGGCTTAAGCGAGTATCCTGATCTGTTTGCCTTTATTGTGACCATTCTGTTCTCTTGGGCAATCGCATCCGGCGCCAAAGAGTCCACCAGGGTGAACAATGTGTTTACTATGCTGAATTTGGGTGTTGTGCTGTTTGTCATCATCGCAGGTCTCTTTAAAGGTAAGGACTTCGTCTTATGTTTATGTTACACTATTAAATGTGGCATTTGAGTTATCGATAAACGAATCGTGATCTTTCATTGAGTTACATTGCGAATTTGTGACGTCAACCTACCAAGGTTTATCTAAAGCATACCATTTGCTCGATAACATATCGATGGATATGAACATCAGTTTAAAGAAGCGCGATTTACCGTTTATTGGTCTTTGCTGCTTTTGTTTCCATCAATTATTATTTAATTAAGCTGCCATTCAATTTCCCCAATTAATTTGTCGTTTTTTTTTACAGTTTCCAGCAGTAATTGGACTATTCCAAAATCAGCAGTTCCAACGGGTTATGGCGAAGGAGGCTTTATGCCTTACGGAGTCTCTGGCATCATCAAGGGAGCTGCTGTTTGTTTTTATGGCTTTATTGGCTTTGATTGCATTGCCACAGCCGGCGAGGAGGCTAAAAATCCCAAGAAGTCAATTCCATTTGCTGTGATCGTATCGCTGGCGATGATCTTTCTTGCCTACTTCGGAGTATCCACTGTACTCACCATGATGCTGCCGTATTATGCCCAGGATGAGAGTGCTCCACTTCCACACGTCTTTCGCATCTATGGCTGGCATGTGGCCGAATATGTGGTGACAATTGGCGCCATGTTTGGACTATGCGCCAGTCTGATGGGTGCCATGTTTCCATTGCCACGAATTGTATTTGCCATGTCGAATGATGGACTGTTGTTCAAGTGTCTGGGCGAGATTAGCACCAAGTACAAGACTCCTTTCAAGGGCACCTTACTGACGGGTCTGCTGTGTGGTATACTGGCTGCCATATTCAATCTGAGCCAGCTGGTCAACATGATGTCCATTGGCACTCTGTTGGCCTACTCCATGGTGGCCAGTTGTGTGCTGATGCTGCGCTACGAGGTGGACGACCGTCGGGACAGTCGTATTCTTGCTAATGGACGCGTCAGTGCTGACCAGGAACAAACCTGCTCTCTTTGGCGTCGTCTCTTTAATCTCAATGGCCAAACGATGTCCACCAGGCAGACAGCGCGCATTGTTACCGTCATGGTAACCTTGTTCTGTAAGTTGACATTGATGTTATTTAAAGATATTCCTATTTAACTTATTTCCTTTTCCTCTCAGCTATCTGGAGTTTTGTCTTCTCCCAAATTCTAACCAAATTCGAGGAGGATCTGGCTCACACAACTCAATTTGATGTGCTGCTCCTTATATTTGCTAGCATTCCATTGATACTCATGCTGTACATCATCTCTCGTCAGCCCACTTCGGGCGTTCAACTCTCGTTCAAAGTTCCTCTGGTGCCTTGGCTGCCAGGCATTTCCATATTGATTAATATCTATCTGATGATGAAACTCGACATTTTGACGTGGGTGCGCTTTAGCATATGGATCGCAATTGGTCTGGGTATTTTCCTGTCCTATGGCATTCGCCACAGTCGTCTGCGACAGAGAGAACAACGCACCAATTCCATATCCCTGATGCGGGACTCCAGCAATACGATGCTCCTTAGTCAGGATCGTTCCAAATATGTCAACGAGGTGCCACTTATATTGATGCATAGCTCTTCATGAATGCATTCAACGTGTTGATATTTTGATTTGTATTGCAGAAGCCAAGGAAAAGATATTTTAATTAGGCTTAAGATTAAGTTGCTCTTTTTATCATCACACAAATTCACACACACAAACATACCATCATATTTATTATGTATGTAAATATACGTAAATTTCTATTATGCTCGAATCATTTCCATATATATTTATTAATTATAAATATAAACCAAATATTGTTTACAAAGTACAATAAGAGAAGCTTAAAGCAATAAACAAGTATGAAAACAGCATTAGTAATTTACGTTTATATTTATATTTATATTTAATGATGTAATAATAATAAGATATAAATAAATGGTATTGCGAATTAACAAATACAATTTGAATTTATTTTGGCGCCATTTTTACATACTGTTCAAGTTATCTGGCAGATGCAATATAGACTCTGTTAACGCTCTGTGAGTTAACAGAGCTGTGTTGCGCACGCAATTTTGAGTCGTTCCCTTAGATTAGAGTGACCATGCCATTTTTATTATTTGAGCAGCAGTTAATAGCAATTTTGAAATGTTTTAAATTACATGCAATATATGCATGCATGCAAATAAGTTATATTAGTTATTGTATAACATGAATATTTAAGAAAGAATTACTTACTAATTCCACTTAAGCAAGAGAAAGGGAATTTACAATATCTAACAATGGTGTAAACCACAATTATTCACATTGAAATGGCAACTGTCCAAAATAACGGCCAAAGTTCAAATGCTCAGACTTAGCAAAAGTAGTTCATCATGGAAGTACAAGGCCATATCGAACACGATAGGTTAAAGTTTTTTGTTTGAGAATCCACAAGTTTTTTGCGATGATTGGATGATTGAGGATAAGGACGTAAGAGACTTGTTGAGCAAATGCAACAGGTTTGATGTCCTGGCAACTGCTTGTAAACAATAAATTGAGCTCAAGTTCAGCTGTTGCATTGGCAACGCTCCATTCAATGGAATGTTTAATCGATGCTCACTCGAAGGATACAAACAGACAAGAAGCAAGTGCACAACGAAAATACAACGTGGTGAATAAAGAACACAAATAAATAGTGTAAATTCAGCAATGTCGCGTTATAAAAATTAGAAAACTGTGCAAAAAGCTGAAGGATAAACGGTGATTTATCATCGGATCATCGGATCATCGGTAATCAGCTGAATTCTCTGGCAAAATGGGAAATACCGAGAGCAATGTGACCAGCGGAGTCAAGAAACAGGCGGGCGTTTCCACCCAAGCCCTCTACAAATTTGTGAATCTCAAGGGCGGTGGCCTCCTCGTGGACATGATGAAACGCGCCTGCCAAACCAAACAATTTGCGGAAATTGACCATGCGATCAAAACGAAGGTGGAACCCTTTTTATATAACAAGGGCGCTGGCCGTTATTTTCCCATTTCCAAGCTGGTGCTGCTACGCAATCGGGACAGACCCCGGACCAGGCAATTGCCCGAGATACGCGCTCTAGAGAATCCCGATGATGACTTCAATATACACGATTATTGCCCAGATGTCTCCGAGGCGGAATACATCTCGAATCCCACAGCCTATCGATTCGTCTGCTGGGATCTAAATGTGAGTGGGGTTTTACCCCAGTTGGCTCGATACTTGTTTTTATTGAAGAAACGTGTTTATTAGATGCGTGGAGCGGTGGGAGAAACGATATTACATCTGTGTCTGCTCAATGCCTCCTCGTTGCATGCGGATTTGGCCAAGCGACTGCTGAAGTTCTATCCCAAACTCATACTGGACATCTATATGAGTGATGAGTACTATGGAGAGAGTGTGCTACACATTGCCATTGTCAATGAGGATCCAGCGATGGTTAAGTATCTGCTGGATGCCAATGCTGATGTCCAGGAACGGTAAGTGAGGGATTGCAGAATGCTAAATTATGGCAACTTCTCTGATTGTTTACACCGCTACAGCTGCTGTGGCGCCTTTATGTCCGCGGAGGACACAAAGGCATCCCGCACGGATTCACCAGATCACGAGTACGTCGCCTTGCAGCCGATAACCAACTATGATGGCTATGTCTACTGGGGAGAGTATCCGTTAAGTTTCGCAGCCTGTTTGTCGCAGGTGAGAGAAACTGTTGAGTAACTTGAGTAACTGTTATAGCTTTCAATACTCGCTAACTGCAGACGAGTGTTATAATTCACTGCAGATGTATGTAACAGCATCATTGGAATCGATTAATGATTATAAAAGATCTAAATACAGGGTATCTCGTATTCGTGCGTACTTACCTCTTTTTATACCCTGTTTAGGAAGAGTGCTTTCGCCTGGTGCTGGCACGTGGTGCTGATCCAGACTTCCAGGACACCAATGGCAATACCGTGCTCCATATGCTGGTCATCTATGAGAAGCTCGAGATGTTCGACGTGGGCTACGAGGTGGGATCCAATATACATGTGAAGAACATACAGAATCTGACACCATTGACGCTGGCAGCCAAGCTGGGACGTGTCGAGATGTTCTTCCATGTGATGAGCATTGAGCGGGAGATATATTGGCAATTGGGGAGCATCACATGTGCCGCGTATCCATTGCTGATGATCGACACGATCAACGAGGAGACGGGCAACATTAACAAGGATTCGGTGTTGAATTTTGTTGTCTTTGGCGATAAACTGGAGCACTTGGAGCTGCTGGATGGCGTGGTCATTGATCTGCTGAAGACCAAATGGGATACCTTCTGCAAATCTCGTTTCTACAAACAGTTCTACATGTTTGCCTTCTACTTTCTCATCTCGCTGTTCAGCTTCATCTTGCGACCGGGTCCCGAGGCCAAAGACGATGACGATGAGGAACAGGATGGCACATCTCTAACAGCTTCAAATGCCAGTTCCCCCAACGATCTGTACATCAATGGCAGCCTGGGAAGTCTGGCAAGTCAACATACCAAACGTGGCACCTCCAGCACTGAATACAGTTAGTTGCATTCATAGCTTGGATGTCTCTACTCTAATCAGCTTTAATCTTTGATCAGAAACCTTTTGGCTTAACTTCACCGAGTACTATGATCCCAACGAGGTGGAAACTCTGCCTGCCTGGTGGCAAACCTATGCTCAGTGTCCGCTCATGAATCTGGAATCCGATTTGGCCAAACTGCGCATTATAGCCGAGTTAATCAACTTCGTGGGTGCCATACTCTATCTGCTTGTGGCGTTGAGAGAGGCGCGATTTCTGGGCTACAAAATGTTCATCGAGAACTTGGTAAGAACTCTTAACCTAATGCAAATTAAGTCAGAGGAGACAGTAATTCCCTAAGTAAAGGAAGTAACCTCAATTGCTCCTGCTAAATGTAATTTCTGCTCTTCAACAAATGAGGGACAAAAGCTAAACAGCTGTAGTTGGAAAGAAACTAGAAGAATATTGATTGTTTAGCAAGTGAATGAATGGATATCATTCAATAATGAAGGACATATTTCCAGTTAGTTGCTGTGTTCTTCAGAGAAAGAGAGAAGACGAATTGACAGAGCTTAGAATGGATTGAAATAATAATACTCAAATGTTCTTTAATTAAAAACTCTTTAGATACAAAGAAACTTGGCTAAGGTTGGACTTTCCTTTAATAGAAGAAAGTCAACATTTAAACTCTACTAATGTTAACTTTAAACATCTACAACTCTTTCATTCCAGATGACAGCGCCATCGCGTGTTATGTTTCTGTTCTCCTGTGCCCTGATGATGACCATACCCTGGCTGAGAGTGTCCTGCCTGACCGAGATCGATGATCATGTGACCGTTGTGATAATGCTGACCACAGCTCCCTACTTTCTGTTCTTTTGTCGGTGCGTAGATACGCCAAGTGATCTCAAATTGTCATTCTAATAGGAATTCAATGATCTCTTCTGCATTTCTAGTGGCTTTAAGACCGTTGGACCCTTCGTTGTGATGATCTATCGCATGGTAATGGGAGATTTGCTGCGTTTCGTTTCCATCTATTTGGTTTTTGTGCTCGGCTTCTCTCAGGCCTTCTACATTATCTTTCTGACCTTTGACAATCGTTCGACGCCAGAGGATCAGGATGCTGAATCGAATCCAATGCCCTCGCCCATGGAATCTATTGTGGCCATGTTTCTAATGTCCTTAACGAACTTTGGGGATTATTATGGTGCCATGGTGTCCACCCAGCATGAGTATGAGGCAAAGATACTGTTCTTTCTGTTCATGGTGATTGTGAGTGTGCTGCTGGTCAACATGTTGATTGCCATGATGGGTAATACGTATCAGAAGATTGCCGAAATCCGCAACGAGTGGCAGCGTCAATGGGCACGCATTGTGCTCGTCGTGGAGCGAAGTGTTCCTCCCGCTGAGCGTCTCAAGAACTTCATGCACTACAGTCAATCCATGTCCGATGGCAGACGTGCTCTGGTCCTTCGTCTAAATATGACGGTGAGTATAAATTTCCATATATATATATATATATATATATATGCAGAGTGTACAGCAGTGTTGTCTTATGCTTGCAGGACGAGGAGAAGGAGGAAATGAAGGAGGTGCAGGAGATGAAGCGCATACATCAACGCTTCTCCAAGAAGCGACAAATGGAGCGCGAGGCACGCGCCCATCGTCGCCAGCAGGAATACGAGAAGTTCTTTGGCACCATGCCCAAAACGGACAGCATGGATAACAATAATCTCTAAGGTCCTGCGTAGTCTCTGCTCTCTCTATATATAAATTAGTTCAAGTTTTATTGAACCAAAGGCGGTCGCTCGAGTCCTGAATGTTGTTAACCAAATTTGTGCAATAAATGTTTAGTCTATGAGCTGTTTCAACCACCAGCAACAACAGCATGTCCTTGTAGACTTGTGTCCTTAATTGACATTCGTATGCGTATCATAAAACTCGGCTTTACGACATGGCAAACACTCCGCCTTCCATGGGAGGGTGCCAATAATGCGCCATTTGAATGATAATAATCATTTTTATTATGTACGTCTGGCCAATAAATCCTTTTCAAAGGATGCGCGGGCCGAGTGCCAGAGGAAGGGGGAGTGGGCGGCTGGTTCTTCAACATCTCCTTGACAACATCCGTCCGAGACGAACAAGAGCCTTGCCATTCTTCTCATCATTTCAATGTTATGCATCTTGATTACGTAATTGCGACTGTTGCCAAAAGGACCAAGGTGTCGTGGTCCTTTCCATTGTCCTTTCGCCTATCTACTATCTCCTTTCTGCGAGGGTGCAAGTGCAGTCCAAACAATGGAACCTTTTCAGATGGCCCAACATCGATATGATGATCAGCGATCGACGGTGGCGTGGGATCCTTTTCAGGGATAACACACAAAATCTCAGCTGAGAATACACCGGAAACGTTTAGTCCTTATTGTGTGTGTGTTTTTTGTGAATGCTCTAAAGATCTGCCGATCCCATTCCCTGCAAGGTTCATTCATGCTATTGAAAGTGTTAAAAAGCAGCGATCTGGCTCTCTTCAATCATATTGCATCAATCATTTCAATCATTTTGAATCCGTTGCTCAGCAAGCGCAGCTTGACTTTAATTGCGTTTGAATGAAGCAATTAAGGACATGCTGTGACAAGCACGATACTTGCAAAGGCTTGCAAAGACTTGCAGGCACTGCGAGAAACTGATGAGGACTTTCAATAGTTTGAACAAATCTTATAATTAATTATTTGTATTATATATTATATATTAATATTTATATTATTGCTGTGGCAACTCTAGTGCAATTATGCTCCCAAACTGCTCATTTCTCGCAGTGTAGCTGCCTTGGTCAGCTGTTCGAACGGTTCCCACTGCCAGTGGCAGCGACAACCCTTGAACTGCGGTTGCACAATGGGCACCACAGCGCGGCTAGCGGCGTTAATGATATGGTGGCAACCCTTGCCGATCACAACAAAGACTTGTGCAAGCCAACATTTGAATATTTGTCACAGCAGCAATAAGTTTTTCTCAGCGCAGAATTGGCTTTTCGCCTATTCTCAGTTCAGTTCTCACTCTCTCTAACTCGCTCTCACTCGCTTTGATTGTTCGGCCAGTTGATGCTCGACACTCTCGTCCTGTCGCTATGTAATTATAGAGTCCTGGCGAGGTGTCGAATTCGTTGTAAGCGACAATTTAATCACATGTTTTGCCAGCAACCTCGCCAGGACCTTTGTTGCCACACACAATTGTGCCTGCTAATGGGGCAGCTGGCAATGGCAATGGCAATGGCAAAGGGATTGGGATTGGGTGCAGATGGACGCCCACTTCCTTTTGTGTAACCCAAAAAGAAAAAATGTACAAGAATAGAAATATATGTATAATATTTTTTTTATTTATTTGATTTTTGGCAAGGCCTCTCGTTGACCTCTCCTGTGCACTTTCTAGCCTGAGAATAACCGTGCGAGTTTTGGCATGTCCATAAAGATCGTGATCCTGAAATCAGTTTGTTAATTTCCCAAGTCATAAACTCGTCACTCGGCTAAAAACTCAAGTTCGAGCTGCTCGAGAAAGTTGGCAAAATTGTTTAATTACTCAAAACACACACACACACACATACACATAGCACACACACACGCACAACATTGTAAAACAATAAAAATGTTAAGAGTGGAGGAAAATGTTGCCAGCATTTTCCGGGAAAAACAGTTTATGAGGCACGTTTAGCGGCTTTCAAGGGGCGTTGCAAATGACTTTTAAATGCGGCAGTCGCGGGCTGTTGATTGCTTTGATTTTATTTAATTTTTCTTGGCTTTTTTCCCACCTTTTTTTGTTTACGTTTCTTATGCACATATTTATTTATATTTCTTTTAAACTAACTAACACAATTGTTTGGGATTTGTTCTTTTGCCAACGTCGGCCAAACACTTGACAAGTCTCGCAACCCAAACGAAAGTCCATTGGGACTTTCCTTTGGGGCCAAAAGAGAAATGCGAAATGTATTCAAATCAATGGTACATTTAAATAAGAATTATAGCTGGGGGTGCCAGTTCACCTGGGAGTGCCCCCCTGCCCCCCCCTGCCCCCCCTTCTTCTCATCGTTTCTCTCCTCGCATTTCTTTGCATTTCTTAAATCTTTGCTTAAAAGTTTCAATCGTTCTTTCAGTTTGTTTAAACTAAATTATTTATGCAAATATAAAAGCAAAGCATAAAAAAATGCTTGCAATTTATTTTGACAGTTTGAAGGGGTGTGTGTGTGCGTGTGTGTGTGTGTGTGTGTGTGGGTGTTAATGGCAAGGGTTGCTGGCTCCGCTTGACCTTTGTTAACTCTGTTTGCAGTTCAGCTTTTTGGCTATTGATTTACGCTGTCAAAGCAGAGCAAACTAAACTGGGATAAAGGTGGCAACCCTAAAAAAAGGGTTTAATGCTTAGACGATTTATTTAAACTGTCAAAGTGGAGTAACTTAACGATTCCCAATTTAATCTGCAGTATATTAACATTTGTGAATAGGTGGCAACCCTATAATATTTCAAAAAATCTAAAATTATATAGCGCACTTTTGATTAAACTATTGATTTATATTGCCAAAAAAACAAAGACAGAAATTGCAATTAAAACGAGCATAGGTGGCAACCCTAAAAAACGGGTTTAATGCTTAGCCGATTTATTTGAACTGTCAAAGTGGAGTATATATATATAATCTGCAATATATTTACACTTGTGAATAGGTGGCAACCCTATACAAATTTAGAAGATCTTAGCGTCTAAAATTACTTAGCGAATTTTAGTTTAAATAATTGATTTAAATAGCTAAAAGTAAGCATAGAAATTGTAGTTAAAGCGAGCATAGGTGGCAACCCTGAAATGCGTTTTAATGTTATTAAATATTGAATTATTAGAGCAATTAAAAATCGAGTAACTTAAGGTCCTAGATAGAGTCTTAAAGAGCTGTGTATTATATATATTTAGGGTCTATATATCATAGCACTGATTACAGAGTATTTAACTGTGTCATTTCTGTTAGTTTTGCTATTTCTATTTGTTATTTAAATAATAAACTTATGTTTTTCACTGTGATTTGTTTGTGCTTGTCATTTGCATTCGCACTTGTGGACACAGTTCTGAAATCATCTATCGATTAAATGTCAATTGATTATTGAGTGCATTGAATGGAAGGACAATAGATGTTTGGTTAGGTTAGTGAGACCTTTTTAAATGTGGAGTGTAGAGTAGAGTTGAGTGTGGGAGACATATGATTAACACTTTATATAAAATATATACAACTGATGCAGGTGGAAGTTCTCAAAATGATCTTTGATACTTGAGTTTAGAGTGATTGATACACTGAGAACTGTTTGATCATTGCAATTGTCTCTATAAAATAAGTTCTTAGCTTGCTTAGACTTCTGATTAAAATACTTGCAGTAGAAAATAGAAAATAGCAGAGAATATTTAGAATTATGTAATATTACGGGCACTACATAATTATCCATGTGTTTTCTTAGCAATCGCGCACTCTAAGAACTCAGTAAGCCAACAGTAACTCGCTTTGTTTACATACCTTATATAAAACATATATATAATTATATTACTTTATTTACTACTAGCTGAAAGTGTAATCTATAATTTAATCTTAGATTAAACAGAGAAAGTGTTTATGGCATTTCGCCTCAGCTCAACTGTCAAACTCACCTTGGCTTTCTCTCTGTCGCTGCTTTCTACTGCTGCTTCTCCCTTTGTCATTTCTCTTACTCTGCTCTTAGAACACGCCTCGCTTTGATTGGGAACCACTTGACGTTTATTTGTGTGTGTGTGGGGGGGGGATGTTAACAAAAAACCGCAAAGTTTTAATTGAATTTCCTGCACAAAATAATGTTTTGCCACTTGAGTCTCGCGGGAGACGCTAAACAAACAAATCGACAAACGAAACAGACAGACAGACTTGGCTGATTGACTGACTGACTGAATGAGTGACTCACTGATAGATTGAATGGCGATAGGAGGTATGCATACATACTTAAGAGTCGAATTGAAATAAATTCAATTCGCAGAATCAAATCACTTGAGTGAAAATACGCAACACAATAAAAGTTGCATTAAAAATTCCAACCAAAAGAAAAACACACAAACAAATAAATGGACTGAGGTAATGGGTAGGTTGCGTGGTTAAACTGGGCTTCTCTGGGTTTGCGGGGTGGTGGGGGGGTGGGGTGGAATTCAGAAGGTGTCGAAGCGGTTTTCCTATAGATGAAATTCCACTTTGATCTTTGACGGCATTAAACACGCGCAATAAAATCCTTTGACTTTGAAACTGCATCAAACCCATTTGCCAAATGAGTGAAATTAATTACAAGAAGCCACAGCAAAGCATTGACAATTGCAGGGGTATGCACGACTGGAGAGATGCCCTTGAAAAGATTGTTGTATAATGCATAAATGATGCTTTGAAATTTCTATTCATGTGGCAAGTCACAGCTACCTCATTGCCAAATTCAGTTACAGGGTATAATTATGAAAATATCAAAGTGGTTAGCTGTCAACACTTTTGGTTTAAATTTGTGGTTCTGGCATTGACAGGCCTCGCCACGGGTTTATCCTGTTTAGGACCTCATTTGCCCGCTGGCAACGCCCACGCACGCCCCTTTCGCAGAAACATGGTTCGATGCATAGAATGGCTAGAAGATTGGATGGTTGGCTGGTTGACTGGTTGATGGCCCGAGGCAAACCGCAGAATTTTGACACTTTCTTCTTAGTTTTTTTTTTTTTTTTTTTTTTTTGGACAGCTAATTCAGCGGGAATCGTTTCAAACTGTGCTTGTTGGTCGTAAACACACACCGTGGGATTCGGATTTGGCAAGAGGATTCGGTGGACGGAACTGCACTCCAGTAATCGCATCGAGTGGCCACTTCGAGGAGGCGACGTTTTGCGGGCCAAGCGACAACAAAAATTAGACGAAACCAAAGCACTTGAGCGGTACCAACCCCTAAGATTGACCCCTATTACGAAGGAGGCAGCAGAAGCTGACGATATGCAAAAATATAAAAAAAATAATAAAAAGAAGGAAAATTTATAAAGGAATTTCCTCAAGTATACGACGAGAAGCGGCTCTTAAGTGGCCCGTTTCGATTACATGACGAAACTTAAGATGAATCCCGACTTATGAAGTGCCTGGGCTGTGTTACCGTCAAGGTTCGCCATTTGACTGCAACCCTTTTGCTTTTCCCTATTCGCGCTGATTGAGAAATTAACGTCGTTTAGCCAAGTGGCCGATGTGGTCTGGAGTCGCCGATCTGGGGAGGGGAATTCTTAACAATAGGCAACGATTCTGGACGACTTTTGCATATACTGAACATTTCTTAGTTAATCTGTTATGACATCTAGTAGATGTGGATCAAAGTTAAAGGGAAGAGGTGCAGTGGCTTCTCCTAATGAGCTCAAATCGAGCATGCCTTATGAGTACCATCAATATCCTACGCTCTGACAGCTCCTCAATTGCATTTGCATTTTGATTTTTCCCAGGCGAGAACTTCTCCAAGATTCTCACACTTACAACTGGTAAATCTCATCGGGGCGACTGACTTTGCAGGCGTGTTGGCCTTACATGTGGGCTTACACATGTATGTATTTAGCCAAAATATACAGATCCTTTTTGCGCATTGTATGTGGAGAAACGGTTAATTGTTTGCTCAGTGCTCACACAGCATTTCCGGCCAATACGGAAATGTTGCAACAAAAACACATGCAACACAATGTAAACATGAATGCATTTATTATTATTGTTTTATTTATTATCTCTTTCTTTTTTTCCTTTTTGCTGCCTTGGCTGTAACAATTTGCAGCATTGGCCAACAAACACAGAGTTCGAGTTCCGTTGAATTGCAGACAATAAAGGATGACAAAAGGAGATGCTGCACTATTGCTGAGACAGCACAATTGACCAGCCTCGTTTCGGCCAGGTCATATCAGGTGAATGTAAGCAAACGGAAGTCCGACAACATGGCACATGCGACCGCCCAACGATTGGGTCTGTCTCCTCTTCGCACAGCTCTTTGTTTAGCCCCTGGGCTGTTTACCTTTAATGGAATCAGCTCTGCAGTTAGTTGCTTGGTAAATGGCAACATTTTGTTCTTTTTTTTTTCAGCAGAACTAAACAACCAAACAATTGAGGTTCATAACCCTAAAGAATGTCCATGGTTTACTACTTAAGATGCTGCCTAATATGGGAAACTTCTTGAATAGTTCTTCTAGTTGCTTTGCTATGCACTGGAGTAATTCTCTCGCACTCTGTTTATAGGAATATAATTAATAAATATAAATGATAACAATAATTTAAAGTAGTAATTAATAGCATAAAATTGCATTAAATATGAAATACCCTGTAATTTAATAACTGTACATTTCCATGTAATTGATGGCATGTATTACTTTTATGTCTTGTCATTAAAACTAAACTATGTGTGTGAAATAGCAACGTCTAAATTGTATATTTTCCACATGAAAACATCCCAATCCCAATGATATTTCCTTTAGCTTCAGCTCTATTCTAATCACATTGGATAATTTTTCATTTTTTTTTTCGCATTACAAAAGAGAGAGAAATGTTGGAAAATGCTGGGGAAATATATATCTTTAGATTTCGTGTGCATGCAAAATGCTCTTAACTCGAATGACACGTGAAAAGCGCAAAATCTGTTAAGTAATCAAATGGACACGTACGCTGAGGCAAATGTATGTGGGAGAAATGGAGATAATGGGAAAGTGGGCAGTGCAAAATGGAAAATGGAAACTACAAACTGAACAAAGGACACGACTACGTGAGAAAATGTTAGTTGGCATAGTTGGAAAACAGTATTGCCAGGTGCAGGGTATACACTAGGATCAAGTAAAAAAATGCATGTTGATTAATAAATAAATTAATAATAATCAAATGTAATTTGTTCTCATTGGAAAAAAGAAAACTGTTTAAAACGATTTAATTAATTTCGAAAGTCAACACAATTTAACCTCATTTAATTGATATAAAAGACTCGCAGACTTTTGCCTTTTGTTTTGCTGTTGTTTATCTTTATGATCATTGTTATTATCACATTTGTTGTATTGTTCGGGAATTTAATTTAAAAAGGAAATAAAAAATCAAATTGTTTGCTGTGTGCATGTATTTGTGCCTTAACCAGACTCAGAGCCCCAATTCACAATTGAGGAATTCACAATGACAACAACAGCAACAACAGCAACAGCAGCAACAACAGATGGCAAACAATGGAGCGCGCGACTCTCGGGATTTAATGCATTCAGAGATGAGAATGAAAGCGGAGTATGAATGAAAGAGAGCGCGTATTGAATGCAGGCAGGAGAAAGGCAATGCTCATGAAAGGGTTTGGTTTAGGGTTAGGCTTCTCATAATGGGTTTCATAATTACAAAACTGTTGATTCTGCTCTGGACTCTAGACTCGGCTCGAAAATTGAGTGCTCACAAGGACATATAACACCTGACTGCATTGCCATTATGTTTTCACACACCAAAATAAAAAAGAATATAATAGAGAAAAACATATCAAAGCGGTAACTATTCTATGCACATGCAAAGCAACATTTGCATGCTAAAGGCGCGTTGCGTATGGCAAAAAGTAAAAGTCTGTCTTCCTTTTAACTCTTCCTATTCTTTTGCCTTCTCCTGCTCTCCTCCGCTCGTACATCTAATGCTAAGTGAAAAGTAGAATGGTTAGAAAGCAAAACGCTAGCTGAACAAAACTTTTTCCATTACACAACACATCAACAGTTTTTTTTCTTCCTCCTATATTTATACTTTTTTCGGTGGGCAGCACAAAGGAAACGTTGAAAGCGCTGAAAGCTTTTTATGCCCTGCAGGCAAACGGATAAATTGGGTATATCAGTTTGGATAACAGTCATAATCAGCCAACAACTAACATATTATATGCAGTAGCACTCCTTTAGCTAAGAATTCCCTTCTATCTATCTATTAATGAAAGGCGTTTATTGATTTGTATCTAAAATAAAGCTATAAGTGTGGGAATCATTATAATCTAAGCATTACCCCATTTTTTCGCACTAAAGAATATCATGATAATGTTGTTGTTATATTCTTACAATGTTATCACTATTTAATAATAAAGATATTTCAGTTATGCTACTCATTATAATTGATTAGGAAACAGAGCATATTACGTTCCTTCAGGCAAGAAAAACACTTCATTTTGTATGGTTTTTCATAACTTTTTTTCTGTTCTGCATTGTGCAATCAAAGGAGAGAGCTCTCTGTCTCTCTCACCCACACACACAGCTATGGTCTTGCATATAGGTAAACTTTATAACTACATACATATGTATGGACATATATGTATATGTGTTTGTATATAATTTTGGCTAGCCATTCAGGGCGTTTTTCTCATTTCTCGTTTTGTTATTGTGTTGTGTGGCGCATTGTGTCGCTTTTGCTTTTCCACTTTTCTTTACCAAATAAGTAAATAATTGCAGTAATATCCTTTCGTGCGCAAAAAAGAAAGAAACGAACAACAACAGAGAATGGAAAGCGTGTTTCCATGTTCTTTTCACAAACTAAAATGTGCTTTTCACACATACACACACACACAGACACAACTATTGTATGTACATGCGGCTTGTATATAGCACAGAGAGCCACACAGACACCCACAATGGCCTGGGCATACAAAAATTCACACCAAGGCGCTATTGTGATTGGCTGAAAAGGCAAAGCCAACGGGCCACGCACACACATACACACTCTTGCATACACATCAACTCTCTGAGCGTATGCGTTTTAGCTCTCACACTCTCGAAGCTCTCTTCGGACAAATAACAATACATGCCGCGGAAGTGCAGCGCCAGGCAAAACAATAACGGAAATTGTGTGCCCACTGTATGCGAAAAATCAATGCAATTTCAGAGAGAGGAAGAGAGAAAAGAACAAAAGAGAGAGCAGGAAAGAGAGAGAGAGGGAGAGAGCCAGAGTGAGAGGGAGAGCAGAGTGTAGGAGTATGATATGCGGGAGATCGGGCGCTCTAAATGAGGTCGCTGCCGCAAAAAATGGGAGCAGCGCAGCCAAAAACTACTAACAAGGCGACCAGACACGAACCGAGCCGAACAGTGAGCGAGCTGTTGTTATCGTTGTTGCTGCAGCTATTCAGTCATTCTATTGAACACACCCCTCAATGGGCAACAACTACAACTAACAAGGCGGCCGATATAAAGGAGCCAATGGAACAAAGGCAACAAACAGCGTAACAAAGCAGCAGCAGCAGAGAGAAAAAGAGAGAGAACAAGAGAGCGAGCACAACAGACGGCAGTGTGAGCACAGGTATGCGAGAACAAGCAAACCTGGTTGCCATCTCGCTCCGACGCATTCAGTTACCTGTACATAGGGTTGATGCTGCAGCCGATGCTATTGCTTCTACGACTGCTGGGTGAGAGAGGGAGAGTGAGAGTGCGAGAGAGCGGCCGCAGTGGACTCAGCAGAAAACTGGATTTGACTGTAGTCGTGTCAGTCTCAATTATTGCGCAGACAAATCAGTCAGTGTGTAGCTGTTGAGCCGAACAGAAGCAGTAGCAAGAGCAACAGCAAAGCAAAAGCAACAGCAAAACACAGAGAGACAGACGCAAACACAAGCAACGTTTACAGTAAATAGAAAGAAAAAAAACAAGAGACATTGTGAATACAGTGAAGTGACAAACAAGATAACAAGAACAATAACTACACAGTGAACATTGCGAAACAATATCAAGTGATAAACGAATACATAATGGCTACATTATCGTCACATCCCAACTATGGTTTCCATTTGGGCCCCGGTCAGGGTTTGGAGCTGCCTTCACCCGGCGATTATGCATCTCAGGGTTTGGGCAATGCTCAGCTTAGTCCCAGCATGGACATGGATATTAAGCGCGTGTTGCACTACTCACAGAGCGGTGGCTTGGCCGCCAGTTTGGCTGCCATGGGTGGATCACCCGGTGGTGGTCCAGGAGGTGTCAGCAGTCAGGCAGCCAGCAACATGAGCCACCACATGGCACACCACATGCATAATGCAGTAGCCGCACAGCAAACCCTCTCCCCCAATAGCTCCATTGGCTCCGCCGGCAGCTTGGGCAGCCAGAGCAGTCTGGGCAGTAGCGGCATGGGCGGCGGCATTGGCATGGGCGGCTCACATGGTGCGGGAGCGGGATCGGTCGGCGGAAATGGCTCGATGCACAGCTTGGCCACATCTCCCGGCCAGGAGGGACACATCAAGCGGCCAATGAATGCATTTATGGTCTGGTCACGACTTCAGCGTCGTCAGATTGCCAAGGATAATCCCAAGATGCACAATTCAGAGATATCGAAACGTCTAGGAGCTGAATGGAAACTGTTGGCCGAATCTGAGAAACGTCCATTCATCGATGAGGCTAAACGCCTGCGCGCCCTCCACATGAAGGAGCATCCAGATTACAAGTATCGTCCACGTCGCAAGCCCAAGAATCCGTTGGCTGGTGGTCCACAGGGTGCTCTACAGATGCAGGGCAACATGAACATGAATATGAACATGAACATGGCACAACAGAAGCTAGCAGGAGCTGGTGCTGGTCCAGCGGGCGGTGGTTACAATCCGTTCCATCAGCTGCCACCGTACTTTGCCCCCTCCCATCACCTGGACCAACCGTATCCGGTGCCATATTTCACAGGCTTCGATCCCCTTGCATTGTCCAAACTGCATCAGAGTGCGGCGGCCAATAATCAGACGCACAAACACCTGGAGGCACAGCAAGCATCACAGTTGCCACCGACATCATTGAGCAGCTTCTACTCCGGCATCTACTCGGGCATTTCGGCGCCATCGCTGTATGCCGCCCACTCTGCGAACGCTGCTGCCGCTGGACTGTACACCTCATCCTCGACATCGTCCCCTGGTTCCTCGCCCGGCACCATCACGCCCAATGGCATGGATGGCTCCATGGACAGCGCCCTGAGGCGGCCGGTTCCGGTGCTTTATTAGGCAGCGGGTCGAACTGCCCCAGAGTAAAGTACAATTTGCATTGTTGAAGCGTTCCCAAAGTGATCCACTGGTTTTAAATCTTTAAAAGCTCTAAGTAAGCCAAGTACAGTCTAGTAGTTATCTCTATTAACTCTATTTAACTAACTATCATGCCCTATCAAGCAACGCTCGCAAAAGTCTAGTACAATCTTTGCACAAGAAAGAAATCGAAAGAAACATTCCTAGCCAAGAATAATTATAAAAATAATAATAATAATAATAATGAAAATGCTAATTATAATTATAATAATATTATAATAATGAACAAATAATAATACATATTATCTATAATTTATTTGTCACTAAACAAAAACTAATTGTAAATTAATTTTATTTAGTTTTAAGCGTGTGCTCCTTGTTGTTTTTATCGGCACCATTCTCATATCCTAGTTACTACTAGTACTGTGACCCCTTACCCTACACAACCCTCTTTACTACCCTAATACAAATTGTAAATATTACGTCTAATTCGTTACAAAGTCGAAACACAGCCCAAAAATTAATAACAACAGCAACAAAAAAAGAAAGAAACAAACAAAAATCATTTATAAATGTATTATTAATTGTATTAAAATTAAAGAAACGTTAATATTTAAGATGAGAATTGCAAAATATTTAAAAATTAATAAAAAAAATATCGACATTTATTAAAATGACAACAAAACAAACAAAACTTTTATTTTTTCTTATTTAACTTTCATTATGATATTTACAGCGATTATATTACAGATAGAAGAAAGAAGATAAAGGTAAAGAAAGGTCGAAGAAGGGAGTCTTAGTTAGGAAACTTCACTAAAACATTTACAGCATCTTTAAGTTGTGTTTTAAGAAATAAAACTATTGCTATAGTAGAGTTATCCTAAGAGATAACAGACATTTCTAATTTATATAATATTTGCCTTGCCACTTCTGATGAGAAGGTTGCATATTTTGGAATATTGAGATTATTTATAGTACTATTCAATAATATAAAAAATCTTTAGTTTTTATGAGCTTAAAATAGTTTAGATTAAAGCTGAATAATACAATTTTTACTTCACTTTTACTACCTTAGTTTTAATAGAATTATTATCTATTAATATTAAGCTCTCCTGCACGTGGCTTTCTCAGAGAACTAAATAAAATTGGTATCAATAACTTTGCTCATTACTTTTTATTATTTCATATTTTTGTTATTTGAAAAACGTTAATTTGATTTGCACACAATGTGAGAGACAGACAGACTGACAGAGAGAGAGAGAGAGAGAGAGAGAGAGGGGGATATATATATTTGAAGTATTATACAACTATTTGGCGTTGTATTAATTTCTATTGATTAATGCGCTGTTTATTTAACGCCTTGACCAACAATGATATAGGGTATACGATACACAAACAAAGATCGCGCGTTTCGCCTAGGGTAAGGAGGCATCTCTCTTTGGCCATGTGGGGCCTTTGTTTTGGGGCGCAACGGGGGCCCAGGCCATTGAAATCTTAGACGGCAAACAGATCCCACAAACCTCTAGCGTAGCGTAGAAATCAACGAGTTTTCAGTCATTATTATTATTTTTTTTGTGTATTTCCCTCTGCTTTTTATTTCGATTTTAACTTGTAATAATAATAAGAATAATTGCGGTCATTAATAAATCCACTTGCATTGTCTTTCAGTCGTTGCCAACTGTGTGTTGTGCATGTGTGTATGTGTGTCATTGTGTGTGCTTGAAATGTGTTAAAATATCAAATATTGTTTATTTTTGTTGTTATTGTTTCTTTATTCTTTTCTCATTTTCAATTCTCACAGTGTTATAAATTTCACAAATATTTACTTTGCATTGACGTGATATTGAATAATTATATAAAGAATGAATTTTTGGGGCTAAGCTGTTGATAATGTAACCCATACAGGCTCAGAAAAGTGCTGGCAAAGAGAATGAACACTTAATTATAGCTGATAAAATTAATGAGCCTCATCTTAAATATTAATTAATTATTTATTTAATCATTTAATTCTGCTAGAGTTCATTACCTACTTAATATAAATATCAAACTTATGCAATTGTTAGTCGAATGTTTAATACAAATTAATACTTTTTGTGAACTCTTTTACGTTATCAATATAATTGTAGTAAGAATACTATTAAATGATCATCAATTTGCATGGGAATTCCTTAGTGAAACGGCAATTCTTTCAATCTTAAGTTTCCCAAATATCTTCTAATGCAATCTTAACTAGTCCTACAGCAAATCCAAGACATTTTCCGCTACTTGGCTCCCACTGCCAGCAGTTCAGTTGAACCATTTGCTAACTCTGTGTATTTTTATGGCCAGCTTCAGTCGTGTTCCCGGCCCACACTCTGCCTATATAAGTTATATAGCCCCGTTTCGGGGATATGTGTACGAAAATAATTTCGCAAAACAAAAGCCGATGACAAAAACAAATCGAGGGCTATAATATTTTCTTTTTTTACGACTTTATTGGCGGATTAGCGTCTCGCCGTCGCCGGAAAGCAAAAGGAGTGTGCAATCGGAGGTGTTACGCTCACACACGATATATACATATATATATATATATATATATGAATATATTTATATATATATTTTTTACCTGCTCTGAGAAGTACCCGGATTAACCACAGAGAAGGAGAGTTGCGTCGCGACGTCACCGTCTTGGTGTCTGATTTTCGTCGTTTTTCCAAATTGTTTTCGTTTTGTTTTGTTGTCTTTTTTTTTTAAGCGAAACGCTAATCCGGCGGATTAGCGAAACGGATTAGCATAAAGGTGATACAATTCGCTACAATTATTGCCGCGAGGTCGAAGGCAACATATCGTTTTTACATGGAAGGTTAGAATACCATAAACGGCAACAACGGCAACAACAACAATAATGTTGGCAACAACAATGACTACATCCAAGCCTTAGCTGCAAAGGGGTCAAGAAGCAGTTGGCGTTAGCGGGTTGTTGTTGCTGTTGCCGTTCCCTCTCTCTCTCTCTCTCTCCGTCTCTTCCTCTCTCTGTGAACCAGCCCCTGGGCTAAATATGGCGACTGATTCTGAGGCGGAGTTGTGGGCGAAAAAAGAGGGCGGAGAGGGAGCGGCATGTCTGTCGCCAGGCCAGTGTCCTGCGTCTGGTTTTACAGTCTAATTTGTGGGTGGTGGCTTTTGTCAAACTGTTTCACATTTTCTACAATACACAGGGGTGATTCTAGCTACACTGCACAACAAAATATTCAGCTAACGAATTTGTTATATGCATTTTAATGCATTTCTGGATTTTTATTTATTTATATTTTAAAATATTTGTATAAATAGTTAAAGTGTAGTTTTAGATGCTGTAGGAACAGAAATGTGAGGGAAATTAATAGCATTATTTAAGGAATTAATTAAAGTTAGCTAGAAAATATAAAAGTTAATTTAATAATATATTATATTTTTTTATATATTATTATTATATAATAAATAAATTATAAATAAAGGACAAACGTCTCAAACTAACAACATTTGAAGCCTAAATTTAATTGCTTAAAGTTAAACACTAAAAAATTAGCTGTAATTGTTTAGCTAATGCGCATAATATATCAGGCATCAAACTTTTGCTGTCTAGTGTAATTTATGGAATCGGTTTCTGTGCCTGGACGTGAAGCATATTGTTGGGGGGTGGCGCGTGGTTGACAAGTAGCAAAGCGTGGCGGCTTTTAAGTGCTAGTTTGACATTTTTTTGTCGCAGTGGTTGTTGCCGCTTGTTGTTGTTCTTGTTGTTGTGGTGGTTGTTGTTTTTGTTGTTATGGGCAACCGAGCTAACCAACCAGACCGTCAATAAGTCGCAGCTAACAATTAATTAAAAGCCTCGCCGCATACTCGGCGCACTTAGGCAAATGAGCAGCGAAGCATTTGCAGAGCGGCCCACGAGGCGTATGAGTGATGCCAACTGGGACATAATTTGTCAGGGCGCGTCAAAGCAAAATGGCAAATGGCAAATGGCAAACGGTAAATGGCAAATGCAGTGGAGAAACTGCAGTGCAGTCAAAAGGATAACAGCGATTCGTCAGCTTCCTCGTCTCGAGACGCGCTCTCGAGTATTGTCAACAACGTCATTAACATGGCACGACGCCAAATGGAAATTAAATGATGATAAATTTGCAACTGACGACGACGCGACTGATTTGCGTGTGGCAGCGGCAACAGGGACAACAGCAACAGCAACAGCAACAGGGGCAACAGCAGCCTCCTCTTTGACATTTGCATAATAAGCAGCGGAAACTGTGAGGCGCATTCAGTTGTACAAAATTTGATTAGGTGCGAGACATTTCATTTGTCAGGCCGCGGCAAGAAGAAGCGACCTGGCGACAACATCAACATTCACATCAGCATCAGCTTTAACTGCAAGTACAACTACAACTACAACTACAACCACAACTTTAACATCAACATCAACATCAACAACAACGTCAGCGACACTGTGGCCACCGCTGTGTGGCACGTTGTGGTTGCGGTTTTTTATTTGCCAGGCACAACCCTCTATGACGCCTGACATCGATTGATGAGCCACAAAACTGGACGACTGTCCATGTCCAGGTGGTGCTGCTCGATTGAGACGATCAGACGATCAACGCCAGCAGAGAGGGGGCATTCAAATAAGCTGACGGGAGGTGAAACGAGTTGGGATTGATTGCCAGAATCAAACAACTCAATTTACCAGATTACTGTACTCTTGACAGAGTTGCAATTGCCACTGTAATTACTTTGGTAATTAGCTAATTACTGGTTGAATTGAAGAGAGTGTTGATTGTTGGGAGTTTAAATAATGTAATTACTTTCATAATTACTTCAGTCGTTTAGCACATGTTTAATTAGGTATATCAACATATTACTTACTAAATGTTGTTTTAAATACTATAACTAACAGAACAATTACTTTCGTAATTAGAGTATTTATAATGGTAGTTAGAAATATAGTACAATTACTAATGAAATTGCTTCAGTAATTAAAGGTTAATATTGAAATTCTTTAATTGTTTCATTTAAGGAATCTATTTTAATTCTTTTCACAATTCCCTAAAAAATTACTACAGTTCCTATTGTAATTACTACAGTAATTAAAGTACTTTATTGAAAAGTTTAAATACTTTAAAGCTTATCCAGCAACAACTAAGTAAAAGCTCAATTCACTTCAATGCCTAAGGGGTTAGAGCTGCTGGCGGGTGTCCACTGTTCATATGACAATGGTCATGGGGGGGAATTGAGGCGCAGCACATACTGCACGCCAGGATTCTCCACGTGCACGCTGGAACGCCTGCCGTTAGCGTTAAGCTGGCAATCAGGGTGAAGCCATGGCCAGGACAAGGCATCTCTGGCAGCAGTGCGCATCCTTATGCTCATCCTGTGTGGCGATAAATGTGGCTGTCTAATGCATTATTGTTCCTGTCCAGTGAGACGATGATATGAACTGAGGACAAGGCGCCTGGCAATATGGAATTTCATAACTGCTCTCGAGCGTAATTTGTTTCCTGTTTACGCGCAGCAGGACATCTCGCATCCGTATCCGCATTCGCATCCGCATTCGCGTGCGCATTGGCGTATAAATTATTGCCCGAATCATAAGCCAACCCACCACCGCCATCATTAGGCAGAGGCAGGAGAAGAAGCAGGACCACCAACAGGAACAACACCAGCCAGAGTCCATGTGACCCGGGTTAGGCCGTTAGACACCCGGCTATCTCAGACTCTCCTCAAGTGTTTGCCCATTAATTTGCTGGTTAGGGTGGCTCGCTGCAAATATTTGCATAAATTTGTAATAATTTTATCGTCAATTTGTATTTTATTAGCATGTTGCGAGCCACTCAACCACCTTCCACCTCCCTCTCTTTCAGCCAACCATCTACCCGCCCATTGTTCAACTAGCTCTCATCTTTTATGTCTGGCTTTGATTTGTGGTGCTCATCTGTCCAATGCTAATGTGGTTTAGGTGGTTTAGGTGGTTGAGGTGCTTGCGGGTGCTTCATTTCACGATTAATTCATTTTTATATTTTATTAATTTGTTAAAAATTTGTCACTTTGACATTGTTCGCTTTGCATTTTAGTGTTTCGCCCATTGAAAGTTGATGAAGATGAGTGGTTGTTCACTGCAGGCTGTGGAGGGGAATGAAACGTGGAAGCAGCATATGATTTAAGTGGTTAAATAAGTGGGGGTATTCATAACTAATATGAATAGTAGATTTAGATACTATTTACATATTTATCTGCACTCAGAATATCTTCAAAAATTCTTTGTTTTTCATTTGAAAATATTTATTATCTTTCCTCAAGTTGAAATTCTATTAAATAGAGCAATTATCTGTATCTATAGATAGATAGATCAAAGACAGAAAGATAAATATATTGACATATAGATAAACAAATAGACAGATAGATTGAAAGATAGATAGATCGATACAGAGGCAGATATATATATAGACAGATATATAGATAGATAGATAGATAGACAAATAGATCGTAAGATAGATAGATATATAGATAGTTAAATAAGTATCTATATTATAGTAAAAGTAGTAAAGTAGATAGATCGATAAATAGATTGAAAGATATAAAGGTAGATAGATCGAAAGATAGGTAGATATTTAGATCGATAGATAGATGGATAGATATATAGATAGATAGATCAAAAGATAGATAAACAAATAGACAGATAGATTGAAAGATAGATAGATCGATACAGAGACAGATATATATATATAGACAGATATATAGATAGATAGACAAATAGATCGTAAGATAGATAGATATATAGATAGTTAAATAAGTATCTATATTATAGTAAAAGTAGTAAAGTAGATAGATCGATAAATAGATTGAAAGATATAAAGGTAGATAGATCGAAAGATAGGTAGATATTTAGATCGATAGATAGATGGATAGATATATAGATAGATAGATCAAAAGATAGATAGATAGATAGCTAGACAGATAGATAGATAGATTGATATATAGATAAACAAATAGACAGATAGATTGAAAGATAGATAGATCGATACAGAGACAGATAGATATATAGACAGATATATAGATAGATAGACAAATAGATCGTAAGATAGATAGATATATAGATAGTTAAATAAGTATCTATATTATAGTAAATGTAGTAAAGTAGATAGATCGATAAATAGATTGATAGATATAAAGGTAGATAGATCGAATGATAGATAGATAGATAGGTAGACAGATAGATAGATAGAGAAATAGACAAATAGACAGTTGAAAGATAGATAGATCGATACATAGACAGATAGATATATAGACATATATATAGATAGATATATAGATTGATAGATAGATAGACAGATAGATTGAAAGATAGATAGATCGATACAGAGACAGATAGATAGATAGATAGATTGATATATAGATAAACAAATAGACAGATAGATTGAAAGATAGATAGATCGATACAGAGATATATAGATAGATAGATAGATAGACAAATAAATCGTAAGATAGATAGATATATAGATAGTTAAATAAGTATCTATATTATAGTAAAAGTAGTAAAGTAGATAGATCGATAAATAGATTGATAGATATAAAGGTAGATAGATCGAATGATAGATAGATGGATAGGTAGACAGATAGATAGATAGATAGATAGACAAATAGACAGTTGAAAGATAGATAGATCGATACATAGACAGATAGATATATAGATAGATATATAGATTGATAGATAGATAGATAGATAGATAGATCGAAAGATAGATAGATATTTAGGTCGCTAGATAGATGGATAGATATATAGATAGATAGAGCAAAAGATAGATAGATAGATAGCTAGACAGATAGATAGATTGATATATAGATAAACAAATAGACAGATAGATTGAAAGATAGATAGATCGATACAGAGACAGATAGATATATAGACAGATATATAGATATATAGCTAGACAAATAGATCTCAAGACAGATAGATATATAGATAGATAAATAAGTGTCTACATTATCGTAAAAGTATTTTTGTCATTCTAATGCAGACTGCTAATCCCGCTGTTCAAACTCCATTTAATAGTTATATTCACAGCATATTCGCATTTCATTCGGAGTTAATAAAGCAGGAAGTTGATTGTTGCTTCTGTTACGACTTAGGCACGCTCTATAGAATCCCGAGCTGTGCCCCAGTCTCTTATCAGAGGGACTGAGCACAGCAGCTGCGGCTCCAAACGAACGGCGTGTGCTGCTAATCAATACAAATGCCACAATAGTAGTACGAATACAACTTCGAATGAGTGTATGAGTACACTAAGTACTCGGCTCTGACAATCGAGAGTTTTGTGCTATTATGACATAATTAACTCCTCGTTTACTCGACTGGGGATTACATAACGCAAACTCAAAGCTGGCGGGGATTACGCACAATGCAAACTGTTTACATTTTATTTTTGGCAACATAAGAACGGAAATGCAGACAGGCAGACAGGCAAGACAGAGAGCCCGGCTCTAAACGGCTTACCAACTGGCCCAAAACAAATAACCCGTACAGCAACTGGACAGAACAGAGAGGAGCTGTATGGGGCTGGAGTTGAAGAAGGGTATAATAATAACAATAGATAGATAGACCCGTTGTCGATACTCAGCGCCAGCTGCTGCGACAAACCAAAAAGAAAGCAGTTAGAAAGTAATGGAAACAGCAACAAAATTAGAAATAGAAATAGAAACAGAAGCAGAAGATGAAATAGAAATAGAAATACAAATACAAATACAAATGGCAATAGAAATAGAAATAGTTTTTATTGGTAACTGGGTTGCTTGTTTGTCAGCTTATTGGTTTGATCTCATCAATGGGTTAAACGCCATACAGCTGTTGTAACTGTTGTAACTGGCAATAGCTTAGGGATTATAACTGTAACTGGACCTCAGCAAATCTCTGCAACAATGACAATCCAGACCCAAGAGAAGAGCAGAGAGAGACAGAGAGAGACAGAGAGAGAGAGAGAGAGACGGTGCCCACATAATTGTTGCCCATTGTTGATCACTAATAATATTTAATAACATTTTGGCGTTAACTTGCCGAACAGAGTTACCCCTCTCTGTCTCTCCTCCCTCTCCTCCTCATCGCCTTCTCTTCGTGTTCGCATTGAGCGACCGTCTCATCAATGCCTTGACGAATCGTAAACAAAGCAAAATTTGAGTAATCAGCTTCATTCAAGAAACGTGTAGCCAAAAAAGACACAGGGACTAGTTAAATAAAAGAAACAAGCTACAAAAATATGATAATAAGCATCGACGCACCTGGAGATACCCTATATGGTCTTGGATTACAGATGAGCTCTTCATAGTTTAAGTTATTCTCTACTCAAATAATTATTATATAATATTTTGTTGATTCCCAAAATTATGTTGTTCATTTATGCTAAATATGTTCATTTCTTATAATGTTATAAATGAAAGAATATAAATTATATATAAATATAAAAAATGTATGCTTATATTTATGAGTCTTAAATAAGAGCTATTTAAATTTATTTAATTTAATTGTATTTTAATTAAAATACTTTCCTGCGATTAATTTCAATAATTTGTTATTATCTTTAATTTAAGGACATGTCTATAGACCTAAGATGTTTTTTAAATAGTTAATCTCTTGAAGTTCTTTAGTCTCCATTGATAGAAATACCTGAAATAAATCAATAAAATTTACTACTCTAATAGTTAATCTAATAAATGTTTTAGTTTCAGTTGTAGCTTCTACTTGGCATCAATTTATATTAGAATAATTCCAAATATTCAAAGGGTATCATTCGAAATGCTCAGATTGTTGTACAATTGCTTCCCACCCGGCCAGAGTGGAGTGGAGGTGAATGGGGCACTGGTCAATGCCGGGGATTACGTAGGGTACAAGGGGAGAAGCTCACAGCTCACAGCTCACAGCTCTCAGGGCTTCGCGGAGTGGCGAGTTCGAAGCTCTCGATGGACAACAAAAGCGCTTAAATGAAACAAAGCAATCGAACAATGGACTCGCATTATTTTCTAATTTATCGGCATTGTCCGAGTGGTACGGGATGGGATCGGCTTCTCGGTTTGTTCAGGCGTTTCTTGTCCAACAACAACAACAACAACAACAACAATACAAAACACAGCTCATTGTTGTTGTTGTTATTGTTTTTTTGCTTGTTTTCATTATTGATTTAAACAAATCGAAGAGCGAACAAGTGAAGAGCAGTCGGCATCGCTATTAATGCGCTTTTAATGAAGTAATAACAACAACGATGACTCTGACGATGCCTATGGCGAGGAGGATGACGATGCCTCCAAGGTTCATTCATTAGCAGCATACACACTATTTGTGTCCAACTTTATGTTGGTAGTTGATAGTTGGTAACTGTACAAACAGTACAAAACCAGTCAGCAAATTAGCGTTAATCTAACTGAACTGATCTTGGCCACAATCACGACTATTAATTGCATTTTGTCACAACAAAATTCGCTAGTTGCATTCTGGCACGCCATGGGCTGGGCCACGTTAACAACAAACAGAACTAGAGCTACAATTGGGGCTGGGCGACACTTTCGCTTACCTCTTCCCCCTCACTCTCTGTTCACATTTGTGACAAATGTTCCGTTCCAATAATTATGTAAAAATAAAAAGAAAAAAAATAGAAAATGAAACAGTAAATGTTGCATTGGGTTGGGCACACTGGCGACCCAGTTTTGGTAAGGGCTACTGAAGCTATTGAACGCATCCAAAAACAACAAGTGACATAAATGGGTGTGGCATTAGCCAAACAAATAAACGGCCTTTTAGACATGTGAAAAAGCCCGAAAAACTTTGGAATTGCTGAATCCCGCGTATAAGTTAAAGTCTTACAAAGGCATATGTAAATTTTACAGATAATTTGTATAATTCTTTGCAACATTTTCAGATTTTTAGAGTTCAAAACTTAGCATATATATGGAAGTTTGCTATAGAATTGTAATTATAGAGGAATTAACTGTAATCTTGGCATATTTTATGGTAGAGTTTAGAGCAGTCTATAGTTCTTTTATACTAATAATCTTAGTTGATTTGTATTGTTATAATAGCATACTGACTGCTAAAAGTATACTCCCATTATTGTCTATAGACTCAGTGCACCTATGCACAGTGTTGTCGATTGGTCAACAACACTGTCCTGCCATGAGATTACCAGGAATTGTGCTATTCGTTTGTCTTGTCTCTAGACAAGGCTGCGAGCAAACATTGATCTGTCGCGACAAAGTCAATTGAGAACAATATCCTTGCGCCTGGACTGTTAATTAAATGAATGCCTCAAACACAGCGATGCGACAAATTCCTTGGTAATCGGATGGTACTGCAACGTATTGCATATAGAATTAGGCAAAAATCAAATACCATCAAAAATGTGAACAATCAATTAACAGAGAACTAAACGTTGCCAGACTCTCAACGCCATCGGACAATGTCCAACTACTGTTTTGGTAATACCTCGTTGTAGTTGTTCGATTTGTTTGCAAGGGGCAACTCGCTGGCGCTACATTTACAGCACAATGTCTGCGAACCGAATGCTCACTGTACTGCAGGCAGAGGGACTATGTTGTGGCGTTTGTAACCAGCAAGAGAATACGCTTCTACAATTGTGATTAGCTGAAACGATCATTAACATATCTAAAGATATTAATATCTTTCTATGTTTATGAACTGATCTCTCTCTCTCTCTCTGTTTTCTGTAAGCCTCAACTATTACTGTTTCTCAATAAGGGTATTCCCTATTCGACTTAGCTTCTACAATTGTGATTAGCTGAAACGATCATTAACATATCTAAAGATATTAATATCTTTCTATGTTTATGAACTGATCTCTCTCTCTCTCTCTGTTTTCTGTAAGCCTCAACAGTTACTTGTTATTTCTGATTCCCAATAAGGGTATTCCCTATTCGACTTAGCGTGTCTTGTACTGCTTTCAGCTGTCTCACCGTCTTGTTTGACTTAACTGGTTGCTACTAAATGATGGCAAACAGAGCGCAAGTTGCGCTTTTGGGCTCGATTGGCTTCTAATCAGCTGTGGCGGCGTCAACTGGATCTTGGCAGCGATGTGGCAACTGCTAAATGCAACTGTGGCACATACACGTACATACTGTGTACTGTGCAGGCAACTGCAATATGCAAATGAGCTGTAACAACAAGAGCAGCAGCAGAGTCGCCTCTCAACTGTTTGTCTTGGCCATTTGTAGACTTTGTTTTGTTTGAACATTTAATTCATAGGGCTGAACGAGTTTTTCACTCAGTTATTGTTGTTGCTGTTGTTGTTGCTGTTGCTGTTGTTGCTGGCCCGCTTAACACACGATTGGTTTTGTTGTTTAGCACAATCATAGATGTACATGCTCATATATCAACGGACGATCGAACGCATTTCAATGTGCCCCACCCCCCGCATAACACACTCTATATATTGTATATATATATATATATGTATATATATCATCGATTGCTCTGTCTCTGGGGTGCTCTGGCAATATCATTAAGGTTCATTATGTTTTATTTGCGCATCGATGTGTCTGTGTCCATGTCCAGCAGCAAAAGGTGTTTTTCTCTGTTTCTCCTATTTTTGTGTGTATTTCGTTTCATTTTCGCCTTATTGTTTGATTTCTTTTCGCTTGTTTTGTTGTTTTTGTTTACGCTCGACACCATTGCAAATTTTGATACAAAAACCTCGTCATTTATACACATGCGAACATAATTACGTTAATTCATTGTTGCATGAGGGTAGCCAGTTCAATCGCTCCCTCTCTCTCTCTCTCGCTATCTGTCTCCTTTTGCCTTTGGTTAGTTATCGCCGCAGCCCTTATCAAATCATGCGGCAACCTCTGATTTCTTTCTCCTCTACGCAATTTCCTACTTCTTCTTTTTTTGGGTTGATTTATGATGTGACGGAAGTTTAGTGTTTCGGAATTTATTAGACAAAACATTGTGCCGCATAGAGATTCCGATTCCAGAAATCGAATAACGATCGTCTCGAAAAGTGAACAGCAACTGCCAAACTACCAACTTATTGGTAGCAGAAGGGGGGGGAGCAACAACATGGCCAAGCACAATGCTAAAAGCCGCCAGCCAGCCAAAAAAAAAAGGACTCGAAACTGTCACAAAAAGGAGCAACAGACCATTTGGCCCATTTTTGGGTGCTGACAGCCCGAAACATGAGGATGAGAGTGCTCAGTGCTATTTGAATGGCCCATACAAATATCACTCCAAATGCCACGCACAAAAACCGTTGAGACATTTTACGCTGATTCCTGAATTTCCATGTGGAATGCAAACAGAATTCAACAATAAAAAATGCAGTGCAAATCAATTTAAAAACGAATTTTTATAGATTTAATGCAATATTTAAATTTAATATTATCTTAAATTATATATTTATATATATTATAATTATTATTATATTTATATTAATATTTATTATAATATATTACATTATATATTTATTATTTATTTTATTTTAGCCATATAAACATTTTGGCTATTAATTCGCTATACATTCTCACTTATTTAAAATATTTTTAAAGCAATTTGTTTACATTTATCTTAAGAATATTAAGTTGAACTAACTCGCAATACTGCAACTCAATTAAGCACTATTTACACTATTAAATAAACAGTTCTTAGACACTGACAAGAACTGAAAGTTTGCTTAGATTAAGTAAAGAATATATGCTTTTATATAAAACTAATAATTATATATAATATTATATAATTCATTTAAAATCTTTACACATTTTTTTATCACTGCTCAACCCAATATTTGTGTGCTCTCTATGGGCATAAGCGTGTTCCTAGCTAGTTAAATACCTAAAACTATAACTTACTATTACAAATTCAATTCAATTGAGTTGAAATCTTTAATTTTTGTTGTTGTTGAAACCGGTTCAAGTCGGTTACTCCAGCAGTTCCACAAATTACGCAATGAAGCGGGGCAAACCAAATTGAAACTGCGTCACTTACAGTTCCAATTGGCGATTGCACAGGTGTGCCTTTACCTGCACAAACATATAAATACACATATATATGTATATATATATCTGCAAACCCATCGGATGTCGACAACACAGAGTTGTGTGCTTGCTACTCTCTAGTATTTATAGAAATTGGTGGAAGCGGGGGAAGCGGGGTGATAAATACAATTAAATTGAAACAATTGTCCATTATACGAACGTGGCCCAACAAAATACGTTTGCTTTGTCTATTTATGATCTCTTTTCAATTGTTTATTGTACAGTTTTCATTTAATAGAAACATAAACAAAGACTTTGTGCAGAGTTGCATTAGGTTAACGTTTAGGCTCTGATTAACTAAACACTGTTTAAACAATTGATTAAGCAACGTTGGAGAAACTGTAGTGTAAGAGCTGGGTGGGAAATGGAGAATTGTATAATTAATTGTATAAAATTAGATGAAAACAAGTTTAATTTAAGTTCAACTTATTTTCAGAGATCTGCAGTAAGACTTCAAACATTTAAATAGATTTTTAAAGCGCTTTACTGATCGCTTAAGCTAAAACGCTTGGCTAATCAAACTCAATCAAAGTACATATCAAAGCATGGCCAGATTGCAACAAAGTCCTCTTCCTATTACCTTTATTACGCCTGTCTGATTCCATAATTTTCATTTGCTATTTGCTATGTCTCTCAAATGGTGCGATTTGTTTGTTCGCCGATCGCATTTAATAATATTATTTACACTTTGTTGCATTATTTTTTGTGTGTTTCTTCTAACTTATATTTTTTTGTATTTTGTTTTTTTGTTATACACTGATTTGGGGCGTGAGTCGTGTGGATTGTTGTCAAGGACGATTTCCGGGCAGCAAATTGCAACCCCTAATTGCTGGCCACTTGAGAGAGGAACTCGGAACTCGGCACTCGGCTCAGCTGCGCTTATCTGTGTCAGCCATCAGTTGGCTGAGTTCTCATCCGCACAGCCATTCCACTATCAGTTGAGGCTAATCGGCAAACAGTTGCCTTCTATGTCCTTGCATGTGCTTGTATCCCTGTGTATCCTTCTGTCAGTTGCAGGGGCTAATTTCATGTTTATCGCGGCATCGAAATTAACCAGACACCCAAAGGGGCGTTTGCTTAGCTTTAGTTTTGCGGTTTTCCTCTCTTCTTTTTATACCCTGTACAGGGATATATTAACTTTGTGAAAAAAATTTTTGTAACAGGCAGAAGGAAACATCTCCGACCCTATAAAGTATATATATTCTTGATCAGCATCAACAGCCGAGTCGATTGAGCCATGTCCGTCTGTCTGTCTGTCCGTCTGTCCGTCTGTCCGTCTGTCCGTCTGTCCGTCTGTCCGTCTGTATGAACGCGTCGATCTCAGCAACTATAAGAGCTAGAGACACCAAATTTGGCATCAAGGTTCCTGTATACCATACGCAGATCAAGTTTATTTTAAATTTTGGATACCTCCCCCCTTCCCCCGCAAATCGAAAAAAACGAATAATAGCCACATTTTTCAACGTAGACACTTCTAACTTAACAGGTGCGTTAAGAATGATATGTAGAAGGAACGCTGAAAGTTTCATCAAGATCGGTTTGTAAATAAGACAGATAATCAGCAATAAAAGTTATTTTTCCACGGAATCTTAGAGCAGCAGGCAGCACATGTGTGCGAGCGAGACAGCGAACGACTGTGACACATGCGTCTGCTTACCATGTGTGCATATTTGTGCGAGCGAGATAGCGAACTACTGCGACACAAGCTTAAGTAAATTAAGTGTCGTAACACTCAGCTTTTGATTGAATATGTATAAATATGTGAAAGTGAGCTGCTATAAGCAAGCAAAGAATTCATATGCAAAATGAGAGTTTCAAAGGGGTTTTCTTTAAACACCTGTTATGTTCTTACTTTTATTTTAATCAAAGTATCTATTATCAAAATACTCTTAATATAGAAGCCTGTACAGGGTATTATACTGTCGAATGCGGTCGACTGTAGCCTTTTCGACTGGTTTTTTTATAGTTCTTTATTTTATTTGTGACTCTCGCAATTCACATTGGCCTGCTGCTGTTTATGGGCCAATTTGTTAGTTCTTTTGATGGCCGTTTACCGCTGATTTGGTTATCTGCACTTTATGTTTATTGCCATCATTTGCCTAATTGCCAGTTCCCAGCACCTATAGCTTTCTTAGTTGTATTACATACAGATCAGTGAGACAATTCGCATAGTCTTCATAGGCTTCTTCCATTTTAAATCTATTTATCCGCTTTTATACAGCGTGACTTCCTCTTTCTGTGCTTTGTACTCGGTGCCTTGTGCTGAACCTGCTAATTATGATGAAATCTCTTTTCACAACATATTATCAAGCCTGTCCGACTGATACATTCAGTTCCAAGTGCTCATCGAGCAATCAAACTACCATATATCATTTCCCTGTCTACAGAGCATCTATGATTCGTTCATCATTGATCATTGTTTGCTGTTGTTCGTTTTTTGTTAATATTGATTATTGCATTTAAAATTTTCCATATTGTTACGATCCATGAATCGCTTTATATTAGCCTATGAAGTTCACAGTTGGCATTGCCAATTAGCATCGATTTTGACTCAGTTTGGCTACATTTGGCTTCATTGGCAACGACAATTCGCCATTGTGGCGGCAATTGTTAAGCTGGCCATTGATTGGTAACAATCTCAATATCAATTTACAAGTATTTCGATTGATACCCTGCAGTGGAAATCAACGCAAAGTACTTGGCAATATCATACAATAATAGCAGTGTTTACAGGGTATCTAAAAGCACTGCAAGTGCAAGTGTAGCAGCTTCATAGGTTGGCAGACAGTTGCCTAAACCTCAACGAAAGTCTGTCCAGGGTATATCCCAGTTGTGTTCGCTTGCCTCCGCTGCTGCGCATTTCCATTTGATTGCTATTTGAAAATCTGTTCTCACAGGATAACAAAAAATAAAAAAAGAAGGCTACGCCTTGGATCCACAAGCTCTGGACTTGGTCTCAATTGCACCCACTTAACGGGATCGCACAATGAAAATGTTTTGCGTCGCTTTTCCTACCCTTCCCACCCGTCCGTCCGTCCGCCTTCCTCTCTGCCAGCCTATGACCACTCGACCAAAATCGCGCGCCCATTAGAGCGTGTTTAATGTTATTTATTCATTAGGTTTAAGTGTGCGCGAAAAATAACAATTACAAAAGCAACAAAAAAAAAAAATAAAGTAAAATACGAAACGTATTTTTGTTGTGCGGGGTCAGATTTCCCGAATATAAAAAATAGAAGAAATAAAAAAGAAAAAAAAACGATAATTGAGTGGCAGCGTCGTCGCTATGAAAATACGAGTGTACTCAAAGCATATTCATTCACAAAGGACGAGCATATTTTCGGCAAGGATCTCGCCGATTCTCGAGCAGCTGTTGTGGGTTGTGAAAAGTGCAGGAAGTTCGCCAACCATAAGCGCCAGTGGCAGCTGTGCTATCTCCGTGTTATCCTTACACAGACAGCACTCAATGGAGGCCATTATTGTAGCCCAAACAAGCCGCAAAATTGGCCAAAGAATGAGCTTAATAACCAAGTGCTTGTTGGAATTCCAAGCACTTTTCAGGCAAAACAATATAACTACTTTTATGCTTTACAGTTTCAAATGCATTAAGTCAAATGGAAAAACATATTGTAAACAGTTTCAATAGAAACTCAATTGGAATACTTTTTAAATAGTTGCGAATTTGTTTATTTAAAATATTAGTGATATTCGCTGCCTATGTGCTGTGTTATGTAAAATAACAATAATGATTATATGCAATATAAATATATGGGAAGATAGATAGTAAACTTATTACAAGGTAGGAAAAACCTTATAAGTAGTAAATAGTTATGTCTATTTTTTAGGAATAGCTTATACTACTTAATCTTAGGGAAATATTTAACATATCTATAATGCCAGTTACGATATAGTTTATGAATACGTTCTATTCAAGTCTAAAATGAAATTAAATGATTATAAATATATTAATATAATTTGCAGAACATTTGTAGAATTTATAGAATATTTAGGGATAAAGTTTATCAAGTTAATAAATTTTATATTTTATTTATAATACAATTATAATTTAGATTAAAATTAGATTTAAATTAAAATTGAGTTTAAGCTTAATAAATATATAATAAGTTTCATATAACTTAGCAAGAACTTAGCTAAGAGTTGCACGAGTTGTTTTAAGTAAACAAAAGTGTTAATATGTGTTCTGTAAATATTAATTAAGTTCACTTAAAACTATAAACGCTGTTCTACCTTCCCTATATAGTCTAGAACCACAAAATCAGAGTCGCTTTGTGGTATTAGACCAGGGATAAACACTAGGCACATTATGGCCAGGTGTTGCCAAGCTGGAACTCCGTAAAAAGCAGCCAAACACACATGGCAGACACACACACATACATGGCAATTGTAGCGTTTGAGAATTATGCGCTTGCAGGAGCATGAACAGCTTCCCGACTGAAACTGAGACGGTGACTGCAATTGAGAGAGGAGAGAGAAGAGGAGCAGAGTGGAGAGTGAGAAGAGAGCAGCAGCAGCAGAGTCAGCCATGCAACTAGCGAGAGTTGCAGCACTTGTGGGGCTTTCATTTAATTAGCCACAGCTGACAGTTAGCTAAAGAAAGCAGCAACAAGGTGTACAATATATGCACACACACTCACACACACACACTCACAGACACACACACATACACTCATACAGTGAGTCAAAGCTGTATGTTAACGTCGGCAATCGAAACGAAGTCAGAGTTTTTTTTGAATTGTAAGTTGAATACTGAAGTTGCCGCACTTGAATTGGCATGCGGCCAGCTGTTGTGTGTGTGTGTTGTGTGTGTGTGTGTGTGTGTGTGTTGCATACACCATGCCCGCAACCAGGCCGAACCACTTGACTGCTGCTTCAATGGCTACAAAATGCAATATAATATACAATAATGACATTTCACTTTGCAATTACAATATAAATTGCGCGGGCCTTAAACGGCTTCAACTTGCGCCAAATGCACTCGAAACATTTCAAGTGAATCCACAAAAAAAATTACAAAAATGAACAATAATTTTATATATGATTCCAGTTTTTATATATATTTTTTTTTTTCATTTTTCATTATGCAATAAATCAAAATTCTGTGAAAAGTGCAGATCCAGTCAAGCATTAAAAATTAATTATGATACTGTTGTGCTCCCTCTCTCTCTCTCTCTCTTTCTGTCTCTGTTTTTCTTACACTCTTTCTCACTCTGTAGGTTTTGTATGATTTATTGAGAAGGTAACTTCCAGTCGTAAAATTGAGTTATGTAAGGAACCACAGTGGTTCTTAGGGAAAAAAACACAACACACACACCCTGGAAAATTCGTTTGCAGGCGCCAAAATGTTTGCCAAACAAAGCGTAAATTATGAAAATTATGAATTGCATTGGTTGACTAACATATAAAGCATTTCCAACGAGAGGCCAGACATATGTCTTAGAGGGATTTTCCACGTTCTCTAACCATTGTCGATTGTCTGCCAATGACATCTTTATTAGTTTCCACAACGTTGCGTCCAACCATGGAAAATGTCAAAGAATTTATAATGAATTATGATGAATTGGCCGTGGCAATTCGAGCTAAAGAGTTGCTGGCCCCCTCAGAACAACAGGCAACAAAAGCCAATTATAAACTTAATTTGGATTAAACTTAACACAATGGCATTTGTATTCCCTATTCAGCTGCTCGACATGAACTGAAATTGGTTAAATTTATTAGTGTTTCATCTCTTCAAATTTAAATAATTGAAATGTTACTAAATTTGGCTAGAAATATATATTATGTAGCTATGATGACTAGACTATAAATTATTTAAATAATAATTTGATATACTTGCATATATATTGGACTTGTCTATCGTAAGATTATACTTAAATTCATGTTTTAAGGATATTTTCAATTAGTGAAAGTATATTAAAATATATAATATATAAGACTGTATAAAGAAACAAACTCAAGTTTGATTAAGGCAGAAGTAAAACTAAGGAAATTTTATTATTTATTTATTATTTGATATGCTTAAATTATAATGTATTTATGGATTACTTGAAGCCTGCTAATCTTATTCTTAGTCTTGTCAAAGTTGTAACTATTGCATTATAAAATTTGACAAAGCTTCAGGAATCATTTCAAATTCCTTGACGTAATCTGGAATGATCTTAACTGGTAGCCATTTGCAGTAGCAAAAAGATACACACACACACACACAGGCATCAACATATAGCAGGCTAACACATACGTAAAGTGTTGGCTTTGGCTATTTGGCCTGAATGGCGGCCGGTCTTTTGACATGGCCAGTGACATTTGAAAGCGCTTTAAACTTCAAACTGAGTCGCATTTTGACATTAATTGTGTAAATTCTTTAGGGTCACCCAATTCAAATCATTTCAAATCGATGCTATAACAATTGCGTCAAATTAAAATAAAAAAAATAAAGAGAGAATAACAACAACAACGACAAAGTCAAGCCAACCAAGTGCCCTGTCCGGATCTTAAAACTGGAGCTGGGTTTGGGCTGGGTTTTGGACTGGGTTGGACCTCAATGTCTTTTGGTCTCTCTCAAGTGGCACGTGCTTTTGTTGGTGGTGACGGTGAAACCGTTGCTCGGCATTTGTCTCCGCCATTGGCATTTGTCTCATTTAGAGAAAGGTGACTTTTCAAAAGGTGCTTATTAAGATACACACACACACAGTCTTACAGTATCTATGTCTCTATGCATAACAAACTGCGCACAATGAGCGTGGATGCCAGAGATTGATTGTGCGACGCCATTTTGTAGCTCTCAAGTAGCTGAAAGTCTAATAACTAAACTGGTATTAAGATGGATCTATTAACATCTAAAAAATGGAACGTAAATGTTGTGATTGTCTGCCAGAGATTAGGTTTATTTTTTTTGGTAACCTTAATGTTGCAAGCTTTCGAAATTATTCAATGAAAATGTGTTGCAGAGGATTAAAATATAGACATATTTAATATTGTAAAATATATACCGTAAGCTGACAGAGTTTAGTAAGCAGATAATTAAATAAAAGAATGTGTAACCGATTTTAATATATATGTATATATTTATTTATTTTAATTTAAATTTAATTCCAAATAAAAAAGTTTTATATTTAATTACATTATCATCTTTTTTATTAATTTTAATTATTATTATTAATATATTTTTGATTTTGCTAAGCTACGGCAGATTTTATAATATATATATTTATTTATTTTAATTATAATTTAAATCTAAATAAATAAGTTTTATATTTAATTACATTATCATCTTATTTATTAATTTTAATTATTATTATTAATATTTCTAAAAAGTTTCTAAGCTAAGACAGATTTTAAAATATATTTATTTATGTTTTAAATTCTAAATTTAATACTAAATAAATAGGTTTTATATTTAATTGCATTATCATCTCATTTATTAATTATAATAATTAATATTATTATTATTTATATAAAGTGGCTGAGACCGTGAACAATGACAGCTTTACAGCCAAAAGTACACTAATACATGTATACTTACTAGCACACACACACAGACAAGCCATAAAAGCTTCAACATTTCTATAACTTCTTTTATAGCCCTCTCTATCCCTCTCCCTACATCTGTCTCTATCCTTCCCATTCCACTGCAGGTCCGTCTAGCCTTGCCTTGGCTCACAATAATGGACAAGTAATTAACACAAATCGCAAATTATAACAAATCCCAGCGCCAGTCCGTCTCACACAACCCCTTCCCCCTCTTGCCATTCGATTGCCCCCTCAGCCCGCAGCACAGAAACGTACATAAAGTTTTCTTTATTTTCTTACTTGTTTTGTTCCCTTTTGAATGGCCATTTATCATTGAAACTATGACGGGCCATTTGCTACGCGAAACGGAAGTGGACAAAAGTGTCCATCTAGTATCGAGGCATCGAGGCATCGAGGAGGCAGACTCTGTCTCTGCCTTTGCCACTGTAGCCAGTTTGTTGTCCATTTATATTGCGATATATTTAATGTCATTCTCAAGCAACCAGTCTCAACTACAGCAGCAGTAGCTGTACCTCTCTCTCTGTCCCTCTTTAGCTGTGCAGCATCGCAAGTATGTGCAACAATTTGACCGCAGTTGCCGCACATTTGAACCCAAATTACTTCAGATAAATGCGTACTTAATTTGCAGACTTTGAGTGGTGGTATCAAAATAATAATCAATGTTCCATTATCCTTTCAACGGCAGGCGAGTCGAGCGCTCCGCTGCGTGAAGATTATAAGCGACACGTCCACGTTGGCCCCTTTACCTTGGTCCCTAAGGCGCCCCATTCCCTTGGCGAATTCCAGTTCAACTCGTTTGCAACCTGAACCCTTCTCAAGCCCATTTGCTCTCTCTCTCTCTCTCTCGCTCTCTAGTGAGTACTCTTTCTCTCTCGCTCTCTCTCGCTCTCGCTCACTCTCTCTGTGTGTGTGCTTGTGTGCGAAAAGTTTGTCTTTCGTCTCCCTGTTGCCCGAGGCGGCGCGAAAATTTGGACATGTTACGTGTTTGCCAAAGTTAAATAGCTGCCGCTTGGGTTCAAAGGTTAAACAAGGATTTGGCATGTTTTTCTAGACATGCAAAAGTGGCAGCTACTCGTAAAAGCAACTCAACATCGCAGTGCCACAAACGAAACGAGTCTTTTGAGCACTCTGATTGGCCTACGCATGAGACCATTTGAATACCCTGTAGCAACGTATATTAAATATATTAATCGAATTGGAAAATTGGTAATACATCAATGTTTCACTTCAGTAAACAATGTGAGCTAAATAATAATATAAAATTGATGTTTATGATGTTATCTACAAGTATTTAGAATTATGCTATTTGATTGTATAAATATCTGCAACGATTCCAACTAAACTAACTTGATTCGAAACAAATTAGAAAACAGATTATTGTAGCTACGAATGTGTTTTCTTTATATTTACAGAGTATCCCGTTGTTAGTTAGACTACACTTGTATGCATATTCCATTTAAAATCTTAAGTGCCTTATGCAAATCCAATTTGAATCAGTTAAATAGTCCGCCAGAGGCAAGACAGGTAGGCGTCATCATCATCATCATCAACAACATCATCATCATCTTTATCAGCTTCAGTTTGATATCGAAATCGATTTTGATTCCCATTGTATCAAGTGGAGAGCACAAAGACGGCGACATTAAAACAAAAGTAAATCACAGCTTAGCGTCAAAGATGTTAATTTTATGGGAGCTACGGCTACCTTTTCGGCTTGTTCACAACCTCTTTCTCTTTCTACCACTCTCTCTTTCTCTCTCTCAAATTTATGCACCTACTGTGCGAAGGGGGGCGCGCCAACTCATAAAAATCGAAATATGTTACAAATCGAACACGAAATATCAAAAATTATGTATGTATAAGAAAAAAATACATTGATTTTGGTTCAAATTTTGGAGCGTGTGATGCGTAACGGTCAGGGACTACTGACCATTGACGATCCCCGATCTGTGTACTACGATCGTCAGCATCAACAGATCCCGCATCAATGCTGCTCGCCTTTTGTCACACACACACACACAATATGGTAAAGAAAAACTGATTTGATAAACAAAAAAGCAAAGCAATGGCAAAAAAAAAAAAAATGAAAAGCATCATTAGCATGGTTTCAATCAATATATTGATCATCTGACTACCAGCATTTAGTTGATATGTGATCTGTGTTCTGTAATCTGTGATCTGCGATCTGCGATCTGTGTGAAATGATCGAGAGTCTATCCCAATGCAATTGTAAAAGCGGGTCAGTTCTTTTGCTAATGATGTTAGCTAATTAATGTTAATGACAATATAACATTTAATAACATTCCATGCAAGTTGAAGCAGTCTTAATTGTAGGAAAGTGTCCACATAATAATAATAATAATAATATGTTTAATTTGTAATTTTTTAATAGTTGCTAAAGTTGAAAAAATTATTATTATTTTATTTTAAAAAATTCTAAATATAACATTTAATAACATTCAATGCAAGTTGAAGCAGTCTTAATTGTAGGGAAGTGTCTACATAATAAAAATAATAATAATATGTTTAATTTGTAATTTTTAATAGTTGCTAAAGTAACAAGAATTATGATTATTTTATTATTTAAAAATTCTTAATAGATTCAATTTAATATTATTGTGAGATATATACTCCCTATACTCTCTGCTAATAAATGCATTCAGCTCTTGGGAAAATAGACCTATTGACTATTTGAAACTCAGTTAATGAGTTTCATAATTTATTTAGAATTAATGTCTGATAAAATCTTTGTTATTATGTGTGTCTAGCGCCAGCTCTAGTTGCCAGCAAGACTTTCCAATAATTCGTAATTATTCTAACTTTTTGAATCTAAATAAATAAATTTGTTATATTTTTAAGTTGTAAGTAAACTAAGTTAATATTAATATATAATAAAATAATTAAAACAAACGAGTTAATATTTAATAACTCAATTAAAGTATGCTTATAAAAGTTGGACTCAGTAATTGTGACTTAATATTGTTATTAGTTAGTTACAGCTGTTACTGTTCTGCTGTCTATATGTATGTAAATTAAATTAATTATTATAATGAATAATTCAAAGAAATGAGTAAATATGTAATAAGTCAATTGAAGTATACTTATAAAAGTTAGACTCAGCAATTATATGTTAATATTAAGCTAGTTAGTTAATGCTGTCACTCTTGACAACTGTTTATCTCTTATCTATAGCCTGCAACTCATACCACGTTTATCTCACTGCTCTGGGCAACTTGATTAATGCGAAATCCAATTAAAATATTTCGCCATGATTTTCAATATGTAAACATTTTAATTTACATTCATGTTTAGCTCTTTAAATGCGAACAATGCTTATACATTGAATCGCGTTTATCGTCAGAGATTTGGAGCAATTAGAGGAACAGGGAAAACAAATGCAAAATATTAAAAGTGTGTGCAGATACATACTATATCAGTGAGTGTTCTCTATGACTCTATGACTCGTATGGTGTGTATGGATGGGTGTGGTTGCTGGTGCTGTAATTAATTTACGCCACTTGACTTTTGGGGCACACAATGGGGGCCCACGATGAACCACCAAGTTGTGTTGATGGCACCAGGCGGCAAGCGGAACGGAAACGGATGCGGATGCGGATACGGAAATGCCAAAGCATGTGGAAACATTGGCCAATGTGAGTGGAAAGGATAATGCTGAGGCAGTAATTAAAAGCGGCATGCAACTAGCTAAGCTGCGGCCAGGTATCTAAGGTATCTGAGGCATGGTCGAGTGCCAATTGCTGTGATGCAATTTGTTTTTTTTCTTTACGCGCGACTCGCTGTGCTAATTGAATGTTTGCCAGGTGGACGAGCCAAGGACTAGATTTGCATACGCTGCATTTAAGCCAAAAGGATGCTTAACAGGACTACAAATAGTAGCATGAGTGGACCATCTGGTTAGGTCCTTGTTTTGATGAGCGCTTACCGCTAAATGCGTCTTAGATGCGGCCCATTGTCTTTGGCCAGGATAATGCAGGACCTCCCAATATGACTGCGTTGACAATGCGACATTTGTCTCAATTGTTGCGGTCGCATTCATCGCATTTCTTTAAACTAAAAATTACATTTTTAAATACGCAATTGTCCTTTTTACATTCTGTCTTTCTGTCTGTCTTTCTGTCTGTCTGTCTGAATGGCGGGTTTGCCTTTTGAAGCATACCACAAAACAATTGTCAATTGTCTTGCACAGCCAAAAGGAAATTTGCATTTTTCGTACTACTTGTAGTTTCAGTTTCAGTTTGAGTTCTTTCCACAGAAATGTGAACTCGTAACTGTCTGCAGAGAGGCGAAGACCCACCGCAAGGCATCGAAAGAAGGTCATAAAACTGGCTGAGACCAGACGACTTACGGTAATAAACGCCGGGGAATGGAAACGGGGTATTGAGGTATCAGGGAAACGGAGAATTGCAGAATTGCAGAATCGCAGAATCGTGTAGAATCGCGTGCCTTGAAGCAATATTTACATATTTGGATTTGGTTCTGGGCTCAGAGTACGAGCCGTACGATCCGTACGATCTGTAGGATCTGCACTAAACCTCACACCTCTCTCTCTCGCCCTCTCTCTCTCTCTCTCTCTCTCTCGTTTGGCGAGCCATGATTTATAACGTTTGTAAAAATATGACAAGTCTGTCATATAAATTCTCATATTGTTAGCATACCAAAACATCGTTTCGACTCATTTCCTTTGTTCAACTGCTGCAACACGCGGAAACTGGTCAATGCCAATGATGCAACGCCCTCTAGAGTTCCACACCACCTCGTTGTTGTGGTGGCGATGTTGTTTTTTATTTTTTTTGTTTTTGTTTTGGACTCCTGACTCTGTTAAACAGTTTCTGCAAATGCTGGCCATCCTCACGTGCTGCCTGCTGCCTGCTGAATGCTGCATGTTGCTTATTCCATATTCCATGTTGCATGTTGCAGGCGAGTCAAACGCTTTTATGCCTCTCAAGTGCCAACACAGTAAATGGCACATAAAAATATTTTCAATTTCAGTTTCGGTTCTTTAGGCCATCGCCAAACAGTACAAGAAGTTACGTACTTTCAAATTACGGAAGTCACTTTATTACCCGTTCAGTCGTTCTGCCGTTCTGCCGTTCAGCCGTCCAGCATTTTAGTCTTACCGTCTTTCTCCTCTGCTTTCTAGCCCTGAACTGTGTGTATAGCCCTGGGCACTCATTAGAATTGTTTTGTGGCATTAGAAGGTGTTATTAAATACATAGACAAAGTTTAAGTGTAAGTAGTTGTAGGTGCTTACACCTTGATTTCGTTAATTAACTTTTTCGCGAAATTTGTATGTGAAGGCTTGAAATACTCTTACTATTATTAATTAATTATTAATTATTATTATAAAAGTGGCAGAATACCTGACTTATATGCTTATATCAAATGATTGTTTATTAACTTTTGTTGTTGAGTTAAAAGTTCTATTAATAAACATATCTATAGGGTAGATTGACAAATATAAATGAATTGAGATTCTGCTTGATTAAATTGTTATTTACATTATTATGAAAGTTGAAAAGTATGCTATACTCTCTTGCAGATATAGATACGTTTATTAATACATTAAATTAATTAGATATTTAAGTAAATAAACAAATTAACAGGCAGAATAAATGAAAAACATCAAGTATCTTTTGGTATAAGCAAGCTGAAGTAAAGATACTTAATATACGTCATAAACAAAAGCTTTATCAGCTGCAGTTTGACAATTTTCCATTAATATAAACTATAAAGTAAAGTAATATTTAATTGATATGTGAATGAAAGAAAGTATCTGCATCCACATTTGTATCTTTAAGTACGCTACGCTTTTCGCTGAGTTGCATGTATTACGGACTAAAGTTATTTCCTATGAAACTCTTGCATGTGTTGTTAGTCCTGTGAGATTTACTTGGGCCAGGGTGTTGCTTACCTTATGACAAACTTACACACAACACCCATTTGAGGCAAGGGGCATCGTAAAAGTGTGGCACACAGTGTCAGTGTGGCAGGAAGAGGGATCAGCAGTCAGTGCTTCGGGTAGGAGTGATTGTGAGGCGTATTTGTGACCTAAAGTTATTAGACAAAGTGACCTTTTCACATAGCGCAGCGGCAGTGTATCCCGTATCCTGTATCCCGTATCCTGTAGCACCATAGATCGTAAAGCATTTTTGGCTAAGTAGAAACAGATTTCGCTGGGCGTTTGGGAATTTCCTTTGGCAAGGACGCGTGTCCGGCATAAAAGCTAAATGCCCAGCGTTGGCCATTGTTTGGCCTAATGCTAATGCCTTGGCAGTGTTCGGCCTGTTTGGCCTTATTAGTGGGTTTATTGAGCACAGGAATTTCCACAATTTAACCCGAGACTTCCGAGAAACCTAGGAAAGTAACCCAAAAACTAGTAGCGATTAGCGTTCTCGACTCAATTCTTGTCAAAATTCACTTGAAATTTCACACTTTAATGTTGAAATGTTTGTTGGCCGGCTGCTGTTCGATAACAGCCGCAAGGCTATGTGTATATCGATGACAAGGTCTATCGAATTTGATACCATTGCATCCATAGGAGTGTGTATTTGTAATCTTTGAACTCTTCGCCCCGTCTGACATATTAGACAATTCAAAATACAACAAAATACAATGGCAAAAGCGTAATACAAAAACATTAGGAAACAATTGAAATTGTTGAAATATAAATCCCCTCCCCACACCACACCTTCCCTTCACTACACTACACGCCGCTACCCCCTGTTACCCCACACCCCAGCAATGAAACAGTGTGTCCTTGTATCTATATCCTGCGCAATATGTGTTGCCGCCTTTGTTGTGCTGCCTGTGTGTAGTTGTGTATGTTGTTGTTGTTGTTATTGTTGTTGTTGTTGTTGCTCTGCTTCTCCCATTCACAATCAACAGTCGCAGTCATCGCATCGTTTTGCTTTTGTTCGCGCTTTATATGCCCAGGCATTATTACGTCTGATATTTCTAAAATAATAAAAAGAGTCTAAAAAGAGGGAGGGGAGAGAGGATGGGTGCAGGGGGGGTAGGCAGAGGTCTGTCTGAAGTGGCTACAATGGGCATTAATTTATATGGAGCATGGCACTAAAAACAACTAAATGCGCATTATGACAGCATTTTAATTGATCTCCCAAACTAAGCATAACTGTACCTTTATCTCCCCCCCACCCTCTCTCACTCTCACTATCTATATAGCTATATCATCTGTCTCTCTCTCTCTCTCTCTCTTGTATGATGCGCTGCTGTCAACGTTGATTTAATCTGACATTTGGACTGAACTGCATCGCTGCACAGATTTTCCAATAAACAAATTTCGCATGTCGAAGGATGCAGCATGCAGAATGCAGGACGCAGCAAGGAGGACCCTCTAGAGTTACATATAGATACAGATACAGAGCTAGAGATACAGATACACTCTGTGGCAAAGATTAGCGTTTTACGCTCGTTTGAATTTTTATTATGCTAAGCTTGGATTTAATATTTGGCATTGTTTTCCCTCTCAAGAGGGGTTGTTCTATTTCCGACCAGGGGGTAGGACTACAACGGCGACTACGACTACGACCAGGAACAGGAACGAGAGAGCAGGGTCAGCTGTGTTAGTGAAAGCACTTGCTCCCTAAGCTAGAGAGCAAACTGACTAGGAATATCGATATAAAACAGTTTAGTGAATTGTCGCAAGATGATTAACCCTAGACAATAGACAAAGAAGAATGTAACAAAGAGAAAGAGAGGGAGAAAGAGGAAGAGTAAGGGGAAGAACAGTCTAGTGATCCTGGCAGACAGTCCGTCGCCGTGTTTGCTGCCACTTCACACACATTCACAGTCGCAGGCATATTTAGCTGATTGTTGAACATTTTAAGGAAAATAGATTATTACAATGAATGAAACGAAATGAAATTTCAGAATGATCTGCAATTCTATACTAATCTAACAGACAGCAGGGCGACTCTCTTTCACATTGCCCATTGTTCTTGCCAGACATGCTGGCGACCCGTGTGGCAGGTAGTTTGAGTTCCAGTTCGAGTTCCAGTTCGAGTTCGAGTTGCCTCTAAAGGAAGTTCTCTATGTGCGTCCATTGTCCATTGTCCAATATCCATTGGGCATTGGTCATAGCAGTTTATGTGTCTGCTGCCTAGACCTATCCACTATACACGATCCATATCCCATTGTTGGCCACGCTTTTCGTAGAACAGTGTGTGACAAAACAGTAGAACAAGGGAACAACAGAACAACAGAACCAAAGAACAACCGGAGAGCTCAAATGCAATAGAAGAATGCGCAGAGACAACGACTTCTTCTACTTTTTCTTGTCTTCTCTTGTCCCTCTCTGTCTCTTTCCCCTGTTGACTGCGCCCCATTATAAAATGCATTTTTTCTCATCTTTTCTTCTTGCTTTATATGACATTTATTTAGTTGGCTTTTATGTTCAATGTGTTGCTGCTTATTAATGTGGAAATGCCTCTCCAAATTGGAGTGTCATTTGGGTTGAAACCGACAAAAGGAAATGCCCAGCCAAATTGTTAGGGTGCCAGTTATACGACAGGAGGAAAACTCGTTCTATATGAAACTGCAATCTATTGTCTTCCCATTGAGATATTTTTGATATGTCGAAAGGAAATATATGAAATGTATAAAGGAATTGAGAAGAAATGATCATTACAAACAGAAAATATTTGAGGACAATTGGAAATATAATAAACTTGGGCAAATACAATCTTAATACGATCATATTCCATTTAGTGAATTGAAAATGAATAAATTGTTTCACAGCAGCAGCAACTCGACTTAATGTTACAAATATCTATCAAACTAAATCTAATATATATATGAGTTTTGTTAGATAAATACCTTAAACAATATAGAGTAGCTTAGTTCGAATAAGAATAGTATAAGTAGAACTCAAAACGATTTCGATAATCCCATAATATTAATGATTTCCCGCTGCAGAACAACACTTGAGACTCGCTCCAACAAGAAGAAGAAGAAGAACAATCGCTGAAGTATATACTTTTATTGGTATATACCCTGTATAAGTATGTATGTGTAGGGTACTTAACTGCAGGCGAGTTGAACTCTGACGCCGACGCGCCAGACAGTCTGTCGCCAACACGCAAGCAGTGGGAGAGCGCAGGCGAGTGAGCGAGTGAGCGAGAGAGAGAGAGAGTGAGGCAGTGGCAGAGGGAGGCAGAGAGACAGACAAGTAGCTGAGCGGGCATAAGAACACGCACAATGAGAGCGAGACAAAAGTAAAGACACAAGACAGAAAAAAAGAAAAGTAAATAAAATACAGAAGAGGATCACTTACACACAAAGAGAGACAGCGAAGGGGAGTGTGAGAGCGAGAGGGAATACAAAAACAATGGCCTCCTACACAGTGGTAAGTGATCAGTGACCCAGGCCCAAACAACAATATATATACAGAAGAAGAAGATGAAGAAGAAGAAGCAGTAGAATACTACTTATAATACTAAAACCAGAACCGAGTCGAACCCGTGCCTCGGGCATTTGACTTTTGTTGTGCGTTTCACTTTATTTTCATTTGTTTTGGGAATTTCCCAAATAAAAGGTAGTTAAAGCCAGACAATGCCAGACAAACAGGTAGATAAGCATAAACCCAAGTACAGTCAACCGATCCATGGATGACATTGACAACGACAACGAGGATGACAACGACAACGAGGATGACATCGGCAAACGACAACACCTGTGATAGGGCTACAGCACTGAGAGAATTCGGTGTTTCCCAGGCTCGTTCGCCCAGCTGGTGCACAAACAAACACAGGAAGGAGTAAGTAAGACTTAAGCCTAAGCCGGCTTTTACTTATCAGGCAACAGGACTTAGCCAGTTAGCCATGGCCAGATTTAAATGACCGCAGCTCAGCAGCGATTTGTATAATTAAAAGCCGCATGCAAATTGTGGGAAATTTCAATGGGTATCTACAGCGAACTCAGATCTATATAGAGGCGTATGCAATTAACACAGCGAAACTAACTAATTTATTAAGACTTAATTATTATTAATATGTTATCTTATAAATAAACCACTTGACTGTGATCATGACAAACGCTAATCACATTAAAGACAGCTCTAAGTTTTGCTCTTCTCTACTAAATCTCTTATAGAGAAACTAAGCATATTTAATTCTTAATCTATAACAGAGAGTCCTCTGCTCTTTGATACATTAGAAAGCAATTGAAGAGCAGCAGACAGAATAAAGTTCACACGATGCAAAGTTCGCACATGATGTGTGATTTATGAATATGTGTTCACAGTCAAAACCATGGCAAAAACCCCGAAAATGGCAAAAGAAAAGGAAATTGAAGAAAATCAACGTATTCGTTAGGCAATCGATTGTCACAGGACGAAGGACGCAACCCTTTTTGCATCTCTTGTTGTTGTCGTCGTTGACGTTGTTGTTGATGCCGTCAAGAAATCAATGCGCCCCTTAGGGCAACCCTGCGAAAGATCAGCACAAATTGCGAACTCTCACCTGCGTAGTTGACAACAACAAAAAAAGCCTTAAAGGAAAAGAGATCTCTTGCCGAAAAAGGGGTCACGCACATTTCTTTATTTTTATTTTTTGCATTTGAAATGTGGGTCGAGTTCGTAGGTCGAGCTGGGATTGGAAACGGGGTCGCAGCATCCTTATGGGTTTTCGACTTGATTGAGTTTATGCGATCGCAACGGATGATCCTTCGATCGGTTCAAAAGGTGCAAAATAATTGAACACAGCGAAAATTAAAATTTGCAAGCATGTAATTGTCTGAGATTGAGAATTGAGAGTTGAGAATTGACAAAGGTCGCGGCAGAGTTGTTGCAATTGAATTTAACTCTTTTGTTGTTTATTTATTGGTAGCAGTGAAACATTTGACTGGCAAAAAAAAAATAATATATAACTATATATTGAGCAAGGGGTTTGAGTTTTGCATTAGAGGGCAAACAATGTTGCGCTGATTGCAATAACATGCAAAAGAAAATACGGAAAATCATGAAAACGCGCCAAAAAATATATAACAGACATGCGGCTTATATGGAAATGGGAGCAGAAAATGCAAAAGATTTAAATTAAATGTTTCAGCTGACTACAAACAACTCAATTAACAAGCATGCAAATTATTGAAGTTATTTTGAATGCAGGAATTTGCATATATATGAATATGAACTATGAAACTATGGAGAGCAAATTTAGAAGTCTGTGGGAAATTCTAGAATTACTACAGCTTAAGTAATAACGATACGTTAAGTGGAGAAAGAAAACTATTTAATTGTATATATTTAATTTAATTTATAGACATTAATTCTTTATTATTATTATTTTATCTAACTTTCTTTAACTGCTTAAAATTTAGTATTTTAACTATATTCTTTTGTATGAAAAATAAAACATATGTTCTCGCTTATTATATCTTTCATCTTATACTCAGCTATTAGCCATATTAAGCTATCTTTGGCAACAATCTGGCAAACGATATTCTATTGTAGACACAGCGAAATGAACAACTTGAAATAGCTTGGCAATCACAAAAGGCAAACGCGATCACTTGAGATCACAGATCTCGCCTATATATACTATTTGTTTCCATTAAAGTATCAACTTACCTAGTGAAAGAATTTGCAAATGTAATGCATTGATTTGCGATTCAAAATCAATCGAGTGTGTGCGTGATCTTTATGCCGATCTATATACTATATGCAAATTGTAAACGAATATCAAAAGAAAAGAGAAATAAGATTCAATTTCATTGCACAACAATGGGAAATTGCAACCGTGGCGAATAGAAGAAAATGTTTGTAGCTAACCCAACTCATGTGCAGATCCATTGGCAATTGCCAAAAGAAAAATAAAAAGAAACCCCTAAAGATCGATTGTGTGACATTTGAATTGCCTACAAATGGCAAAGATATTCTGGCCCAAGTGACAGAGAGGAACCCCCTACCCCCCATCAAGGACAATTGGCTCGCTCGCTCGCTCGCATTTGCATGCATTTCAAATTCATTGACGTGTCGTCTGCTGTTTGTTGATTTTTAATTTATTTTTGATTTTTTGCGCTTTCCTAAGATCTGTCTTTTTAGTTTCCTCATCTTTTTGCACGGCAGCTGTCTGTCTGTTTGACTGTTTGACTGTTTGCCTTTTTGTTGTTTGTTGTTTGGCAATTTCGTTGCGGTTACGTTGAAGTGCATTGCGCACTTCCAAGTCGACTATCAAAGTGTCATCCATCATTTTGATGGCTTCTTGCAACGTATTCTTCCTCATCCTCTTCCTCTTGTTGTTGTTTACATGTCTGGCCCACTCGCCAGTTGCTTTACAAAAAAAAGAAAACGAGTGAAAAATAAAGTCACACGAATCACGAGACCCATCTTGTAATTGAATCTTTTATCCTGACTGCAGATCGCTGGGAAAATAAAGCTGGCTGCCACATGCAACGCGGCAACGCGGCAATGCTGCGACGCCTGCGCAGTGTGTGCAACACAAATTTGCATGCGGCATGAAATTTTGAGTGCCAGCGTGGGTCGATGCCACACAATGCTGGCAACTTAATGGGGCACAACAACAATAATTTTCCACTTTGCCACATTGCCACGCACCATGAAATTGCCCCCAGCCCCCGCGCAAATGTGCCCCTTAACCATGGCCTGCCGTCCAACTTCAACTAATCAGCTGTCAGGGCAAATAACTCAATTAACTTGATCGCCACAAATACAATTCCATGGAATTTCAAATGCAACCGAGTGGCAACTGTCAAAATTCTGTTCAAAATTCAAAATTCAACGAATTTCAGATCAAAACAATATGAAAATGCATTGCCAGCAGACAAGACAAGAGAAAGACAAGACCAGAGACAACAGACAAGATACAATATACAAGAGACAAGAGACAAGCCAAGTCCAGTGCTGGCTAAAGATCCAGCCATTGATCAGCCTCTCTTATAAAGTGGCGACTGTCATTCGATTGCGACGACGACGACGATGACTTTGTATGAAATGCGTTTCGAGTGGAGTTGGAATTGGAGTTGGAGAAGGAGCTGGAGTTGGAGTTGGAGTTGGAGTTGGAGATCTCCAGGTGCCCCCAAAGATCGTCGTAATGGCACACACACAGCTGGTGGCTACACAGCCGGTCTCCACACTGTCTGGCCCTGGCCAGACCAGTCGGCGACTCCGAGACTCCACCTCAAGTGGACATTGTGTGGACTGAGTGTCTGGCTGTTGAGGGGACGAGTGCGACAAGAACTGGCTCTTGGAATGTTTTCATAACAATAATTTAGCTGTGTGCGCCGGCAGTCGGGGGGAAAATGCATTTATTTATTTTATTTGTCGCTGCTCGCCTCAATAAAAAAGAGCGACACAGCAATCAATATGCAATAATCAATAGAGCAACAACATTTTCATTTCATTGCTTTACAACTTTTCCAAGATCTGACAAAAGCGCATCCACAACTTGTTACACTGCGAGCAACAACGATCGATAACAACAACTGTAGCAACAGCAACAACAAAATGATAGCAACAAAAGTGCAACTCAGTCCAACAATAACAATGACGCTGCCGCAAAAGTTTCTTACGAAGTCCCCCAAAAGAAGAATCGAACCCTAATGAGTTGCTGGCGGGGCACAGGCCAGCGCATATGTGAAGCGTGCACTGAGAGAAATGAGTAAGCACCACATAAGTAAATTCTATGTAGATTAAATTGCATTAAGAATATATTGTATTATATATTTAAATAAATATTAATAATTAAATAAATACTTATTGATTTCTTTGTTGAGAGTGTATTATCTAAATTAATTGGGAATAATATTCTATATTAATTAAACATTAACTAATGTCTTTATTATTGCAACTCGAGTAGTTCTACTATTTCTATTATAACTGATATATACTACACTTAGCAACTTTTGCAATAGATTCCACAGGCATAATTTAATTATTTCCCATTAAATGATTCTTAATTGTTGTCTATTTCAGCAAATTGTTCTCAGTGTAGGCAAACCGGTTCCTTGTCGATTGGGCACGGAATGGCAGCTCTTGCAGGTCTGATTGAATCCACTATTTATGCGCTTAAGGTTAATCAAAGCGCGGTCGTGCGATGCTTTACACCTATGGACGCAGACTTTGACTCAGCCAAGGACCACAAAAGGCGACAGCGACAGCGAGAGGGAGCGGGAACGGGAGCGGGAGCGGGAGAGTGTGTGAGTGAGGAAGTTGGGGCTAGGGGAAGCAGCAGCAACGGGAGCGGCAGAAACAATTGGAATTTCGGTCGTGTCATAAATGCCACAGGATATGGCACTGGTTGCCATCCATAAATAATAAAATTTTATGTGCGCGCTCTGATTCTTCTGTCTTTTTGGCTTGGGGGATTAACAGCAACAGCAACAACAACAACAACAACAACAGTGCATATATGTATATGTTGGTATAATGTATATACATGTGTGTGGCACCATGGGGCGCCAAGCGATTGTGCCGACTCAACGGCCTGTTTGTTCTTATTAAAAGGCTCCACAAAAGAAATCTAAAAAATTTTAATGAAAATCCACAAGAGCTGGGAATTTATGTGAATATACGTTGATGCCTCAGTCTCTGTCGTTGCATCCTCCGCTGCCGCTGCCCCTGTCTCTGCCCCTGCCCCTGCCACAGCTGTTATGTGGCATGCAACTGTAACTACTTATATAGGCTGCCACTTATTTATCACAACAAATCAGCGCACGCACCCACACAAAACCAATTCGACACGCGCCCGTGGTGGCCTCCGATCGGAGCTTGGGACTTGCTCCGTTTGCCTGTCCACGCGATCAGCGCAATTAAGCCTCCTCGGGTCGAATCACAGGTGGAAGAGAGGGCAGCGGAGCTACGCTGTAACAAGGTGCTAAATCATTGGCGCGACATTAACACCAAGCTATGGCACACTTTATCAATGCACCAGCAACAACAGTAACAACAGCAACAACAACTGGAAAATCCAAACGAAAGCAAAGCAAACCAAATATGTTGCGCCTATCAGCGCCCAAAAGGATAATGTTCTCTCTCAGCATCAGCAAACAACAACAACAACAACAACAACAACAGCAACAACAACTGTAGCTGCTCTGCTGTCCATTTGGTTGACCAACCCATCAGCTAATGAAAGCGAAATAGCTGAATTATGACTCTGCGCGGCATACTGTGTCAACTTATGTGAAAAACTGTATGAAAATGCAAGTATTTTTTATGAAATATGCTTTCCAAACTTATATTTTGTATTCTCTTGTATTGTAATCAATTGTATTATAGTCAATTACATGAATATAATTATGAAAAGAGAATTCATTAAATAAATAAATTCAATTTGAAAAAGAGTTGGGTAAAAAAGTTATATTAACTTTATGTAAATAATCGAAATGTTTATATTAAATTCGCAAATGTTTATATAAATATTATAAAATTGCTGCACATAAATTTAAAGTAACAATATTCATTAATATATATTTAGTCGAATCTTGCAGCTACATTTAAGTTATACATTTGCATTTGCTTCATTAATACACTATTTATGTTCATTTAGAAGAAGCTTACTTTAGTTCTGTTCAATTTATTTCATTTAACTTCTGCAACCTTTGCTAAACTTAGATATATATATATTTATCACACTATTCAGTACTATTTATCGGATTTGTGGTAAATACTTGCAGCAACCGCTTCACTGTGCCTCCAGCTCCCATGCCACAAGTAGCAGCTCCATTGAGATTCCAAAGTGCGGCAAAAATGCGCAATGCGCGCAACAGTAAACGCAAAAATGAGAAAAGGGAAAAAGAAATACAAAAAAAAAAAAAATAAAAAAAAAAAAAAAACAGCTAGATAAATGTGTTAAAAATTGTTTCGTTTTATCTTTTTTTTTTACTTTTCCTTCGTCTTATTTTATAGTGCTGTCGCAGTTCCGTGCGTTGCTGCGTCCTGTCCTGCATGCACCTCTCTTTCTCCCTCTCTCTTTCTCGTTCGCGCCCACCCCAACCACTCACTGTGTCCATTTGTAGTTCATATCGCATGTTGATCCAACTGTAGTCAATTTCGCGAGGTTGGCAACTTGGGCGGCTCTGCGAGGCAGTTGGCAACTTTGTCATGGATTAAAATTTATGTGCACAGTTGGAAATGCCACATGGAAGAGCCTGCGTTTATGACTGCAGTTACCATTACCCCCTCTCTTCGCACTCTCGCACTCTCTCTCGCTCTATCTCTGTCATTCTTTGGTCATGCTATGAAATTTCCGTTCAATGGTAAATTGCGAATATAACAGAAATTGGGTCAATAAGCGTTTGTAATAACAAAAGGCGAAACTAAGAAAATAAGCAGAAGTGAGAAATAACGATCGAAAGGCTTGATAATAAGTAACAATAATGAGTGTGAGCGACAAAATTGTACAAAAAAGCTAAAGTATAAAGCATTTTCTAACAAACTGTAGCGACAACAACAACAACAACAGCAACAACAATAGAAGGCGAGAAAGCTTAAAAAAATAAATAAGTTTATAACAACAAATGAAATGGAATTTGCAATCAATCAAATATTGCTTAATAATTAAACAATTCAATAAAGTCAACAAACGAAAATAAATTGTTATAATAAATTGTCAGCATAAGATACAAAAGCGCTAATAAGCTTAAGATGACAACGACCATTGAGTGCTCTATAATATGTAGTACTATCAGTTGCTATTCTATAATTTTAGACAACATCGTAAATAATTTATAAGCAGCAGAAAAACAGAGGTCTATTATAATAGTTATTATGTATATAATATACAGAAGTTATGCCTCAATTTAAATGCAAAAATATACATCTTAATGTGTTTATAATATTGCTTAATTAATTGGATGATAATAAGTATTGACTGTGTATATGAATTACCATATAAAATATATGCTTTCTATTACATTTCAACTGGTACAGGGTATCTAAAGGGAACACTCTGTTCTCTCTCACTTCAGACTACTTAAAAGATATAACATGGGGACTTTGCCAAATAACATAGAGCATATTAGAAACGAACTGACAATTGGTAATTGCGCAAGCTCCTCAATGCGGGGAGATGTAGGGAAAGGCAGCAGCTGACCGCTATATAAAACATCTTGGTAGCAATTGAAATCAAAAGTTGCAGAACCGCTGTTGGAACCGTTGCAAGACTCTAACTAGAAATAGAAATAGAAATGCGTTATAGATACAGAGATACATTTACAGAGCGAAAGATACAATCAGTTAGACCAGTCAGTTGGCCATATTACACGTTCAAATGACAAATATTTGTTTAGTTGTTATTGTTGGTGTTGTTGTCGTTGTTGTTGTTGTTGTCGTTGTTGTTGTTTAGTTATTGAACGGCATGAAAAGGTCCAGGCCGCAATCCGATTTATGGGCTTTTGTTATTCGATTGCTTCGCTGTTTGTTGTTTGTCGTTTGCTTGTTGTTCTTGTTGTTGCTTATTGCCTTTCTCTCGTTTGTTGCTGTTGCTTTTGTGGAATTCGTTTCGCTACTTTTTCGGGCCGTTTCTTTTTCGGTGGCTCTAAGTAGTTGCTGTTGCTCTTGCTGTTGTTTGTTGGCCCTTTTGTTTGTGCCACACAATTTTAATTATAAGCAACTTACACAAAAAGCCAATTGTCATTGTAACTGTCCACCCAGCTAAGCTCATTTATCAATGCGACAGTTCTGAGTGGAAAAAGCGTGGAAAAACAATGACAGCCAATGTAAAGAATAGCTTGGGAAAAGGTGAACTTTGGGTCGCGACTGAAAGCTGTAATCAAATAATAGCGATAGAAATTTATATATAGTTATATTTATATATATAATTGGTGAGTTTATATTAAGATATTGTCGATATATTAAATCGGTTATAATTAATTATTAAATTGGTTTGACAACGGCTATGTACATGTAAGTTGACGATATGTTCATCTTCTCTTATGCGTGTTACTGCTATTATTGCTTAAATTGTGTTATCGATAACAGTTCGATAACAATATTAGCTTGCTGCAAACGTTTTGTTTGGAAGCAACTTCTTTTATATATATATATAAATATTTATATATATAATTGGTGAGTTTATATTAAGATATTGTCGATATATTAAATCGATTATAATTAATTATTAAATTGGTTTAACAACGGCTGTATGAACATATAACTTGACGCTATGTTCATCTTCTCTTAAGTGTGCTACTTCTATTATTGCTTAAATTGTGTTATCGATAACAGTTCGATAACAATATTAGCTTGCTGCAAACGTTTTATTTGGAAACAACTTCTTTTATATATTTATATACATAAATAATTGGTGAGTTTATATTAAGATATTGTCGATATATTAAATCGATTATAATTAATTATTAAATTGGTTTAACAACGGCTGTATGTACATGTAAGTTGACGATATGTTCATCTTCTCTTATGCGTGTTACTGCTATTATTTCTTAAATTGTGTTATCGATAACAGTTCGATAACAATATTAGCTTGCTGCAAACGTTTTATTTGAAAACAACATGTTTTGAAGTGCGCATCTTGCATATAAAGTATCTAAACATACATCTACTCCCCTCGCCATGCAATTATATACCGCGTATCTTATAGATACAAATCGCCTCGACGCGCATCTTTCAACACGCGCGCTGTGCACATCAATCACAACTACTTAAACAGCATATGAAAATATGCCCAAAACTGAGAAACAGCAGCAACAACAACAGGAACAACAGCAACAACTAACAAATATTTATTGTTATTGTTGTATTTCACGCCTTTAAGCCGACAGATACAGATACAGAATAAAAGCAAAGCAAAGAAACGAAAAGAAAGGAAAGAAAAGCACCGAAAAAAATGCGTTGTGTTGTGCATTGCATTTTTCATATATATTTTCTCTTGTTGCGTTGTTGTTGTTGCTGTTTGTTTGTTATTATTATTTGTTATTTGTTATTTGTTGCTCTTGTTATTAAGTTCTCATTGTTCTATTGCGTCCAGCGATTTCTCAACGCCAACGTCTGCAGTGCAGCTGAAAAACTTTTAAGACATTTGTATCTCATGGAAAGCCAACAGCAACAGCACTTTCCAATTTGTGGAAAACAATGGAAAACTTTCGGATCAAGCATGGAAATGCAGCATAAACACATAAATTTCGCTATGCTTTCTCCCCTTCCCTTCGTTTGCCTACCCTGCCTACTGCTTCTACTGCTTCTCCATCCCCTTTTGTTGTAATTCTTACAAATGTTTTATTATCCTTTTTGCCTGATAACAATCCTTAAGGTAACTTCCGTCCGCCCTTGGGTCAGTCCTTGATTGTCTATTTTTGGGCTAGGGCCAACCCCCTTGGCGAGGCGCAACATTTTCTCAGCTTGTAAGTTGGATTTTATGGGCCTGGACTGTGGCATCATTAGGTTTTTGTGCCGAAAATTAGGGTACAATTTATGGGATGCGCTAATTTTCATTGAATTTTCCTACTAAAAAAAACAAAGTCAACCCATTGGCAAACTTATAATTTATGTCGCTGAGAAAAGAGGACTGTGACACTGTGTCTTTGCCCAGGATGCGGCCAATTAGTGGCAGCAAATGTCAGGCCTGAGACAGGGCTCATCCTACTTCCGCTCTCCCCTCTCTCTCCCTAGCATGCCCCAAATACGTTTCCCATTTGGCCAGGCAATTTGCACCTTTTGCTTAGAGCTTTACTGTCACCTAATTGAATTGAGGACGAGTGCTAATCCGATTTGTGGCTGACCATTCAGTCAGTTACACGCATCAGTGGCCACTTTGCGACTCAAGGATCCCCAAACTGGACACCCGCAAAATCTTGGCTTTTCGCTCAACACACACACACACACACACACACAAAAAGGACAAATACTTGAGTTTTTCCCTCGTTTTTCTTCTCATATACTTTGACTTTGCCTCTTGTCATATTTTGCTTTTCCTTTTTTTATTGGAACTTTCATATTTTTTTGTTTGCCATACCCAGTATTTGAGTGGGCGAAGGGTATATTAGCTTGGCTAATAAATGTTGCTACTGCTTGAATATTAATTCTAAATGTTTTATTATGAATTGTAACAGTTAATATTTGTTAAGATAGTTATTAATTTAGTATTTATGATGACTTTGTTATTTCAATTAGAATTGTATTTAAATTAAATATTCTATTTATTGCATCTTCATTAATTAATTAATTAATTAATTAGACTTATTGTCAGACAATATACAGCTCTCTCTCTCCATCTCTCTCTCATAAATACATAGTAATACAGGGTAACCACAGAGTTGAGCCAAGCATATACTCCACAGCTACTTACATGTCGCTTGTGTGTGTGTGTGTGTGTGTGTGTGTGGGAGTTGAAGTGCCCAAGAGGTGGGTTGTCCCTTATAGCCTGGTCAGTCAGGCGCAAATTATAAAGGAATTAATAGAGGCAAGGTCCAACAATGGCCAGATATTCCATTTTTTTTTCTTCCTTTCTTTCATTTTGCATTGTGTGGAGCCAGTTCAAAAGGAAAAACCTCAAAGCAACTTAAAATGGTGAGGCAGAGAGGCAGAGCCGGATTAGGCATTGAACATCTTGACAATCTTGACAATCTTGGCATAAAAATTGGCATTTGAATGCATTTAAATATGCGAATATGCAGAATCTATGCGGTTGGATGAAGGACAAGCCCATAATCATAATGAAGCCGAGCGATAAGCTGATTGATTGCTTCGTTGTAGGAGCTGAAGTAAGGAATAGAATGGAAAAGATGTGTATGAATAGAAGCAATGTAAGGTTGCATATTGTGTTTGCTATGATGTAAGAGATGAAGAGATGAGTTGAGTTGAGCTGAGCTGAGTTGAGTTGAGTTCAGTTGAGTTGAGACAGACAGCTATCCATCAAGGCGTCTGTTGGCATTAACATAAATGCAAATGCACAATGGTCGTAGGGCCAGGCTAACCCACTTATAACTGTCATTATGATTATTATTGATCATCAGCTGGGGCTTCCCTCAAACTCCCCCCTTTACCTTCCCTTTCCGCCGGCCATGTTCCTGTCCCTGTCCCATGTTTCCCTAGAAAATAGTTTTTAAATTGCTTTGCAATTTGCATAATGCTGCCAGCGATAGGGCTAAATAGTCGAGGTTGGGTCAGGAAAACAGGTTAACGGGATTAACTTGGCAATGTTTGGAAAACTTTCTAAGCAAATAACAAAAAAAAAAAAAAAAACAACAAATAATAAATAACAAATAACAAATGAAACTGAAATTGAATTTGAAATGGAGAAGAAACAGTTGAACAGCTCCTTGGGACAGAACTGGAGGCGAGAGCTTACTTATGATGGGATTAGCGTTTCGCGAACTGTCATAAGGGGCTGCCAGCTGTCAGCTTAGATGGCTAACTTGATCTTAAGCTCTTTTGGTCATGTGAAAATCATACACAAGCAAACACTACCTCCAAAGTCTCGGACGTGCAATATGGAATTGCACAAGAGGCTAGAAGATTGCGTTATCATAAGATCGCTGCTCGTATTACGATCAGGTAAACGGACTCAATTCGCATTCCCACACGGGACAGGGAAACGGGCGACCTGAAGTGGTACAACTAATCAAAACTGACAAGGCAGCAGACCGGCTTGAGATCAAGACAAGACAGATCCTCATCCTCATCCTCATCCTCATCCTGATCCAGATTTCGATGCCAAACATGTGCCATTGCCTTTGCCGTTGCCTTTGCCTTTGGCTTGCGCGATGAGATGCTGAATCCATGGATTGGCCCTTGGCAGGGCCCAAACGGAAGTGAGTTCATCAAATTAAAAGGTGACAAAAGGGTTGCAACTTACAGCAAAGGTTTCGCCGCTCTCGATCAGGTAAAGACAATGCGACAAGGGTCAATCTGTGCAATCAGAACAGGGACAATTGACAGCATGCAGTACATCTAGGGCTAAAGTTTAAATTAAATTAAATTCATAGGTTTAAACGAGTTCAAAAGTTGAAAACACAACTCATAATAAAAAACGAAAAGCGAAAGATAATGAATCAAGAATGGCAGGATGCTGTTGGCCTGCAATTAGCTGGCATTTGTTTTCCAACGGGGAAGAGAGTGAGAGCAGAGCGGAAGGTGACCAGAATAGAGAGCAAGGATCAAGCATGATATGGTCTAGGATGTTGTGGATATCAAACAAGTTGAGATGGTTCGCAAAGGGGAAAGTTTTACCAGGAAATCAAGGTGAGGTAAATTTATTTATTGAAATATTAATTATTATTTTGAAAGCAAAGAAAGTCATATTTATGGCAAATATATTTAATATTATTCTATAAATTAATTATTAATTAAATTTAAATTAATATGAATGCAAAATATATTTTAAATTTAATACTTTAACTGGCAAAACTTTCTGTCCCTGAATTATAGGCAATGACTAGTCAGCAATTAGGCCTGGCTATTGTCATAAATGGCTGGACAGCTGCGAGGCACTTCAGAGAAGCAGAGAGCGAGAGAGAGAGGGAGGGAGTGAGAGAGGGAGTGAGAGAGAGAAAGCATGATGTGTCCATAAGCAAAGTCGGCAAATTAGCGATCCTGAGAGATTCAGTGCCATAGCCAAAGGGGCACTGGTCACGGTCCTTTGATGAATTGCCAACGTTCGGCGTTGCATGCAACCTCTCGAAGAGTTACGCATCGTTTTGTGTCAAGAGTGTCGACTTGATTGGTTCTGACAGCGCGCGAACTAACCTGAACCAAGGAAGGAAGGACTGATGATATGAAGATGCCACAAGGACTGAAGGACTGAAGGACTGCATGATCGAAGGTTGAGTCACAGCAGCTGCGAGCGCGCAAAGATCGCGAGCGTAATGTAAATTGATGTGGATGATCTTCAGATCATCATGATGATGGCGATGATGAACTGCCGAGGCGCGACATAAGTGTAGCAAGTTTGTTTGTTTTGTCGGGGAGCCGAAGGGTCAGAATGCTGATTGTTGTTGCTGTCGTAGTTGTTGTTGTCCGCGTTATATGCAAATCAAAGGATATGAATTTACCGCCCTTTGAAGCTGCGCTGGAGTTGAAGAGCAACTAAAGATCAAGAGCAGCAGCAACAGAGAAGCTGATGAGGTCGATTGTTGTTTGCCAGCGAAAGTGACCGTGAATTGTGAATACTGAATAGTGAATGTTGAATAGTGAATGTTGAACGCTGAACGGGAGACCCTTTTGATTGAATTCAAATTAAAGTTGATACGTTTGCATTTACGGTTCCTATGCGCGTCCATTTTGCAGTGACAACTTTGTCTCATGGTTTCCAGTTTTTCATTTTATGTGTGTTTTCTGCTTCTTCTTCTTCTTTTCTCTTAATGCCCTTTGTTGTAACAAGTGAGTTTAACGGTTAACGGTTTTTCTTTTTCACTCGCCACACAAATTGTAACGGTTGTAAGCGCTGTAAGTTAACTGTTCAGAGTCACAAAACCAGACAAGGGGCGTACAGCATTTGGCAATTATAAAATTACAGGCGTGGCAAATTTAATGGGCAAACTTTGTACAAAACTGGGCAACATGCACGCGGCTCTGTGAGAGAACGAAGCTGTAACCCTTTAACACCCCAAATGGCAAAAAAAAAAACACAACAAGCGATAGATCTTTCCATTACCCAAAAAAAGTGGGCGTGTTGCGGCAACAAATTTGCCAATTTTACAATTTCACAATTTTATTGGCAACGCCCCAACAAACCGACAAATGTCAGCAATTTTTAATGGCTTCATTAAATTGGCAAAGCCCACAGTCTACAGTTGTCGTTTACCCCCCATGTAACCCTTCCTCATATACGATTTGCATTTACTCAGAGACAACAATAACAACATCATCGATTAATGGCCATTACAAATGTTTTCCATTTGTCAGCGTGCGTCGTGTCTCGTTTTGCTTTTCACATTTTTCGCAATTCTCCTGCCCTTTTCCTCGCCCGGAAAATAATACGCACATATACCACATTTGCGTATCGATTTGGCCTAACCGAGTAATTTATGCGAATTTATGATAGGCATCACGACAAAACTGTGTAGTGAAATCAATTGAATTGCATTTCGCTTGCGATTTTACAATTTGCGATTTGTGTGCGCTTTTGTAGGCATTTGTTAGGAGGTTTTTGGTGGATATTGTTAAAGCGAAACTGAACGGGGGAACAGGGAAAGGGACATATCGTTTGGCTGACTGACATATGTTGTGGATCATTTCAATAACAGTCAAGAATTTATGAATTTCGTGTAATTTTAAGCAGTTAATAAAGTGGATTGAGAAACGATAGCAGAGAATGTATGGATTATAACTTACTCATATTCAAATGAAATTAAATTATATAATATACTTCTTAATTAATCAATTATATTGTCATCTTTATAAGCAGTTTATTTTACTGAAGCAAACTCTAAAGTTATCTTCTATTCTATTCTTCTATTTATATAGAACTGCAAGTATAGTTATAAGTAATTGCTTTAGATACAATAATTCATATTAATATGATTATAAAGAAAGGCATTTAAACAAATACTATAAGTGTATCAGAGTTTGCTTAAGTAATCAATATTGCATTCCTGTATCTCTAATATAATATATAATATAATATACTATAAGTGTATCAAAGTTTGCTTTAGTAACTAATTTTGCTGGCATTCCTATAGCACTAATAAAATATATAATATTCTACAACCTTAGTCACTGCAATCCAGACAAACCAGACAGCCTGTCGCTCTGACCAATTTGCTTGTTGCAGCTACCTTTTCATTAATATCTCTTTCTTTATTATATCTTGTCTTTGCCTGCGCTTTTTTATGCCCTTTGCCATCAAAACCAAAATGCCAAATCATTTACAGATGCTGAGTTTGCAGCAGATTAAACAGTTGGACAGTCTCCCAGACAAGGGAATTGTAGATGTGGAGATGGAAGTTCAAATCAGTTTGGTATGCCTAATGGAAGTGGGCATTCAATGAGTGAGTCCATCGATCGATCGATCGATTTAAATGCAGATGATTACGTGGCAAGAAAGACTGTGATATCAGCGACATCATCAGCATCGGTTGGGCATGGGAAAAGTACTTATTTGCTAGACTGTATGGGCAGCCACTTGACCTTGTCTGTGGCAAGCGTTTGTGCAGCACTTTTGTTGGCATTATTTTGTTTATTGGTAGCCGTTGCTGGCTATAAGAAATACGGAAAAAAAAGATGCAAAGTGTTATCCTGTCGGCCATTCGGCCATTCGTAATGCTCACTGCCCGCTGCCCGCTGCACGCTGCCTGCTGCCTGCTGTGCCATTGTTCTGGCCAAAAGCAGAGACAATGACGCGTACAAAAAGACACAACAAAAAAAAAAAACACCTACGTGCCACATTGAATGGCAGGACGCGGGCGGCGACTCGTTGCCCGTTCATCGTTGTCCGTTGTCCGTTGTCTGTTGTCCGTTGCCAAGACAATGCACTGAAGCATATTGAAAATTCATTCATGTGAAACGCACAAGGCACAAGGTGGCAAAGTAGAACAAGCAGCAAGAGGAGTAGAAGCTGAAGCAGCACCACCAGCAGGAGCAGGAGAAGGAGAAGAAGAACTTGAAGGTGGAGTAGGAGTAGGAGAAGTCGTTTGACCGGCTGCGCATTAAAACACCTTTAAGCGGATTATAGGAATTTTGACACTTTTTCGGCGTATCCTTAGCACAGCAGAAGCAGAGAATAAGAGAGAGAGAGAGAGTCTCAGACACAGATACCGCACGTTGCGCCATTGAGAGACGTTCTGACCATTGAGAGAGATGATTCGTTAGGGACGTCGGAACGTCGGGTCGCCAGTCTGTCTGTCTGGTCTCAATGAATTGTCGCACCGGCTGCATTACACCTCGCTCTTCTTTTCCCCCTTTTGTCTGGCATCGATGAATGAAAAACGCTGAGACAAAAGTCAATTACATGCGTTCTTCTGGCGTTCCAACTGAATGGAACTATCCCTAGTATTATCCTATTTTTATATTTAATTCTCTCTTCTCCTTTTTTTTTTGTGTCTTGTTGCGCTTTTCAACAATTTCTCCGAATTCCATTTATTCTTTGCGTTGACAAAATCCAATGTTGAAGGGTTTTCTTTATGCTTCTTTTTGCTCTTTTTACACTTATCATCTCATTTATGTGGGCGTTGACGGGCATCTTGCAACCTGCTGCAAAATTGTAATTCCTACAACTTCCAAACGGTTATTGAATATATAAATTGAAGTTGCCAGCACTTCTTGACCGTTTCAAACAATTTCTCAATGTAACTGTGTCCTTTGTCTAGTTTGATAGACTTCAAAGACAACACATAGCTCACATATGTTGCCCTGTATCTCGAAATATTAATCTTCGTATCGCAGCGTTGTCATAACTGCGTTGTTTCTTTGGTTTTGGCAGATTTTTCTTATCAATTTGCTGCAAATCTCAAAGAACCGTTTATCTCCAACCCAAAAAAGGCACCCATCAAATCTACATATGTGTGTGTGTGTGTGTGTGTGTCTCTGTATGTGTGTTTAGTCCTTGTTTGCCGTTTGAAATTCGCAAGGATTAAACGCATTCAGCCAAAAGATGAACATCTCGGTTGTTGATCGTGTGTGTGCGTGTGTGTGTGTTTTTTTTTTATATTGTCAAACTGTCCGATTGATTGTTATCGATAAATCAATCGATTGAGCCTTCTTCAAAACTGTTTGCTTTGTGGTCTATGTAACTGTAGCCGATGCTTATCTAAAAAAACTCACCAGGAGCAGAGACCGTAGGTAACCCAAATAGGAGTGTTACACAAACGTGCAAAAATAGGGTTGTCTACGCATTGCGAATAATACAATAAGAAGGGTGTATTGTGTTTAGATATGTAATGTAATTCTTAGCTAACATTATTATTTGAATAATATAGCAAAATCAATGTGAACAAGAATATATATACTTTATAGGGTCGAATCTGACTCCTTCTGCCTGTTATGCACACTTCGCTTTTGACAAACTTAATAGACTATGTACTTTTAGTACAGAGTCTTTTGTAGAGAATATCAATATCTAGCTATTATTTGCTGTATATTTATTCTAACATCAGCTGGCAATAGAAAATACAGGGTATCGCATGGGAAGAACTGTCAGCTCTATTTTATGGCTTGTGTGGTTGCTCTTTCGCAATTTCTTCCCCCATTTTTGATTAACATTAATGAGCAACAAAAAGTGCAAAATTTACATGGCAACGTTGTCGTTGTCGTCTCTTTTCTTGGCTCTTTGTTGTGTGGGTCTTTAGAAAAAGCCCCATTGAAATGAGTTAGCAACAATGTGTGGCAGCACCTGCCCCCAAATACCAAATGCCAAATACCAATAACAACAACAACAGCAGTAGCAATAAGAGTAACAACAACAGCGATTTAGGCATTAGAGTCCATTCAATTGCCGCTGATTTGTGGCATTTGCATACATTTAAAGCTGCCTCAAGACTGCAATCTGAAAGCTAGGCAAGTAATGCTCGTATTTGTGTTTGTATTTGTATTCGTATTCATTATATTCAGTTGCATTTTAAAGGCAGTCAGTCAGTCACTCAGTCGACTCACTGACTGAAGACGGGGCTCAGATTGCATTGTTAGCGGCTTTTTGTTCAACTACTCATTAACATTTATTTGCAAGTGCAAAGAGAATGCAATGGCAAAAGCAACTGCCATGATAAATATGACAAACAAACAAAACGGACGAACAACAACGGCCGAATAGACAAACAGACAACGCACACAACGAACAAACAAATGCATTGCGAAAAAAACAAACAAAGAAAGCTCCAGAATTTTGGGCTAAATCAACGACTATCGAAATGCTCTACTTAATATGCATATACATATACATATGTATATATCTTAATATTCTTTACGTTTATCTTTGATGTCATATATATATAGTAATTTATATTAATTTATATATATAGTATAAAAGTGCTTTTCTTGCTAATATGATCTATAGTGCAGTATAGGGTATGCTATGTCACAACAATGGCTGACTAACAGTAAAAGAGATGCAGATAGGGACAGAAGCATTGCCAAAGACAATGGGCCAGAGCCAAGTACATAGCGAGAGCCAAAAGCCAGGTCCAAATGCGTTCAAGGGGGATGTTTAATAAGTTATGAACAAGCCAATCAAAATCTCGATAAACTAAGCAAAAGTGTTAAACGAATTTGATATTTGAATATATTTATTTATTATTTATAATAAGCCAAGAGACTATATATTAATCATAATAAACCTGTTCATTCATATGCAATTGCTTAAATGTTCTGTAACCATTGTTATTATTATTAATATTTTAAAATAGATTTTCAACAATAGTTATAAATATGCAATAATTGAAGTACTAATAGAACTGCCCCCGCACAGTGAATGGCACAGTTGCAATCGTCACTCAGTCAGTTAGTTAGTGAAAAGAGAGCTGGAAAAACGTGCGCTATTGTTCAGAACTTGCAATTGTTGACTGACAATTGGCAAAAAAGGTAACGAGCACAGAGATGAGCTCCATATACCATTCTAACTTTCCCTCTCCCTCTATGTTACCATCTCTCTCTCTCTCCTTAACTCCCTCTCAGGCTGTCGAGTTAATTCGTGTGGTAGCGCAGCTCAAGTCATTAGAACCAAATTGAATTTGAATTGAATTAGAATTAGAGCATTACGTTGAGTTTTGTATGGATTTATCATTAGTTTGTTGTTAATTAAAATGAAACCCAAGTGCAAGACGAGGCTGCTGTCGAACAAAATTAAAATCGGCGCTAAAAACCGCCCCGTTAAACAAAAGCAAACACCTGCACAACACACCCAAAAGTACACACACACACACACGCAGCCATACAAGAAGCTCTAAGAACAATGGCGACAAATGGAGCTGTCGCTGTTGCAATCGCTGTTGCAGTCGCCGTTGACGTCGCCGTCATCGTCATGGGCAACAGGACACCAAGGAAATTAACAGAACAAAACACTGCATGAATGCAAAGGGGAAATGGGCAAAAGCAGCTGCTGCCCTGCAATGAATTTAAGCGACGCTTTTTAAAGCGCGCCACGTAAATTAGCCAAAAAGTAGAAAATCTATGGAAAAAAGGGCAGCAGCCTAAAGAAGTCAGCATCAGTCTGAAAAGTGTCCATTAAGATTAGTTAATTTTGCTTTCGATAGTTGTGAAGCGCTAAGTAAATGCGTTAAATAAACAAAAAATACGACGGGTGAAAAAAAATAAAGAAAATACTCCCTAGCGACTCCCATTTCATTTCGACTCCCATACCATGCAAAATGCTTCCCCCAACCAGAATCAGCGGCGTCGGCGACAGCTGCTCGCAGTCGCAGAGCCATTTCCAATTGGAAACGCCCACCAGTCGGCAAATAGCAGCAATAGACGACAACAACGATGGCGAGGCTTGACAATAGTGTCGTCTCGCTTGCCCAATAAGGCAACACCTGCAAGGCTTGGCGCTCAATTGGCGCTCTTTGCACGCGCTCTCTCGTTCTCCGTCTCTTTCGCTCGCTTGCTTGCACGTGCGTTTTACGCTCTCAACTGAGCTGTGCTCTTTTTTCTTTTTAAGCGTCACATTTCTTTGCTGTTTTTTTCTTGGCCCAAGTGTCACCTGCACCTGGACGCTGACGTTTACGTTGACTGCGCTGCCCACACACATACACTTGCATGTGTATGCATGCGTACATATGTATGCCTCTCCCATTTGCATGCACACATAATGTTCTTATGTTTCAGCGCGATTTTCACATGTTACAAATTGTCGTCGGTAAAAAAATACTTATTAATCAACAACAAAATCAAACAAATAAACCAATAAAAAGCTGCTGCCAACCAGTTGTATATATTTGAGAGTGTACGCGTATGTGAAGCGAGAGAGAATCCAATGCTGAGCGAACAACTAAAAGTTTGCATGGGCAAAGCAGTTGGCTCCCTGCTGTATATGTGTGAGTGTGAGTGTGTCTCCGCGTTGTTTTTGTAGCTTTTGGCTGGCCGCTGTCGCTGTCGGTGTCGCTGCAGCCAACCCCCCAAAAAATGACAAGTCCGTGCGACTCGTTCGTCTGTGGCTCGTGTGAGAGCGCGCGCCAAGTTTTTAGTTACGCGTCGGAACGTATCCGTTGAATAGCCGCCGAACCAAAGGCAGCGCTTAGAAGTCGTAGCAGCAGTAGCAGCCGCAGCAGAAATAGCAAACTCTGTCGCAGCAGCAGCAGCAGCAACAGCAGCAACAGCAGCAGCAGCGACGGCCTTAGTTTTAATCCATAGTTAAATAATAATAACAACAACAACAAGCAGACCGGAAAAACGTTTGTGGCAATAAGCAAATTTGTTGTTTTGTCATGTTGCAGTTGCCAGTTGCAAGTATTGCCCTTTGCATCAACTTTACGAAACGCTCAACCGACGGTTAAACCAATACATAACTGACCAACAACAACAATTCAATACAGTTCAAATACAGTGTTGCATAATATAAACAAAAACCGCTCAAAATCCAATTGGAATTATAACATCCTTCGCATAGCAAAACAAAATCAAATAAGAATTAAAATACAAATAGAAGAAAACGTATATACATATATTATTGCTCATAAAATCGTGAAATCTTGACCATAAGCTACTTATATTAATGTTTAACCATAACAAGCATCATTCCCATGCCGATTGAATGAATAAATGAATGAGTGAAGCACCCAAAAATGCCATCACAAACAAATAAAGAAAATAAATAAACATAAACTAGTGATATCCCCAACATGTGTAATGTGTAAAACAAACAACAACAAGAAAAACAACTACAGATACAGATAAAACATCTCAAGCAGCTCAGTTCAGTTAAGCACATAAAAGTCGCTCGTAAACATAAATTGTTTAACAAAATTATACAAAACTCAACGATTTATGGAATTTAAAAACAACAAATCGCCACAGCAGCCATAACTACATCCATACAACCATACAACCAATAGGTATTAAGTATTACTTAAAGAGAATTTACATATATTTTGATTCTCATTGCGGCCCAGCAAATACAAAGGCAATGCAGCGCCATTCAAGGTAAGACCGAAAGGAAGTTTAAACAGCTCAAATACCGAATACTGTTCCCATCAACAAAGTCTTAAATTAAGTTGTCTTTACAACAGAGAAGAGAAAATAATTGATATTGGCAGCTGAGAAGAGCAATATCAATATTAGGATTTAATTTTAAACAGTTAAACAATACATAATACTATAACTTAAGTTGAGAAATGATTAATTCTATAGACAAATACTTCAGATATGCAATTATAAAGTCAACTAATTGATCTGCTAGTAGATCCATTAAGAAATCAACTTAAATTAAAGATTACCCTTCACAAGTAAATAGAAATATCAAGTAATAATCAAAACAAAATAAAGTAATTTCGAAGTTTAAGTCTTTTGCTTTTAAAATAGTAATTTCATTTTGAGTTATCCATTTAAAATTTTGAATTATCATTCAATTTATGCAGAATCATCATTGTCGGAATCTTTATGCGTTCGCTTCGCTCGTGTCAGCTCTCTCTCTCTCTCTCTCTCTCTCTCTCTCAACAATTCTCAACGATTCTCACATCCTACTTCTGAGCTTGCTTTGCTCATTCACTTATTGTTTTCATTGATTTCGAAGGCATCAAATTTCAAAAGTATATAAAAAAGCAATTGATGAAGGCTTTTCATAGCAGCTTTATAAATATTTACTTAACTCTGATAATATGTATAGTTTTTCTAAGAAATATTAAGCATTAATAATTAATAAAATATAATTAATTATATAGCTGCTTCGATTCTGGAAAGTATTTTGTTTTATTTATTTTCTATTTGGAAATTATGAATTATCAATTCAGTAAAATATTCTATATAATTAGATAAACTCATTCTATTTATATTACATCTAAGTTTTGGCTGTAATCAATCTACGCAACTTGTGCAAAATACTTCTAAATATAATGAACAAGTTAACAAATGTATTTAATGAAATGACGTACCGCAACTTCTGCGTAACATGCAACTAACTGTGGCACTAGGCACAACTGCGAAAGACTGAAAGACTAAATACAATTGTGTAAATAGAGTTTTTATTTGTTGTTATCAAAATTCCCAACAATGGGGAATCTAAGTGTGTCTACAAATTAAGCGCAAATAGAAGAACATGTGTTCTTCTCAAAATGTTCGTCTGTACTTTGGATATCAACAATATATTCGCACAAGACTAAAGGGAGAGAGAAATATGAAAATATAAAAAGAAAACTTGAAATTCTAATTAATATTCAAAGAAGATTGTTGTTGTTCTTTTATAACGTTGTTGTTTTGAGTTTTTGAGTTTTGCCCTTGGCACGAACTTGACACTAAACCAAGAGATACATTTACGATGCGATTGTTGCGAGTGTGAAAGTTCTTAATTACAAACATTAGGGGGCCCCAGCGGCTTAGAGCTACGGATCACAATCACAGCGTGTGCCCAAGAGACACTTTTCAATGGTTATGAAAAAGGGATTGGACTGAGACAGAGACAGATCAAGAGGCAACAAACAGCAGAGAAGAGCCAAAGTCAGAGCATAAGTGGAAGCAGAACGATACATTTCAACACAAAGTGGAGACACTTAAAGCTCTACCTGTATTGAATTGAGATTCTCGATTCACAATTCTCGACTCTCGACTCTCGATTCTTGATTCTTGCTTCTTGAGCCTAACTGCCACTCCAGAGTGTTGTAGCTGAAGCTGCTGGGCTCTGCTGGGCCTCATGCCTCTTGCGCAGGCTCAGCATGTGGCTAAGCCGATCATAATTCTTGTTTGACAGTGCAACAAACGGATGAACAAATGAACGAGAAGCCACAGTCTGGGGACCCCAAACTGTCCAGTTGAACAGTTGAACAGTTGACCAGTTGCATAGCATCCCCCCCCCACATTCCCCTGCCCTTCCACCCATCAAGTCGCAGTCATTCAGTCTGCAAGTCTCGCGGTCTGGCAACGACAACGGGTAGCCACTTACCCAGTTGCTAGGTAACAACCGCAACGCCTTCTCTACTCCAAATCGGAATGTTGCAAGTATTAAAATGCGCAACTATAGAATACCCTGTAGTAGTAATCAAAATATAATATATTGTAATAATAAACTGACAATTGATAACTATGCTTGAGTATACCCTATTACAAATGGGGTATACATAACTAGGCACGAGTTTACAACTCTAATTGCGTAAATAATACCCTGTACATTATAAATTTGGCTACTCTGACAGTTAGTTATAGCTTAAAATAGAACATACCCTTTGCTAATTCACACTACAGGGTATAAGAATTCGCTGCTATGGCCAGCCGGGAGTAATTTACTCCTACTGCGTGAAAGAATCGGCCGCCGGAGATTTGCATAACAAAGCGAAACGCGTAGACGAAGGCAGCCGTTGCAATGATCATAAATAACTTGGCTGATATCTATTAACGCTTTTACTGGTGTTACTGGATTAACGCCCAAGACAGAGAGGCAGAGACAGAAACAGAGCCAAGCAAAGAGAGAGGGAGAGAGGCAGAGATAGCGAATGATAAAGAAAGCTAAGCAATTGAGAACTGAGAATTAGAACCACGACAAACTAAAGCAACCCACGCTGTCTATTTTGAGTGATAATTTCATGGCCAACACTTTGCCGTTAGTTGAGTGGGCCAAGTTAGGTTTGGGCTTGGTTTTAGGGTTCGTCTGAGAGTTTTTGGCTTAGAGTTTTGGGGTTTTAGGCTTAAACTTGTCGTTGGTAGCATTTGTCGTTGATATTCACAGCATATAAAAATATCTGGAGTGCAATTTGTGCACAGCTGGTGGTGCAACCGGTGCTGGCGGTTGCCTGTGGTGCACACCAGCTACAAGCGTGCACCACATTTGGCAGCAGCAGCGGCAACAGCAACAGCGGCAGCAGCAGCAGCAGTTGCAGTTGCTGCCACAACGCGACGCACACCGCGCTCCCTTCCCTGACAAACTTGACAACACAGAAATTTGTTTGCACTCCATAAAGATTACAAATATGAGTGTCCCTACAACCCTCTCCCCCTCTCCACACTCCCCACTCTTCTCTGTGTTCAGCAGGTTGTTGTTTCTCTTTAAAATAAATTTCATGCTTAATACGCATGCCTGGGCAATTTTTACTTTAACACCAAGTGGATAATGCCCGGAAGCAGCCGCAGATGTCGCAGTTGTCGCAGTTGTCGCAGTTGTCGTAGGATACAAGAGTTATGGACACGAAATGGGCAGGCAAAGGATAACGGACAGCAAAGGATTAACACTGTCAGGCCCAAAGACAACAGTTACAATAATAATAACGCTTATTACAGTTAAGATAAACGCACTGCGAATTGATCAATAAAGTCTCAATCAATTTCATCTGGGAAACTTTACCTGGGAAAGTTGTTGAAGGTTGAAGTAGGCACATAGAAATGTTAGGGCTAGAAAGAATTGTAATGTAGATGGGGAAACATCAATTATTTATATAGAATCCACTGTAATTCTTAAAACTATCATGTGACTATAAATATACAATTCTTAAGAAGAAGTTTCAATTTAAATATATAAATAAAATATTAAACAGAAAAACAGTATTTATTTCTAGGCTAGTTAAAGCTTAAATCTAGATGAAAAATGTATCTAAAGATATATTCCGGAAGTGTCTTTGCCAATAACTCAACTAGATCAGTTTAAAATGAACATTTTGGCAATACTTAATGTTAAGATAAAGCTAGAGAGCTAACAGCCTTGACTAAACCAATTTCAATGATTACATTCTCAACAATCTCAACTCAATTGAATTATTAAACTAAACAACCACAGATTGTTATTAATTTAAACATATGGAAACTGTAACTAATAGATTGTAATATTTACTCTATTGTTGACATATATCCCAATATAAATAATAAATATGCCTTCCGCATATCATATTTAATTGCTTGCAACTTTTGGCATGGCAATGGAGGACACACTCCTCCCTCCACTTACAGTCTCACTTTGCCCAGCCCCTTAGAAGCTTCTTCTATGCAAATATGCAATGCAGATGACACATTTGTTGAGCATTATGTACGCTAAAGAGCAGAGCATACACGTTGATGGCCCTGTGGACTCCATATCGAGTCTCAAATGTCTTTCGCACACCCAACTCAATTGTACTCGAAAAAGCGAAGCATCGTCGTCATCCTTATTGGACCATTAAGCAAATTGAAAGCGTTTAGACGGACGCTGGCAACGGCTGCAACGGCTTCTTGACCATAAAGCTGTAAACCCTTTTTGGGGCACAACAACCACACGAACGATGTTGTGTGTTGTGTGTTTAACACATTAATGCGATGCGACCCACGCGTGGGATGGGCCCATCAAGTGGACCACATAAATCCCGATTATAATGCACGCACATGTATGAATGAATTGAAATGCCGAGAGTTTTGAAACCTATCAACGCCATCAACGTTGACCTGACCTGACCTGCTCTGACCGTATTTAAAAAAAAAAAAAATATATATATAAAATAAGCAACTTGGGGTTAAAAAGAAATGGATTTCAAGTGCCCCGATGCATAATGAACAGGACATGGCATGGGTTTTGGTGCTGGACGACGTTGTGACGGCGTGTGCAGACCGTCCTTACAAGGGTTGACATTCGGCCAATACAATGGGCCACATAGAGTAAAAGGTTTCGAGTTCCAATCTCGAGTCTCAAGTTGAGGTGGCGACTGCCAGCCACCGCTAGCAAGTGGCCCTGGGGCAGGTCCATTGTTTTCCTTACAGCTGAATTGAAATGGAGATGGAGATGGAGATGGGGGGACAGGGCGACAAACGACAAACGACAGGCGACACACTTTTAAGAGCTCAAATCAATTAGTTAATTGATTAACAAAAGCTCACAAGGCATGAATTATAATTGAAGGAGGCGAATCGAGTTTAAACAATTTGTCACAGACTTTTAAATAAATTGAAAACTTTCAAATTGCAAAACAATGATAAAGTAATATAGAATAGAAGAATTTAAATTAAATAATTAATTTATATATTAGAATAAAGTAAAAGATTGTATATTTATATTTTAAATTATATTTATCACGCTTTCCCTTCTATTTTCTTTCTTTTTATATACAATTTTCATTTTAAACTTTATCAGTTTGAATTCGATTGATAAATACAATGATAAAGTAATATAGAATAGAAGAATTTAAATTAAATAATTAATTTATATATTAGAATAAAGTAAAAGATTGTATATTTATATTTTAAATTATATTTATCACGCTTTCCCTTCTATTTTCTTTCTTTTTATATACAATTTTCATTTTAAACTTTATCAGTTTGAATTCGATTGATAAATACAATGATAAAGTAATATAGAATAGAAGAATTTAAATTAAATAATTAATTTATATAAATATTAGAATAAAGTAAAAGATTCTTTCTTTTTATATACAATTTTCATTCTAAACTTTATCAGTTTGAATTCGATTGATAAATACAATGATAAAGTAATATAGAATAGAAGAATTTAAATTAAATAATTAATTTATATATTAGAATAAAGTAAAAGATTGTATATTTATATTTTAAATTATATTTATCACGCTTTCCCTTCTATTTTCTTTCTTTTTATATACAATTTTCATTCTAAAGTTTATCAGTTTGAATTCGATTGATAAATACAAATAAAATGTATTAATGAAAACCTTTATTAAAGTCTGCATTATGCCCTTCTTTGTTCACTGCACCACAGCTCCACTTGTACTCTACAAATCAGCACAGCCACCGACACCATTAGCACCACAGCAGCAGCAGCAGCAGATACCACCACACAAATCCGGCCACGAGCCACGAGCGCTTCAACTGCTGCTCCATTCACAAAATGATGGAACGTCTATCCACACATCTGTCGCTCTCTGGCCTATCGCTCGCACATCCTTTGCAGAGTCATTTGAGCTCGGTGAGCTCCAGCAGCGGCACCCATCTTGGGCAATTGATACAGCATCATCAGCAGCAGCAACAGCAGCAACAACAACAGCAGCAGCAGCAGCAGCAACAACAACACGGCAGTGAACCGACACACGGTCACGGTCACGCCCATCATCATAGCCAACAATTGTCGCTGGGTCAATTGGGGCAGCAACATCATCATCATCATCAGTGCAACAGCAACAGCAGCGGCGGTTCACCCAACGGCAACGGCAGCGGCTCCTTGGGATTGCATCCACATTTGCATCATTCGGCAGCAGCTGCAGCGGCGGCACATCACCTGAGCTCACAGCACTCGCAACTGCATCAGCATCATCAGGCGGCAGCAACAGCAGCAGCAGCGGCAGCAGCACAGCAGCAGCAGCAGCAGCAGCAACAACAACAGCAACAGCAGCCACCACAATCCTCTGCCTCACATCACAGCCAGCCAACGGGCTCAGGATCGGGTTCACTTCACGGTCAATCCCAATCGCAATCACATCAGCCGCATAGCAACGGGATTGGTCAGCATCTGGGTGCAGGTGGTGGTCATAGTTTAGCCAGCTCCAGTTCCAGTGCCCCGGGGCATCACACGTCCACGTCCAGCGCCACAAGCAGCGTGATGGCAGCCGCCGCAGCCGCTCATCTGCACCACAACTCACAGGCATCGCCCATCAGCAATCTTCATCAGAATATGGGCAGCCTGATGAACAGTGGCAGCAGCGCCAGGTGAATTGAAGATTCAACGATTTGAGGAAGCAAATTGTTACTTATATTATTCATTCTCATTCACTCTTATTCATTCTCACTCCTCTGCTTGACAGCGATGTCTTCTTCAGCCTGATGATACAGAACACAACGAAACGCCAGAATGAGGAGCACATAAAACGTCCAATGAATGCGTTTATGGTCTGGTCGCGTCTACAAAGACGTAAAATAGCACAGGATAATCCCAAAATGCATAATTCCGAGATATCCAAGAGGCTGGGTGAGTTCGCTTACAATGAAGTTAATCAATAGCAGAATTGCAAGTGCGTTTGTGGTAGAAAGTTTGTTTGTTAACTTGTTTACCAGAATACGCATTATTCTCACATTTTTGTATGATATAATAAGCCACAATAGGTAGAGCCCGTGGCTTACTATAAGTACTTTGGGTATGTGTTGTTGTAATCTGAAGACAATGAATGAAAATCTCACACACAATACTAAATTAAGAGGCGGCACACGACCTGCCAATCTACTCTCGCGCCCACACTCGCTCACTCCCAGTCCCTGTCCCTGTCCCTGTCCCTCTGCGTGTCCCTGTCTCTGTCAGTTGTGCAAGCTAAACTAATCAACGTAATACCACCCCCACTCTAAAGTCGCTTCGGCAGAATGACAAACCAAAAACACGCTCTCATCGCAACTGTCAAAACGGACAAGCGGCTGTCAAACAATTGGCAGGAAGAGCCGAGATCTTTGCCGAGGAAGCTGCTGATAATGCTGCTCGAGAAGGGTTGCCGTCCTCCCACCATCCAAGCTTTTTTTGGTGGGTCTGCTACTTGCCAAATCATTGCCGCCTGCCACATTGTCTCGCCGCTTAACTAGTTGCAAAGTTAAGTAGTTTATATCGGCTGGGGCGTTGGCTAATCCCGGGCATAGAAAGCAGCGCGCTGGTTTCTTATCGCACTCGGTCTGGGTTTTCAATTCGCATCAAATTCAATTTCAATCACACACGCAGCCCGACGACTGTGGCACGTGGCAAGTGACAGCCGAGATCTTTTAGCATAACAATGCAGGCCAAAAAGGCATTGCGCTACCTTTGGCCAACTCATGCATATTCGATGAGGCAGAAGTCTGAAGTCTATAGTCTGTAGTCTGTAGTCTGTAGTCTGTGGCATCTTCTTCTTGCCACTAATCAGCCCTAAAAATGCTGTCATAACAGCGATAACAATAAGCCCATCGATAACGCTGCCACTAGAAGTTCAGGCCACACACACAGTCACACACTCACTCATACACACTCACAATTTGGGGCAGCCATTTGCAATTTGTGCAATTTTTTAATAAAACTCAACGGGGCATCCACTGCCTCTCTACCTTCCCCCTTTCCCCTCTCTCTCTTCCTCTCCTTCTTTGTCTCCATTCTCCACTTCTAGCACTTGTGAAATGACTTTTTCTTTCGCTTCTTTTTTCTCCTTCGTTCTGATTTTACCTTTGTTTAAACAAAAACAATGCAAATTAAACGCGACTCACTTGCAATGCAGTTGAGCGCAACAACAACAAAAACAAAAGGCAAACTCATTGCTGCACTTGGCATCAGCTAGTGGGCGTGGCCCTGCAGGGAGGTGTGCACAATAACTGGCATATTGAAATCAAAAGAAATCAACGGCTAGCAGATACCATGTAAATTGAGTTGCAATTGTAATTCAAAATTGAGATATGGGAAATGTAAAATAAATTGTAATACAAATTGTTAACAAATGAGAGAATAAGAACAGTTAATTCGCAATGTTATTATTGCTAAAAGAGAGTGATCAATTATCTGAAAAGTGTATCATTTCTATATGAAATGAAGAAGCAAAGTTGCAAGTACTTCTTCATTGATTTGATTGATTTGTTATATATTAATATATAATTTTTAACTTTTGGCTGTGGCTTTGTAAGCTTAACCCATTGCAGATATTGCTTTAGAATAGGGTATAACCAGGCAATGAGGGTTGCTACAGCCAAATGACGATTACAATTTGTTGTTGTTGTTATTTTTTTTCACAGCCATTAAAGAGGATTTCTTAATCAGGCAATGGGCCCGGTTCCCAGACTCTTTGCTCTCTCTCTCACTCTCAACAGCAGCCAAAGTTCAAGTAGCAAGCCGAACCAATATATGAAAATCAATGCACAACAACAACAACAACAACAACGGCAGCAACAATGGGGATAACACACACAATATACACTCCACAACAAACTTCAGTTACGAAGTATTCATTTTATTTGTGGACTGAACTTTTTAGGAAGGCGCGAGCTTTTGTTCGCTTTTCATTTCACCTTTTCCTGTTACTATTGTTGTTGTTGCTGTTGTTGTTGTTGTTGTGCTTGGATTTTGGCAAATCCATTATGTCAATTGACAGTTCTATGTAATATTTGCTGTCAGTTGCAGCTTTTGTTGAGTATTTTTGAGGACGCTGAAGACGCCAGTTGCCCTTGTGCTCAGCTCGCTGCTGGGACAAGAGAATGGAACACAAGGCGGTGTGTCTGAAAGTAGGGTAACTCGCTTAAATTTACAAGAAAATCGAAAAGAAATATGCTCAAGCTTACAGTCTATTGTAATTGACAATTTGCGGCAGTTGAAATCAGCTTAAGCACATTTTAAAGAATATTTTGTAGCTTTTATATGCATACAAATGTTATGGCTAAAATTTATAGTACAACAAATAATTTAATTTGATAATTACTCAACATTTATTTATTTAGATTAAGTATTTCTTATAAGATTCAACTATTACTCAAGCTGTTATACATTATTTTAATGGCAATAACAAATTTCTCGGACGTTTTTATGTGAAGTTTAAAGTTGCAACGCCGAAGTGGGAAATCTGTTAAAATAAACCATTAACCATTTGCCACATTGAAACAAATGACAAAGTTTTGCACTTGAAAAGTTGCCCTGGCATTCAATTAAATGAATGAATAAAAATGTGAATGAAATAAAAACGAAATAAAATGAAATGAAATGCTGAAGGCTCATTATGAAAAATTGCGCTGAGAAAAGGCGCAAATAAAAAAAAAAAACAACAACAAAAACAAAAACTGTGGCATCAACAAAGGCGCCACAAAAAATGGCGGCGCGAAAGCTACTTTTTCACAACACAAACACAAACACACACACACACACACATATAGAGCCAGAGAAAGAGAGACAGAGAGCGTCGAGTGTTGAGTGTTGAGTAACGGTAACTGGCAACTGGCAACTGTGGAGTGCTCTTCAGACGTTGCTGTTGCTGTTGCCGTCGGCGTCGGCGTCTGCGTTGCCATTTATTTTATTATGCAAAACAAAAGGCAAACAAAAACAACAACAAAATAAAATAATATATAAATAATAAAAATAAAACACAAGACAACAACAAAAAAAGAAAATAAAAAGGGGAAGAGTAGCGAGAGAATTTGTTATAGAAAACAATTTTGTTGGGCGCGAGCTTAATTGAAATTGTAACTGTCATTAATTACTGTCTGGAAATTTGAATTAACCACAATACAAACAATGGGCGACAACAACAATACCAACAATTACAAACAACAGCAACAACAACAATAGCAAAATGGCATTCGTCATGTTTTTTTTTTGCTTTTCTTTTCGAAAATAATTGAAAAACCTGTCGAATCGGCAATCGAGTGCCTTTGCTTGTTGTTGTTTTTGTTTTCTTTTTTAATCAAGGACTTGATGTCCGCCCAGCTCCTGCGGGAATATTAAATAATGTTAAACACAGCCCCACGAGTAATGGATGGACTGACTGACTGACAGACTGACTGCATTGAGTGAAGGCTATTGAACAATGGAAAAGACTTCGACTTGGATTCGATTGCGACTTTGCACAAAAGGTCGAGCTCTCAAGCCTTTTGCCAAACCCTCCAACCTCCACCCTTCACCATCCCATAAAGATGCTTTTGTTGCACAATAAAGCGCAAACAATTGATTAGTTTGCAACTGAGGGAAATGTAAGCAAGATTTTACCCCCTTTTGCCTAATGGGGTTGGCGTTGGCAACTCGTAGATAGACCTGGCAATTGACAGGTGTGTGTGGGTGTGTGTGCATGAAGTGGGCCAAGAATTGTCTGCCAGGGAGTTGAGTCAGTTCTTAATTACAGCACGCTCAATCAGCAACAGCAAATAGAATTAATATTAAATAAATATTAATATTTGTTATTAAGAACGAATATAAAGAAAACAGGGTATAAGTACGTCAGCGATATATGATTACATAAGCTGAAAGCAGACTGTAAAATGTATAACAGCAAGTGTTAAAAGCAGAATGCTAAGTGTATAAAATGCATAGCATATGTTAACAGCAAGTGTTAAAAGCTGAATCAAAGTTAACATACAGGATGTTAATATACAGTAGGTTAACAGATGTTGCCAGACAGATCATATTAACTTAACAGATTTATTTACATATTTAACAGATTGCGAAATATTTCACAATATAAAGAAATACATTTATAAATAAATTTATAATTAATAAATAAAGTAATATGCACATTCTTAATAAAAGAATACATAAAATATATTAATATTAAAATTTCAAACCCAATTTAAATACTTTACTAAAAAGGTCTTTGAATCTTAAAATATATTACATAAAATTATGATTTATTTAAATAAAAACTGCACAATAACTCCCCTATCTGTTTCAACAAATACTTAAGTCAATAAATTTAATTTTGTACTTTCAATAGATTTCTTTAAAAATATTTCTTTATTTCTATACATAGAGAGACAAATAATAAGAGCGATAGAAAGGAAGTTGTAGCTAATCAAACAAGAACATCAAATTGGGGGAAAATAGCTGAGTTCACTCTCTCTCTCACTCTCCCTCTCTCTCTCACCCACCAAGTTATGAGTTCAGCTCGAGTGTCCGGCGCCCAAAGAACCCAAAGACTCCCAAGAATAAACACAATAATCCCCTTTAAGTAGCCCAATTGTGGAGATGTGTGAATATGGATGTGAAGTTCAGTCTGTAAAGTATCCCAAAAACAAATTGTGGCTAAGTTGGACATGATAGTAAACGTCAGTCCCCCAGTCTTAGACCAATTGTTAGCTGTGTGAACTACAAACTGCAACTGGAGTCGACGTAAGTTAAATATTTGCTCAATGGTTAGCAGACAGTGCTACATTTTGCTGGGTTGCAAGTCTGGAAAAACTTGTTAATTATGCTTGAGGCCAGAGACACTTCTGTGTGTTGCCCAACTTGCAACTGTCAGTTGCAACTTGGTGTGGTACAAGTACTCCTGCACTCTCTTGTACTCTTGTACTTGTTGTTTTTCATATCAATTATTAAGCTGGCTGGGCCACTCAGTCAACGTAATGGAGGAAGGGCCTGACGCCAGACACTGTCAATTGTCATCCTTTTGTGGCATGTCAACTCCGCAGTTTGCCCTCCTTAGTTTATACAACTGAACAACTTGTAGATACCTCTCTCACTCTGTCTATTACTTCTCTCTCTCTCTCTCTCTCTGGCTTTATCTAACTGTCCGTTCGTCTTGTTTATTATTATGTGAATTGTTCCCCTGCTATTATATATAGAGCTCTACTCTATAAGGTGTCGAGCCCAGAAGCTGAGTTGCGCATTTGATGGCCAGTTGCCAGTTGCCACTTGCCACTTGGACGGCCTGTCAATGTATCTATATATTAGTATTTTAGCAGCAGCTGCCAGTTAAGACCAGCTTATGATTATGAGTGGGTCTCCAACTTCCAACTTCCCAGTTATTGTGGTGGGCGTGTCACTTGTCTTGTCTTTGGGGCACAATTGTGCTTTTGTTTGTCATTTATTGTTATAGTTTTTGTCTGTGCAGTGTATGTGTGTTAGTGTGTGTGTGTGTGTGTGGGCCTGACATTCGTTTCTTTCAAAGCCCCGTCAATGTCCTAGCTGCTGCTGTTAGCTTGTCATTAGTATTGTGTCCCACTATTGTTGTTGTATTGTCCCATAACAAAGCAATTTGTGTGTTCGCTTTGTGTAACTCGACAGCCACTAAAATTACACGTTATAACTAATTAGTGGGTACCCCAAATTTGCTTGGGTAGTTTTTCCTCTTTTCCCCATTGGATACAACAAAGATTAGCTTTCTTTATTTTCTTCTCACTCTTTCTTTCTCTCTTTTCTCTATATTCATTCCCTCTCGCGGTGTTTCCCTTTATCTTTCTTTTCCCCCTTTCTTTACCCCCTCCATCTCTTTCTTTCCCTCTTTCTCTCTCTCTCTCTCTCGCTCTCTCTCTATCTTTTCCTCTCTCCTGCTTCCTTCTCTTTGCGTCTTTCTCTCCCTATCCTCTTCTTTTCCTATCCTCCTCCTTTCTTTCCCTTTCCCTTTCGCTCTCTCTCTCTCTTTCTCTCTTATTCCTTCTCTCTCTATCGCTCTCTTTCATTCCCTCTCTCTGTCTTTTCCCCCCTTTTCTTTCCCTCTCTCTCCCTAATTCTCTCTCTCTCATTTGCTCTCTGGGATTCCCTCTCCTCATGTCTTTCTCTCCCTATTTATCCAGCTTCCTCTTTCGCCCTCCTTCTTTCTTTCCCTCTCTATTTCTCTTTCTATCTCTCTTTCATTCCCTCTCTTTCTTTTCCCCTCTCTTTCTTTCTTCCCTCTTTTTCTCTTTCTTTCCCTCTCTCTCCCGAATTTACTCTCTCTTTCTCTCTCTCTCTATCATTTCCTCTCTCCTGCTTCCCTCTCCTCATGTCTTTCTCTCCCTCTTTCTCCCTGCCTCTTTCTATCCCTCTCTCCCTGTCACTCCTTTTCTCTACCCCTTTCCCTCTTCCTACTCCTTCTCCCAGTCACTCTCCCTCCTTCTCTTCCTTGCTAACAACTCCCATTACACGATTTTAAGCACAGCTTAGAACTGAAAGACTTGATACAACAGTTGTACAGTCATTTGGGCCAAATAACTGAAGAGCTCTTTGTGGCAACAATTCGACGGCCCCGTCCCCAGCTTGCCCCTACTTGTCCCTCCACTGAGCAGGCATTTCAGGCTTTATCAGCAGCCTTGTGACACATGTCATTATAACATTTTACATTAACTTAAAAACATTTGCAATTTGTGTACACAATGAGCGAAGACCCCACACACAAGCTGCAAGTTGCCACTTATAAGTATGTGGCACGTGTATATGCCATGTACATTCAACATCCATGCAACACAAATACAAAATATGTATCATGCTCTCGCTCCCTTGTTGAGATCCGGAGCGGTAGACAGAGACAGGAAGCCGGGACAAAAGCACGCCCCCAAATGGGCTCAAACCACCTGCTGGTTTTGGGCCATTATCGTGCAAGGACTCGGCAAAGTCCTCGCTCTGAGACGGGTTGCAAGTGGTGTGAGCCAGGCTGACTGAACTGACAAACAGGCAACGAGACAACGACAACAACGACAACAACGACAACTAATGACAATGCCAAAACTGGCAACAATGGTGGCCAAATAGACAAGGACAGACTACCAATAGAGTGAATGAGACACAGGTGGAGAGAGAGAGAGAGAGAGATAGAACTTCGTTGAAGGAAGAAGCAAAGGAAGAGATGAAAACAACATTGTTTGGTATTTGGTATCCTTCTTGTTAGTGCAGACAAAACAAGTTTATACTGCTTACACGTGTGTGTGCCTGAATATATATATATGTGTGTGTGTGTGTGTGTGAGTGTGTGCGTGTGTGTGGCTGTTAGGAAATTATGTTTATGTATGTCCACTTCAGAGTCGCCCATTATGTTGCCACATTTAGTACAACGGCTTCAAGTGCCCCAATGTACAAGTATCTAATGGATTAACGTCTTTTCTCACATTTAATATCTGTTAACTGAAACTTGTCTCGTTTAACTTGATTGCAGGTGCCGAATGGAAGCTACTCACCGAGGAGGAGAAACGTCCCTTTATCGATGAGGCCAAACGTTTGCGGTAAGTTCTACATATATTGTTCTTTTACCCCACCCCTGCCCCCATTACACTCCCCTCGAATGCTTTGCTTGTATCTGCACAGAGCCATGCACATGAAGGAGCATCCCGATTATAAATATCGACCAAGACGCAAACCCAAAGCTCTGAGACGTGATGGCTATCCGTATCCCATGCCATATCCATCGGTGCCAGTGGAAGCATTAAGAGCAGGTAAGCAAATTATTAATACAGTATATTATAATATATATGTAGGAATGGTAGTTTGTAACCCCGATAGTTATTATGGCTTGTAGCCCTGGCAAATTAACAGAGAGATAATTAGCATAACAGCCAGAGGACAGAGACCAGCAAGAGTAGAGTGCGAAACGTAGAAGGGATAAGTTGTGCGCTCGTCAAGAAGAGTAAAATATCAGTGAATAAAATAAGAACAGTTACTTAAGAAGAAAAGAGGACATAGAATTACATACAATAAATGTACAATAAACACATACTGCACACATATATAATAAAATACTAAATAATGTAACACATATAAAATAAACCCACACTACAACTTTGGGGGCTCAACCGGGATTATTTTTTATGTGTGAAAAGACGCTACATAGACGAGACATAAAAACGTAGTCGGCGTGCAGTTACTTTACATTTGTGCAGCAAAAAACAATAAGTGAACATAGAGTGTACAAATTCAATCATCAAATTGACATTTGTACATACATATGTACATAGTATGTATGCAAGCAATTCTAGAAACGTGCACAAAGCGACAAAGGAGAAAAGCAGCAAGCGACAAACGGCATCATCCGTAAAGCCAGCTACGACAAGAGGTCGGTACGTACGAGTGGCATAACTAGCTAGCAGCAGTAAGCTACAAACAAGAAGAAGCAGCAAGCGACAAACGGCATCATCCGTAAAGCAAGCTACGACAAGAGATCGGTACGTACGAGTGGCATAACTAGCTGAAGCAGGAGCGACAAACGAGAAAAGTAGCGAGCGACAAACGGCATCATCCGTTAGGCAAGCGAAAACAGGCGTCGCGACGCGTCTTCAAAAAGAACACGTGTTCAGTTCCAGCAAGCAGAGAGCGAGTGACGCAGTAGAGATGAACAAAAGTGAGCGACACACAAAAGACGACCGAAAGCGCATGACGCAACAGAATAGCTAAATCAGAGAGACGGAGGGTCTGACCTTGAAGAAAGGCAACCAGAGCAACGAAAAGGGAAAGAATTTACAGAGAAGTGTTACGGAGCACGACGTTTGCAGAAAAGCGTTACCAGAGGTATCGACGCTTACAGAGAAGCGTTACAGAGGCATCGACGCTTACAGAGAAGCGTTGCAGAGGCATCGACGCTTACAGAGAAGTGTTACGGAGCACGACGCTAACAGAGAAGCGTTGCAGAGGCATCGACGCTTATAGAGAAGCGTTGCAGAGGCATCGACGCTTACAGAGAAGCGTTACAGAGGCATCGACGCTTATAGAGAAGCGTTGCAGAGGCATCGACGCTAACAGAGAAGCGTTGCAGAGGCATCGACGCTAACAGAGAAGCGTTACAGAGGCATCGACGCTAACAGAGAAGCGTTACAGAGGCATCGACGCTTACAGAGAAGCGTTACCAGAGGCACGACGTTTGCAGAGAAGAATTAACATAAGGTATCGAGTAAGTGAGCAGCAGAAATTAACATTGTTAAAATATACCAGAAATATTTAAGAGACTCAATGTAATTATATTTTACTAATCCTAAAATAAGATTTCAATTTATAATGCTGTACGATGAGATCGCACAACTGAAAGTAGCAGAACTTAGAGCAAAATTATCGGAGTTAGGGTTATCTACGAAAGGCACTAAGGCCCAATTGCGAGAAACATTATATGAGTACTTCAGATCAAGTATAGGAAACGACAATAATAATATTTCTATATACGAAGATACGAGTTCCGAATTAGTAGAAGAGGACAGATCAGAGCAAGTCAATTCAGAACAAGTAAATACAGAGCAACAAGAAAATCAAGAAAGTATGGCATACCCTAACAACACAATGACATTCACTTTAAAGGACGTCAAAGACTCCCTGACAACATTTGACGGTAGCAGCAATTCAGATATTGATGATTGGTTAAGAGAGTTTGAAAACAATGCAGTCACAGTTCAGTGGAACGATTTACAAAAATTTATTTATGGCAGACAGTTACTAAAAGGAGCGGCCAAATTGTTTGTAAATTGTAATAACGGTTTAAATGATTGGGATTCATTGAAACAGGGACTACAGGACGAATTTTGCATCAAACTATCATCAAAACAGGTTCATGAATTATTGGAAAACAGAAAGAAACAACCGAAAGAAACTTTAATTGAATACTACTATACAATGATCGGTCATGCAAATAAAAGTAAAATAGACGATGAAAGCATTATTGATTATATTATCGAAGGCATTCCCGATTCAAAAATTAATAAAAATATTTTGTACCAAGCCACTAATTTAAAAGACTTGCGCGAAAAGTTGAAAGTTTACGAAGAGATAGCGTTGCCAAAAGAAACAAAAGCTAAGGTTAAATTTGAGGAAAATGATCAGAAAAGGGGTAAACGTGATATATACTGCTATAAGTGCGGAGAGAAAAACCACATTGCCAAAAATTGTAACCAAAGTATAAAATGTTTTAAGTGTAATGGTCTTGGACATAAAGCGAATCAATGCGAAGCGAAAGTTGGACGACCTGAAATTAAAAAAGAGACATCAAACGTACAACAGTTATCACAAAACATTCTAAATAGAGCATTCAAGACTGTGAAGATAGGCGAATATATACTGACAGCTTTATTTGATTCCGGTAGTGACATATGCACCATCAGCGATAGAATTTATAATAATCTGAATGTGAAATTGGAACAGGACTGTAAAGTATTGACAGGAATTGGAGGAAAACAGATTAACACACTGGGTTTTTTCAAAATAAACACCGAGTTGGACCTCATTCCAATCAAAATGTGTTTTCACGTAGTTCGTGACGAAGATACCCTGTTTGACGGAATTATAGGCAATGACGTGCTTGATTTTGTCAATGTGACTCTAAGTTCTAACGGTGTTAGTTTTCACGATATGAAATACTCGTCCAAAGATGACATACCAGATTTAAGAAAGACAACTAAGGATAGCGGGGAGAAAAATGGCGAGGAACGCGAATGTAATACCTTAGAGTCCGGAACCAACATTAAAGAATTACAAGATAATTTCAGTAAGCTACTAACTATGAATATCGAAGAAGAAACAGAACTTGATATACAGCATCTCGATGAAGATTTAAAACTGACCGTTCAGAAAGCTTTAATGTCGTATAAGTGGGTGAAGCCAGACACTAGCCCAGTTGAGATAAAAATTATGATGACTGATGAAGTTCCGATTTACCAGAGACCCAGAAGACTACCATTAGGAGAACAAGAAAAAGTAGACGCGTTAAGCAGAGTCCATTGTCCAGAGTTAGCAAGAAAAGTTAGTAAGTCAAGGAAACCGGAAAATGAATATGACATAGACGACTTGGTAGCGATAAAGCGTACACAGTTTGGACCAGGACTTAAATTAAAAAAGAAATTCTTAGGCCCATATAAAGTAACTTGTAAGCTTAGACATGGAAGATATAGAGTAGAGAAAGTAGGCGACGATGAAGGCCCGAATAAAACGAATACTGTAGCTGAGTTTATGAAACACTGGAGTTCTTCATTCGAGTCGAATGACTTGTCAGGATGGCCGAGTGTAGGAATGGTAGTTTGTAACCCCGATAGTTATTATGGCTTGTAGCCCTGGCAAATTAACAGAGAGATAATTAGCATAACAGCCAGAGGACAGAGACCAGCAAGAGTAGAGTGCGAAACGTAGAAGGGATAAGTTGTGCGCTCGTCAAGAAGAGTAAAATATCAGTGAATAAAATAAGAACAGTTACTTAAGAAGAAAAGAGGACATAGAATTACATACAATAAATGTACAATAAACACATACTGCACACATATATAATAAAATACTAAATAATGTAACACATATAAAATAAACCCACACTACATATATTTAGAATCATAATGAGGAGAAGATTAACAGTTTAATAATTAATTAAATATATATAAAGAAAAAGCGAGTAAAGTTTTAAAATCCCATTTAAATTAATATTAATGTATGAATATTAGAAAAAAAATATATAAATCTGGGGGAAATAATAATAATAATGATCAAAATATTTATTTTTGATCAAAACTACTTTAAAACAAATATAAATATAATAAAAAGATAATAATATAAATAATGATATATATAATAAATTATAATATCAATAATAAAATATGCAGTAATACATATAAATAAAATATATTATAATACTATATATTTAATTTATATAATTATTAATAAAAACATTTATATGAATATAAATAATAATTAAAATAATTAGAAATTATTTATTTAATTATTTAAAATATCAAAATTATGAAAACTGTTTTAAAATAAATTAAAAAAGGAAGATAATAATATATAATATAATATAATATAAATAATAAAATAAATATAAATAAAATATATTTTAATATTATATATTCTATTTAAATATATTTTAATATTATATATTCTATTTATATAAAATATCCAAATTATGACATTTATTTTAAAATAAATAATAAAAAATATAATAAACTATACAGTAAAGAAAATATATTATAATATTATATTTTCTATTTATATAATTAATAATAAAAACATTTAATTAAATATAAATAATAATTAAATAAAATAATAGTTCCAGAAATTATTTATTTAATTATTTAAAATATCTAAATTATAAAAACTATTTTAAAATAAAACTAAAAAAAAAATAATAATATATAATATAAATAATAAAATAAATAAAATATATTAAATTATGAAAACTATTTTAAAATAAAATTGAAAAAAAAAAGAAAATAATTTATATAAAATAAATAATAAGATAAATATAAATAAAATATATTAGAATACTATATATTCTATTTATATAATTAATAAGAAAAACATTTAAATAAATATAAATAATATTTAAAATAATTATACGTATACGCATATTTAAAACTGAGTTTTTACAACAAATTGCAGTTTTCATTGCCTGAAAATCAATTAAAACCTTTAGAACGCAACTCAAACTGTGGCAGGGCCAACAAACTTAGGCCCTAACAAAACCCATTAAAGCCGCAGTGGCGCAGCAACAACGACAACGACAACAACAACAACAATAACAACAATAAATAAGAGGAAAACAATCAAAAATAGTCAAACTATGCAAAGTAAGCAACGGGTTTTATGAGCTACACATAAGACAAATGCAAATGTGGCACGATATGTGGCATGGTCGGTTGCCCCACCCAGAGGCAGGAAGGGGAACAAGTAGAGGAATAAGCAAAGAACTGAATGAAAATATGACAAACTATCCGCACACTCGACTGGTTGACTGGTTGACTGGTTGTTGCTTTGTTTATGACACACCCAGCAAAAGGAAGGGGGAGGGTGGTGGTAGGTGGGGGAACTGTGGGTGGGTGACAACTAAATGGAGCTAGCAGAACCACCCGTTCGCATGTCCTGACAAACTGTGAAGTCATCATCCTGGCTTAACAACTCATTCAAATGACAGCACAAACAGACAGACAGACAGACAGGCGGACAGATAGAGAGAGAGAAAGAGAGAGGAAGCCATAGCACAAGCATAAGTTACCATTCATGATTTGCCCGCCTCCCTCTCCTACTCCCACTCCCACTCCCACTCCCACTCCCTGAGGGTGGCACTTCCCTCTCTATAGTTTCCACATCGAGTTGGAGGTTTTAAATTAGCATTTGTCACGTTTTTTGTCTTTTCCTCTCTTTCTCTTGCTTCCTCTCCATTCTCTTCACTTTCTTCTTCTTTTTTTGCGCCCAAATTTAACGCTAGTTTCTTGGGTTTCTGATGTGGCAGCAAATTTGTGCGTTGGCGGTTAAGGTTTAAGGATCAGTGGCCCACAGGGTCTAGAGGACAATGCCAGCCATGTTGATGATTTATGCGCTACGGAAATGATAATAAAAATGCTAGGAAATGCGTAATAAATAAAACGAATTAGTCCTCTTAGTCCTGCTTGGACTTGCGCTTCAATGCACGCCGCACAATGCGGCTAATATGGCTTAGAGCGAAAGAGATAGCTGTAGTCGCAGTTGACTGGCATAGAAGGAGACAGCACTATAGGCAGCCGTAGCATGCAACAGCTTTTAGTGAGAGGGAGGGGAAAAACAATAATCAAAGCAGAAATTTGTGTACTTAGAAATCGCAAGTGGAAAGAAGCAGAAAAAGAAAAAAATAATGAAAATAAATATTAGCAAAAATTTGCAAAGAATTATTAGAAAGTAGATTTAAGAATTCAAAGAAAAGAACAGTATGTTTAGAACTAAATAAAATATTTAAAAAACAATTTGAAATATATAAATAAAATAAATATAATACTACAATCCTTAACTCATTAATAAAACAAATATCTATAAACTAAAATAGATATATAACAAAATAAAAATTTTATGTTTTAATGTTTTAAATAATTAATTATTAATATATATAAATATAATATAAATTTAAGAATTCAAAAAAAAGAAATGAAAGTTTAGAACTAAATAAATTATTTAAAAAACAATTTAAAATATATAAATAATAAATAAAATAAATTTATTACTACAATCATTAACTCATTAATAAAACAAATATCTATAAATTAAAATAGATATATAACAAAATAAAAACTTTATGTTTTAATGTTTTAAATAATTAATTATTTAATTTTTATAAAACAAATTTAAGAATTCAAAGAAAAGAAATGAAAGTTTAGAACTAAATAAATTATTTAAAAAACAATTTAAAATATATAAATAATAAATAAAATAAATTTATTACTACAATCATTAACTCATTAATAAAATAAATATCTATAAATTAAAATAGATATATAACAAAATAAAAACTTTATGTTTTAATGTTTTAAATAATTAATTATTTAATTTTTATAAAACAAATTTAAGAATTCAAAGAAAAGAAATGAAAGTTTAGAACTAAATAAAATATTTAAAAAACAATTTAAAATACAATACTACAATCATTAACTCATTGATAAAACAAATATCTTTAAATTAAAATAAATATTAATAGAATAAAAACTTTGTTTCCTAAGCTTAATAATCCAGCAGCTAAAACTCTAATGCCAAATTCCATAAAAGTTTCATTTGTATTTTCAATTGTAATGTTAATTTGCTGAAAGAGAAGAGAAACTGCTACCAGTTAAAGTTACAAGCTTTGTGGTCAGTGCCTAATCCTCTATTCTGTGGTTTAACAATGGAGATGATGCCATCTCCAAATGTCGCCACTTGAGATAGTATTATTATTATTTATTATTCATTTCTTAGCTGCCTTTCAATTTGTTGTCTCAGCAATTTTAATTGCCACAGCATCCAACAATTTACACAATTGCCATGAATGAAATCGTAATCGTAATCGCAATCGTAATCGTAATCGTTATTTTCATAGCTCTTTCAATAAGCGGCGCTTGTAATTATCGAAAAGGCCGTTTACAAGCGGTCGGAGTGGGTTAAGAGGGACAGCTGGACGACTACCGTTTAGGGCAATTGGTAATAGCTGCTGCTGTGCTATCCGGCAGTTATAAACTGAAACTCTCTACTCAAGCTGAAATAGCTGATTCAGCGCACAATTAAAGGGGCAAGTGAGTAGCAGACAGGGACAGACAGAGACAGACAGAGAGAGAAGTGAATAGAGAAGCCGAAAGAGTTAACAACACACAAAAGGGGCGCAAAATATTTCGAGTGGCAATTATTTTAAGCACACACAGACCCAAAAACCATTGTCATAATGATTATAAACTTATTTCTTAAGCAACGTTGTCTTATTTTTTTGTTATATTGTGGAACCTTTCCGTCACTTGCAGGCATCTCGCCGGGTTACTTTGCCCCCGGGCCCACAGCGGCCGCCTATCATCTGGGCAGCCATCTCACGCAGACATCGACGCCAAGCTCAACGCAGGTGAGTAACAGTTACCATATCGAACCCAACAACTCTCTCAACCTCAACCTCAACCCCAACCCGAACCTGAACCTGATCCCAGTTCTGTGTGTCTGAACGGTAGCGCGTCCAATTATTATTGAACGTTGGGTCGACGAGTCTCCTTAATAACATAATTACACACACCCCGAGCAGACGCCCACTTTAAAAGGCGGAAAACCATGGCAGGCCATGACTAAGCGTAACGCTTCCTCAACGATCTCACAGCGAGTGTGATCCTGGCCCAGTTAAGCAAACTGACAAACTGACAAACTGCCAAACTGACAAACTGTCATGTCATGCTAAGGATTTTGCCACCAAACTTGTCATTACACATTTAGTCCTTTTCGAGATCCCCTCCGAGCGATAACAAGTTCTTCCCTTTCCAAGCAAAAACAAACATCCCAGACAGGTGCTACACCCTACCCAGAAAACATGGCACCCTCCTCTGCTGGGCAGCTGCAAGGCGTTAAAAAAAATAAAAAAATAAAAGAAGCAAACACAAAAAAATTGGCAATTAAAACTTAAAACTGGACAAGATGGGCGTGTCCAGTGCCGCCCCCTTTGGAGCCCCGTTCGCAGTTCGCAGTCGCCGTCGCAGTTGGAGTCGCAGTTGGAGCCTCCAGTTTATTATTAACAACCCATTAAAAGTCATGACTTGTGTTGGCTTTGGCTTTGTTGAACTTGACTCTTGGCTGAGGCCTATTTGAGTCTGTGATTGATGCCTCCGTGTGTTGCGGGTGCTGAAAGGCCCGGCATTAACTCGCTTCTTCACTTTTGGGTTAATAATATGCTTCTGCACTCCAAGCTGGCCATAATAATAGACCAAGTTTAAAGGTAGCCTAACATGCGCGTTACTCAAATTGAAATCTCTATACGAAAATTGCATAGTGGGCGGACTAGAAGTCCACGTTTATGGATTTCCTCAAGTCAGCTTCTGCTTTCGTCATCTCTCTGCCCTTGCCTAGCAATAGAGAAGCATCTATTGAAGAGAAGTAGAAGCAGAAGAGAAGCGAGAAGCATGTTGAAAGGCATTCCAATGTCTAGACATTACAAAGGACTGCAGTTAGCTGTGTTTCAGTGCTAAACTTTTAATAGTCATCAGAGAAAGACTTTCGCAAGAGAAAGTACTTCTACGGAAAGTTCAACGCTTTGAAAATGTACATTACTATTGTTAACTGATCTATGCCAATTGATTTTTAAGCAGCCAATGCAAATGTATCTGTTGAAGGAAATAATATTCCTGCAAAGTATACATATATTTCCACAATTAACTAGCAAGAAGCCCAAGAAGCACCTTGTTGCCAGGCAGACACTGTTGACACAGCTGAGAGATACGATTCCTGTGACATTTCCATCACCTGCCCAGGCCAGAAGACTGCTCAGACCTGTAGCCGAGCTCAGTTGATCCTTAAGAAACCACTCGAAGCCCAAAGAGCTAAATCAATTAACTGTTGAAATAATAATAATAATATAATTGTATGGATAAGGGGAAGGGAGAGGCAAACTCAAACGTAATCCAAACATAAACTCCGTTCAAATCGCTGTGCATCAAAATATTTACCAATCCACACTAATTCCCAATTGGGCGCAAATCAAATCAAATCAAATTGTAATCCAAAACGCTTTCGGGCCAAAACACACACATACAAACAGCGACAGTGTCTGTTGGCGCTGAGGTTGTTGTGGATGTGGATGATGATGATGATGATGATGTGTTAACAACATAATTATAGCCCAGAGCAAAGTGTTCAGCAAAAAGGGGGAGCAACCCCTCGAAAGAAAGCAACCACTCAAAACAAAACGGAAATGAAGTAAAAACAACCCCTAACAACCATATAAACTGAATCGCAGTCCCACTCCCTGTCCCACTCCCCGTTCCCTCTGAACCCATTCGTATACCCAGCCAACTGGTGTCGCAATGAAAAATGTATTGCAAATCAAATAAAATTAAACTGAGACGCGTTGCGATTACCCAGAGCAGGAGAATCCACAAGCGTGGGGTTGTGTTCATGTTGCATCCACAATTAGTTGGTCAAATAAAGCCGCAAAAGTGTTAACCAATTTGCACTAAGCAAGTGGGTTGCCACACCCACTAACCAAAGTAAGGCGTATTGCAGCTGTGGCAACAGCTTAAGCTAGTGCTACTCTATGTAGTTTCCAGCTACGTTATGATTAAGTTAGAGCAAAGTAGTGTCTCTATCTAAGTCTCTGTCTAAAATTATCAAGTTATCACATGAATTGTTAATCACAAAGATCTCTGTATCAGCTATAGCTTATTATCATTATAGTTTATTAACAATTGCGTAATGTTAAGTGTGGCCAAAGGCAAACATCAGTTCAAGTTGAGTTCTCACATATTGAGCTAAAATCAAACCGGATTAATTCTCTTATTAAACTTGCACTCTATATCAAGAGATCTGTTATGTAACTGCTGTTGGATTAAGCCTTAGATCAAGATTATATTGTGCATAGTTCATAATCCTCGAGTCTAATATAGAGTCCTAGAAGCGATAAATTGAACGTGCAGTTGGTTATTCAGTTACAGACAGTTTATATCATATTATCTAATTATATCTCTCTCACTCTCTCTCTCTCTCACTCTCTCCCTCTCTCACTCACTCTCTCCCTCCCCCTCTCTCTCTCTCCCTCCCTCTCTCTCCCTCTATCTCCCACCCAATCTCTCTCTCTCCCTCTCACTCTCCCTATCTCTCTCTCTCTCTCCCTATCTCTCTCTCTCTCACTCTCTCTCTCCATCCCTCTCTCTCCCTCTCTCTCTCTCTCTCCCTCCCTCTGTCTCCCTCTATCTCCCACCCAATCTCTCTCACTCTCTCTCCCTCCCTATCTCTATCTCTCCCTCCCTATCTCTCTCTCTCCCTCTCTCTCTCTCTCTCCCTCCCTATCTCTCTCTCTCTCTCACTCTCTCTCTTTCTCTATCTCCCTCCCTCTCTCTCTCCCTCCCTCTCCCTCTCACTCTCTCTCATTCTCTCTCTCTCTCTCCCTATCTCTCTCTCTCTCACTCTCTCTCTCCATCCCTCTCTCTCCCTCTCTCTCTATCTCTCCCTCCCTATCTCTCTCTCTCCCTCTCTCTCTCTCTCTCCCTCCCTATCTCTCTCTCTCTCTCTCTCTCTCTCTTTCTCTATCTCCCTCCCTCTCTCTCTCCCTCCCTCTCCCTCTCACTCTCTCTCATTCTCTCTCTCTCTCTCCCTATCTCTCTCTCTCTCACTCTCTCTCTCCATCCCTCTCTCTCCCTCTCTCTCTCTCTCTCCCTCCCTCTGTCTCCCTCTATCTCCCACCCAATCTCTCTCACTCTCTCTCCCTCCCTATCTCTATCTCTCCCTCTCTATCTCTCCCTCCCTATCTCTCTCTCTCTCTCTCTCTCTCTCTCTCTCTCTCTCTCTCTCTCTCTCTCTCTCTCTCTCTCTCTCTCTCTCTCTCTCTCTCTCTCTCCCTCCCTCTCCCTCTCACTCTCTCTCATTCTCTCTCTCTCTCTCTCACTCTCTCTCTCTCACTCTCTCTCTCTCACTCTCTCTCTCTCACACTCTCTCTCTATCTCCCTCTCTCTCTCTCACTCTTCCTTCGCTTCTGTAGGCCACTCTCTCCGGGCAAATGGACAAGTTTGCCGCCTTGGAGCGCAGCTCGTATCTGAGCAACGCAGCAGCTGCCGCGGCTGGCAGCCAGGCGAGCGCATATAGCGCCTATTTGGATCCCAGTGTGCTGACCAAGGCATACTTTGACTCCAAGATGTATCAGGATCGTGCCAACTATGCCTTTGATATCTCCAAGATCTATGGCGCCCAGCATCACGCAGCGGCGCATCATCAGCAGCAGCAGCAGCAACAACAGCAGCAGCAACAGCAGCAACAACAACAACAGCAGCAGCTGCTCATGGCCAGCAGCGGCGCTGGCGGAGGAGGTGGCGGAAGTGCGGGTGGCAGTTCCCATAACAACAACAGCAGCAGCGGTCTGGACGATCGTGATGCCACGCCCCAGTTGGATGCGGGCGGCGGGGTGGAGGCCAAGCCGCATCTGCACTCCCCCAGCGATGTCGGCTTGGATTATGCGCATCAATATGCCCAACAATATGGTGGTCAGTTGGCGGCCAGTGCTGCTGCTGGCGTTGGCGTCGGAGTCGGCGTCGGTGTGGGTGTGGGCGTCAGTGGTGGCGGTGCAGCTGGTGGCGGTGGTGCTGGTGGTGCAGCTGATTTTCGGCGTCCGCTGACGGTCATCTTCTGACCACCATCGTCCAATGGTAGCGAGGAGTTGAACTTGTCTATGACTTAGGAAATGCGAGATTAAAGTTAAATGTAGCCAACTTTACAGTTAAGCCTCGAATTGTAAACTAATCATAAGCTTTGTTAAAATGAAGAGCAGCAGCAGCAGCAGCAGTGTGAAGAGAAAGCGAAGGGAAAGTGAAGAAGAAGATCACGAGAGGATCACGAGCTAAGAGGAGAGTCCTCCATGCAGAACAACGAGCGGTGCAATTTTTTATGTTTTAAACGCTGAACGAAGTGCATAGCATAAATTTAAATGTATTTAAATTCTACACATATACAAGAACAACAACAACAACAACAACACAAACAACACAGACAACAACAAATACAACAAAAGAAAAATGAAAACAAAATAAAATGCGTATTGTCAGAAGCCGTAAATTGTTGAAGGGATTCTGGGTGCTTACAGCCTGTTTCTATAATTCAAATAGGGTAACCTCGACTAATAGTTACCTAATAGCGTGCACAGCATCTTATCATGGACAAACTTATCAAGCTGTCACTCTCTTTTGATTGCCCTCATTTGAATTTCACATTAATTGTTCAAGAGGGGGTAGCACTGCGCTGCGGGGGGGGGGAGGATGGCATGAGCTGAGAAAAGTCAAGAAGGCGCATAACGTTAAACGCTTCCTAATTAAGGCAACTTCTTGTGGCAGACTTCTTCTGGCCAATCACGAGCTGCGGCTGTTGACAAACATACGCGATGCTGGAAGCTTTCGTTTGTTCAAGCAGCGGCAACAACTCAAAGAAATTACCGTTAGCCACTAATTAGTGCGAATCAAAGTGCAGAAAGGTGCAAAAATCTCGCAAATTTAATTAATTTTACGCCGTTTTGAGCGGCTGCCGCAATTAGCGACATATTTTGCGGGCTCTGTGCGCTCTGTGGGCGCAGGGGAAGTATTTATTTACTTACTGGAGGCGTGTCCACTGCGTGTAAATATTAAAGCAAAATCATATTAGTTTCAAGTCTATAGCTAGTACTTTCAGCTGCAGATGGCGCCAGACTTGTTTTCGTTTTCGTTAAATACACAGATGGCGCTTTACTTAGCTGGCGTAAAATTATCTGTTACGTTTCATTTAACATAGGTGGCGCCAACTTAAAGCGGTTATGCAGAGTACTTAAACAGCTGATGGGCAGCACTTCTGTTGAGCCTGTAATAGGATGTTGGGCAGCACTGTTCATGCTAAAAGTTACCCGTTTGTAATACGACATCTACAGTTGAATTGCACAATTCATATAAATAAACAAATATAAATTTAATCCACAATTGTAGCGGTTTCTGCGGTCGCTTAAAAATAAATATTGTTATTGTTATTAAACTTAAAGTTTTGTTTTAATTTAGTCTGAGATTTGTGTTCGTTAAGTATACAGCGAAATACTTAGAAGGAATGGAAATTCAAAGCATTGTCGATCTGAACATAGATGTCTTGGATCTTATATACAAGCAATTAAACGAACTGGAAGATCAACTAAATCTCGCTGCAGTGCATCCAAATCTTAGCGAAGCATTTGACATCGCCGACAGTTTAAAGAAATCCATTTTCTTAGCTCTGGTATCCCTGAATATAAATATATTCATTTGATTTTACAACATTGCGGCAGAAATGTGATAGCTCTATATGATTATGACTCTGAGATGTCGGTTAAAATGCTGCAGCTGGCACAACAATATTGTCCCCACCTGGAACATATATCAGTTATGATAACTCCCAACAATTTAAATGAAATTGAATTAATCTTAAACAAATTGAAATCATTGAGAACAGTTGAAATAAGTCGTCGTAGTAATGCGCTCAATATCAATAACTTAGTTGAAAGTATTAGACAATTGCCAAATATTCGTAAGATTAAATTGTATACCGTAACTTATAATTTTAGAGTACAAGAATTAAGGTAAGAAATTCAATGGGATAAATAAAATACGCATAACATTAATGCATAATTTAATAAATATTTTTATCGCAAGTTTTCGAATGCCCATCACAATACGGAAAGGAAACATACATTCAAGTGTTAAGAACGAATAGCGAATAATTTATAAATTTATAAAATACGCATAACACTAATAATTAATAAATATTTACTTGTAAATTTGTTTACATAATTCTGTATCTTTATGAGTATAAGTATGAGTATATCTGTATCTGAGTATTATCTCTATATATCTATTTACATATATAAATCTTTATTCTGCTATTTCTTCATCTGAATCTATAATCGCTTATCAATCTGTGTTTGATATCGATTTGATAGGGCAACATAAATGAACCTCTCTCTCTCTCTCTCTTATTACTGCATTGTTTTAAGTTGTTTATATAAAGCTGTTGATGTTCTTTGCTCAGTATCATATCATCGATGTCCGATTGCACTGCAAACTCAGACCCCCTCGGTATGAACCCTTTTTTCTCTGGGGCAACTGAGGGCTCATTAAAGACACAAATCACGATTAGCGAACCACATTTCCATTTTGGTCGAAAAACTTGCATGCACAAATGGAAATTGTGGCAATTGCGACTCCTACATAAATTATTGCAGCCAAACAATGTGTCTCCAGTTGGTGTTGGAGGACAATGAGAATGAAAGTGGATGGCAACCCGAGCGACTGGGCGAGAGTCATAAAAAGTGCTACGAAAATACCCAAAATTATGGCAATCACACATTTGCTGTGTGTGTGTGTGTGTGTGTGTGTGTGGAGGGAGAGGTATTGACAGGGGAGGGGGAGTAATTCTTCTGCTCCGTGTGGTCATAAGTAGCAGCGCATCGCAATTGAACGATGCTTGGCTCATTGTCCCAATGCTGGGCATAATAGAGCAGCCCATAATGTCCATTATGCGAGAACAAATGGCAGCTGGCATAGTGTGCGAGGACACGATAACACTCGACAGCAACGACATCAACGACATCAACGACAGCAGCAACAGGAGCTGGAAAGGGAGTGGGGATCCCTCGCTGTAGTGCAAACAGAAGCAGCCAAGCCACCAGTTGCTACGCCATTGTTTTGGCCCTGTGCCTTGTGCCTTGGCCAATAAAATGCATTCAGCTCGCATGCAAAACAAAAACGATAAAAAAGCCGTCACCATTGAGAACGCGTCTAAGCAGTCGCAGCGCCATTCACGGCTCCCACTCCGCCGCAGCATTGTCTATGCCATTGGCCAAAGCGCCATGCGAGCCGTCGACATGCGCGCAACGTTGCCATCCAAAAAGAGGGGAGAGGAGGGGATAGAACCGTGCCACAAATGGGTGAGTTGGGGTATGTAGCATGCGGCAGCAAGCGTTGATAAACGCTGCCATTTTTATTGCCACGAAATTGCCTGGGAAGGCGTTAGCTATCGCCCGTCCCCCCACTCCCCACATATTCCTTAACATTCTGGCCAAAAAAACTCTACACAGCAATCGAAGCGATTGGAGAGCAACGCGTGCGCAGGAGAGATGCTGCTGCTTTTGGCGCCAAACTGAATTCAAAGTGTGATACGAGAAGAGTTTGCGAGGCATGGTAAGCTTATAGATAAAGCAGAATATATTATATATTCTATTCTAATATTAAGTATATTCATTTGTAATTGCATGGCTAGTATTTAAAACAATACAAAGACAAAGAACTAATTTGCATATTTATAATATTATTAATAACAATTATGAAACGTAGAGATAAATACAAAATACATTATCTATCCTCAATAGCATATTATTATCAATTTCCTATAGCATTAACAATAATTCTGTATAGCAGCACACAAAACAAACAAATCTCTTATACTATTGCTATTTTAATTAATTATATTTATATTTATTAAATTATAGCTCATAATTCATATACATAAAGCAACAAAGTTGCAGGCAAAGCAACCTTTAAGCCTCTGTTATCTGTTAGCTGTTGTGTTATCAATTAGCTCAATAAATTGATTCAATATAGCTATAGAGAACTATCAAAGGGATTACTTCTTGTGTGGAACTCTAATTTCTGGAATTACACTTATAGTTTAAAGACAACCCCCATTATCAAATATTCGAAGCATATTCGAAGTTTTATGTGGAAAAGAATTGAAACTACCGAATGACGAATTTCCTGTACAATTTACAATTTGCAACAAACAAGGAAAGTAATTGAGCTATCAATGTTGCTTGTGCTCCCTTGTTCCCCGCTTAAACATAAGTGCAACCACAATTGCATATACACCTCTCAATATGCTACACATATATATATATATATATATATATCTGTATAAAGCTATACACGATCGGAGCGTCGATCGATTGTGGTAGCAAACAAGGCGTCCGGCCAAATTGATAAGCAACTGAACATATTTTCATTTTGGTCGAGATTATCTTATAAGGAAAACACACACAAAATATCAGTTATTATCTGTTGTGGCTGAAAGAAAGGGACGCAGGACAAACAATCGCCCAAAGAATAGGAAGAAGACAACAAGACAACATGAACAAATATAAATACAAATATGAAATGTTTCAGATACTCGAAGAGATGGCCTGTTCAATGGGTGGGGAAGAGTGGGTAGAGGGTAGAGGGTAGAGGGTAGAAGGTAGCGCGAGGAGCAGCAGCATATTTTATCACTTAGCCGCCACGTTGACGACGTCCTACGAGAGGTGTCAAAATAAAAACTCTACAAACACCCTTCGCGCTCGCTCTCTCTCTCTCTCGCTCTCTGTCTCTCTGCCACTTTCGCTCTCTTTCTCTGTCACCCACTTGGCTGGCTGGCTGGCACTCTCCTCTGCTCTGTCCCTGTCTCACTGCCTCAGTGGCTCTCGCTCACTCGCTCGCTCCTGCGAACCCACAAGTAACTTGCAACCACTACAATAACAACATTTACCCCCCGCACACAAGCACACTCACACACACACACACACACACACAGACACTGCGTTGTTGTTTGCTGTTTTTGCCTTTGGTTCTTGTGTTCCGCCAACTGTCGCAAGTTTTCGAATGCCCATCCATAGATTGTGGCACAGTCCATAGAATGTGTGTGTTTCAAATCAAAACTGTCGCGCACTCGACACGGACGCACCGGCTCCGGTACACGGCACTCGGCACTCGGCACTGGGCAATCGGCACTGGGGACTAAGCACTCGGCTCCGGGTTTTGAGTTGTTTAAGCCAATACACAATACGGAAAGGAAACACAACTTCAAGTGTCGCTCAAGTGTTAAGAACAAGATCAATTCATTTATTACATAAAAGATCATAAAAGTATATAAAATAAATAAAAGTGTTTGTTTATGAACTTTATGCATTGTTAGTGCACAAAAATACAAAACAAAACAAAACCCATTTACGATCATTATAATTACAATTACAATTACAATTACAATTACAATTACGCGGGATTACGCATAAAATCCGTAACTAAACTTAAGGTAAATATTCTTCAAATAAATCATAAAAGGTAAATTAATTGAATTGGAATTTCATGTGAATCAGCATTTGATTATTTGCACAAGAATTGATTGATTGAGGCGAATTTGTTATTGAAATTAACTTGACAGCATTTAAGTTTTTTTTAATTATTATATTTAGTTGTTTATTTAATAACTTTTCCATTTGTCTTGTGATAAGAACAAGAAAACGTTATTGAATAATAATAATATAAATAATAATAATACAAATAATAATAGTAATAAAATTAATAATTCTATTCCAATATCGTTTTATATTTGTTTCTTTATTTGTTACATATTTATTATATATTTATCTATATTTTATCTACATTAAAATTCTTTTTATTTCATCCCACATCTATCAGATAATATAACTAATTTATTAATGCATTTCACTCTCAATAGACAGTTTGAATTTATCTTATAAATTAAACTATAAAGTAAATAAATAAATAAATATCAAATTTTAAATTCATCTAAGAGAATATAATTACTTAAGCTTTAATTGTTATATTCGAATCTATAAAGAAGTTTTTATCATATTATTAATTGAATATATTTTAATTTGTAAGCTTTTGCTAACTTCAAAAAGAATTTTCTATTTCTGTGTCTAATTTTTATTTAGTTAACTTTAAGTAAATAAATAAAGCATATTTCTTGGGGATTATATCTGATATTTCCTTTATAAAATGATATCATATATCAGATCAATGAGCATAACTGTAACATTAAATTAAATATTTAGATATGTTGTGAGCAATTTATGGTTCAAAATTTCCAGGAATCTGCATTAGTCAGAAGCCCATCGATATGTCAGCAGATAGCAGAAGTATTTGGATTACCTCACTTCACAAATTCACAAATTTTATAGCTCCCCCAATAGCTGTAAACCCCTTTCAGAATACAATGTACCTCTGCTTGATTTTGTGGCACAAACAAAGCGTCTCTATTGAACTCTATTACCGTTTGCATTTCAGCACGGTCAGTGCACCCCGCACTCGAATCCCTCAACGGGCAGCAGACAATTGGGCCACTCACCTGACGCAACACGATGACGAGCATCTCGGCGCTGCTGCATCGCAGTCACAGTCACAGTCACAATCACAGTCAGAGTCACAATCACAGCCACAATCACAACAGCAATGGGTATACGAGCAGTGGCAGTGGCAGCAGCAGTCATAGTCATCACAGCAGGAGCAGCCTGTCACCTTTGCCATTGGCAACGACAACAACAATCGGAGGTGCCACCACACCGCCGCCACCACCACCACAACCGCCAGCGGTGCCAAAGCTGCAACAACAACAACAACAACTGCAACAACAGCAGCAGCAAAATAGCAACTCGTTGGGGAGCTCGCATCATGACCACATTAAACGACCAATGAACGCGTTCATGGTCTGGTCCAGAGGACAGCGACGTAAAATGGCCCAGGACAATCCAAAAATGCACAATTCAGAGATATCAAAGCGTTTGGGTGCCGAGTGGAAATTGCTTACCGAATCACAGAAGCGTCCATTCATTGATGAGGCCAAGCGATTGCGGTGAGTAACAGTATGAGAGTGTGTGTGTTTGGGTGTGTGTGTGTGTGTGTGTGTGTGAGGGTTTGTCGTCTGGTTACAATTTAAGCGATTAGCTAAGACAATGGACAGCTATTGTGAGGCTCTAAAGTGGCATTGAGGAACGTATTTCATATGGGTGCATATCTTGGGTAAACAATTCAATACAATTGAATACAATTTTTGTGGAATGAGAGCCGAGGGTAGTGTGAGTAGTGTGGGTTGTGGGAGCAGTGCGAGCAGTATAGGTTGTGTGAGCAGTGCAAGCAGTGTGGGCTGTGTGGGCCGTGAGCCGTGAGCTGTGAGCTGTGAGCTGTGGGTCTTATTACATACAATTTTGATTGTGACTGTCTAAATCCTTTTATTGATTGTATTTGACTGCCAAATGGTTGTGTAAACTTTATGCCTGACATTTATTAATGAGTCTAGTTCGCAGTTTTTGGGCTTAAGCTAATGGCCATTCGATTTTGGTTGAGACAACAACAATAAATACAACAGACTGTTGACAAACAAGCAACACTGTTCAAATATTTGCCAATGTGCGCGGCCTCGATAAGGCGACAGCATTTTACTTATTCTTTCTTTTTTTTTCAGTATTCAGTTTTCAGTTTTCAATTTTATTTTATTTATTTGTATTTTTTTGTTGTGTAAGATAACAACGGCTGACCAATTTGTGTATGGGAACTGCAATAAAGAGCCAAAAAGCATATTCAGGCAAAGAAAGCAAAAGTGACTGCAACAACAAGAACAGCAACAACAATATATAATAATAACATACACACCTTTTATCAACATTTATCGTTTGTCAAACAAATGTCAACAATTGCGCATTGTTGCAGCTGGGAATACGGGAATCCAAAACTCCAGAACTGTAGAACTCTAGAACTTTGAGAAACTCACTCTCGCCTTGCTAAATGGTCAGATAAGCATTGAGTCTTACAGGAGAGGTTTTATGGAAGGGTTTCGGCTTCAGTTTATATACCCTGTCAACATATTTCAAAGTGTTTAAGCGACTCGCCAAACATCTCTGTGAAATCCTTGTTTTAATGGCATTGCAATTAATTGTAAGAGAGAGTTTTGCCTTTCATTTATTTATTTAAATACATTTATCTTTCATTGCTAAATGTATTTAATTTTATTCCATTTGATTGAAGAATGTTAAACAGCTCATTCTTTAGAATAAACTACAGGGTATCTAGCCGTTGCTCACTGTGCAACTACTACACAAGTTTATGGGCCAGACTACAGGGCAACAGGGCAACAGGCAACAGATTGATTTTATGATATCATCACCATCGTTCAGTCGTTCAATCGCTTTAATATCGATGCCGTTGCCCGATCTTTGATCAATGTTTCAACATTTACTCAATTTACAGCGCGCTGCACATGAAAGAGCACCCCGATTACAAATATCGGCCGCGTCGCAAGCCAAAGACGCTCAACAAGTCACCGGTGCCAGGTGGCGGCGGCGGCGGTGGCGGTGGCGGAGGAAGTGGAGCTGGAGGTGGCGGCACAGCCGGCAATGGTGTTGGAGCCGCTGGTCAAATGGGCAAGGAGCAGAGTCAAGCACAGCACTCGCCACTTGGGGCACACAGTCTGTCCCATCATCATCATCACCCGCATCATCCACATCCGCATGCCGCACACGCCCATGCGCATCATCATCACGCGCAGCTGAGCGCCGTTGCAGCCGCCGCCGCTGCCGCTGCCGCCTCCCACTCCCATTCACATTCACCCACCTCGCTGGTCGCCAAGTATGGCTTTGGATCACCGCTGGAATTAACCTTGCCACGTGTACCTGGCGGATTCCCTGGGCTGGGTCATTATCCATTGGACCCAACTCTGGCACTGGATCTGCAGGCGCGTCTCCAGGCCATGTATGCCGGCAGCATTTATCATCCGTGGCGCTACTTGCCACTGATCAGTCCCGATACGCCACCATCACCGCCCAGCAGCAGCGGCACAGGCATCTCATCCTACGGCTGTGTCAAATCGGCCAAATCCTCACCCGTCGCGGTTGCCATGCCTGCGGTTGCCACAACGCCGCCCAATATCATTTGACCGACTCCGTTGCGCTTCGGCGCTGCTGCCGCAGAGCATGCGGTCTAAAGTTATACAGCTGGACTAAGTGCCGCAACACCGCAACACCACCACACACACCCCCAGGCCCAACAACAACAGAACCCCCACCCAAAAACTGGTAGCAGCACCAAAAGCTGCCCACTTGCTAGTGTAGAACCCTAGTGTTAGCTGAATCTTTGTGTGAGTTTTTGTTATTTTAAGTTGCTTGTTTCGGTTTATCCTCCCAGACACCCTGGACAATGTTTGAACTATTGATTTTGATAAAGTGGCACTACGTAATCAAGATAACTATTGGATATACAAAGGCGATCAGCAAAACTATCGATAACAAGTTATTGTTGACGTTAAATTGCGATTGTCTCTCCTTAATTATATAATCCAGACCAAGTAATATCAATATCCACTTAACGATAGTATTCTAATACTATCGATAACAGTATAAGAGCTGAAGATCACATTGCAATTGCTGAATTTATATGAAACTTGACATTTCAAATTCTTTTCTTTACTTTACTTACTTCACTATGCTTAATTCTAGTTGCCCCAAACATAAACAATTAATTATCAATTGATTCTTTTATAAAGTTGATCGATTAAATCATTATTTCATTTCCTTTGCTTTCCCAGTTACATTTCCAAGGTTACCACAATCAAAGTCAATAGTTTAAATGCCTTAATTTGCTTCTAAGTTCTTAGTGCTTTATATCAATCTTGTTGAGACCCGATCTTGTGTAATATATGCGTATATAAGTATATATATATATATATATATAATATAATATAAATCTATATTTTAATGTGATATTAAAATTGAAAAGAAACAAAATATGAAAAGTGTAAACGAATAAACGATTTTTAAATAGTACACGCCCCAGTGATTGATGACAACACTTGTAAGACCCTTGTATCCCATCCAGTAATAGACCCATAGAGCGGGCAACAACAACCAGCCAGGCAATCTGTCAGCAGTCAACCGACAGGGGGCGCCACAGGCGCGTGAATAATAACGACAATGTTTGCTGATGCGTTGATTATTAGTTTAAATTGCCAACAGCTCGGGGGGTTGTCTACCCATTCAGGGGGTTGCATTTACAACTCTCTCAGCTCTCAACTCTCGCAACGTTGAAGCGTTTCAACATTCAGCATTCAACAGTCGACAGTTGAGAGTCGACTACTGTTGCTTAATGGGATTCACTACGCCCACTTGTTTATGCAACCGACTGTGAACTGCGATGAGGCGTGGCAGACAGGCACAACGAAAAAAAAAAAAAAAGAAAACAATTGACACCTTTTCAGGCTGACGATCGAAACAAAGAAGCAACCACCCACCCCAAAACCACCAAACCCAGGAGAGACGATGCGCCGGGCAGAGGCTGGAGGGGAGAAGCGTGACAATCGCGACGGCATCATAACCAGCTCAAAAGCCGCACATAAAATTCACACAAATGCCACGCTGCAGCGCAACCAAAGTGCTGATAAGAAAAGCGAATGCGCGACGTCTGCCCAAAAGAAACCCATACTCGCAGTCCCCCCCATCCCCATCCCCTTTCCCATATCCATCTCCAACTACCAACCATTTCAACTCTGACAATTTCAACCCGGCAGCCAAAAAGTCGTGCGCTGATTGTCTGCACACACACACAGACACACTCACACACACACCCACACACACACAGAGGCAGACAGACAGACAGACAAACACAGCGAATGAGAGCTCACGTCTGGCTGCCTTTTGTTGCCGCAAGGTCGTTTTTATAGTGTCCTGGTCCGAAACTGAAACCGAGACCGAGACTGAGACACAGTACCAGACCGAGACCCGGCAATAAAGACAGCCAGCCCCTTGTTGTTTGTATTTGACCTCAGTCACAGTGCAAATCACTTGTGCGAAACACTACGAAATGCTACAACAATATTTACCCAATGAAGATGTCACAGGCACTGAGAACTAAACTAAACCCACGCCGTCTCTCCCATCGCCCCATATCACCCCATCATAGGTCATGCCTTAAATAAAACAGACAAACGCTGGCATTCCAGAAAGCGTGAGAAAGAGGCATGGAAAGAGAGAGGTAGAGATAGTGGTAATTAAGTGATAAATGGTTAACTATGCAATAAAACAATTAGGCCCACAAACTGCTTCAGTCAGCCAAAATATATGCTACATTTCAATAGCCAATCCCGAGTTTATATAAACAAATCTGCTTTGACTTTAAACTACCAAAACTTTGGAAGAACTACGCATATTTTAGACATGAGAAACCATATAATATGGTCACTAATGTAAGTCTGGTTACAGTTAACATACTGAATACTTACAAGGTTTGCTAGCCATGTCTCGGTCATACTAAATCAGCCAGGGAGCCGTCAACATAACCATAACTTGTAGCTGAAAAAGCGCTATACAATTTAGTGCTACATAGCTACATGCTAATTAGCATAGTTTGTAATGTTTCCAATACTTCTAAATATATGCTCTCAATAAATGTAATATACGTAAATATTTTTAAAAGTCAGCATACAATTTATTGAAACTAATTGAATTTTAATCTAAACTTCGGCTGGATTAACTTCCAATTATCATAACATAGCTCAAACAAAAGAGAGAAAGAACTTCGCACAAAATGATATCTACTATGTGCAAATCCTACTTATCTTTGAAGACACAACAGACTTGCGAATCAATTATCAAAATTTAACGGGTCAACTACTTACAGCTCTACGTAGAAGTCAATAGCTATGAAAACTAACTGACACGCGCAGAGCACGTGCGCCCACACTAATACCAACACACACACACATACACTAACAGAAACTCTCACACACGCATGCACTCACACTTATGAAGCTCTTTCAATTTAGTTTTGGACTCTCTCAAGTCACTTGTTTCAGGGCAAACAACAACAATAAAAACTGAAAGAGGACAAACGAAAAACGTGTGAAATGAAAGTTGTTTGATTTGCTTTGTGTGCGCTAAGTGTGAGAGAGAGAGATAGAGACAAGGACACAGAGTGTGAGAGCGGAACAGTGGGCAGGCAGAAGTTGAAAGATATGCTTGAAGGTGGAGAGCTAACAAAAGTGGCACTGAGAGCGCCGTCCCCATCTATCCAGATCTTCCCGTTCCGCTGCCGACACCACACTACAGAGCAAATTTTTGTTTTATTTATTTGGAACGACATCGCACTGTGGTTGCTCCCCCTTAACCTGCCCTTTCATTGCTGTTTCTTCATTTTTTTTTTTTGCTATTTCATTCCTGGCACACTCACATCCGTTTCGATAAAAAGAAATATTTTCTTTTTGCCATGCGTTGCTGTGACACTTTTCTTTTTGCCCTGCCACTTCATTATTACTAGTACTATATATTTATATTTATTTTTTTCGCTTTCTTCTCCTTCTTCGTGGTATTATTATTATTATTATTTTGCTGAAGTTGGCTCTTTAAGGTAGCCTAGACCATTACCCATTACGCAAAGGATATTGTGTGGCCATGAATCAATTGGGCAATGTCCATTGCCCGGAAATATGGTGAACCGAAAAAGATGGCACTCCATTTGCATTCCAACATTGCGTAGAGCTGGAGGACCCTTGACTTTGTGGCAACTTGCTTTCCTCAGCTTGGGGCTTCTGCCCCATAATCGCGTGTAATAAATTTTAATTTTTTAAGCATTTGTAAGCAGTTTTATCAGGCCAACAAAGGACTACATTTTTTAAGTGCCAAGCCAGCCAAAAAAAAGGATATAAGATTAAGACGCCAAGACGAAGAAGATGAGACATAAAAAACGCCAAGCAAATTAGCGACACAGTCGTGGTCGTGGCAAAGGGAAGAGGACGTACGGGATGAGGTCGAGGATAAGACAGACGTTGCTTCAGCTACTGCGGTTTATCACGCCCACTGCGTCAACGGATATCCGACGCATGAAAGACAAACAAAAAAGGCATTAAATCGCATTTAAGTCATGGCAAGAGACGCACAAGGCAAAAGCGTTACCAACCACCCTCCGATGCGCCTGGCTTATACTTCATTTGCTTGGCAGAATGAGCACAAGGATGACGACTACCGAGGATACAATGTGATGCCTTGACAGTCCCACTTCAGTGTGCACGATACTCGCTCGCAGCTTATTAGATGAATTTTGGACTGGTAACAACGTAGCACAAGTACATCTTATAAATGGGAATCTGCTACAAAATATGTTTTTAAATAATATCAAACAGTTCGTAGTCACTTCAGTTGTGCCTATAAAAATATTTAAAAAACTATATTAAAATGAACTTTAACCTCTATTATATTTAGTATATAATAAATAATATAATTTTTACTCCAAATTAAAGCGTTTTACTGTAAACAGAACTAGGTATTTAATATGAATCTTTTGAATAGTAACGTTTAGCAGTTCAACTACAGATTTAAACCAAATCAAAAGTTTATAACTATATAAGCTGCATTAAGCTCATGTATTTAATATGAATCCTTTTAATATATCCCACAAAAAATCGTCAACAGAAACGATTACACGCTGGTTTCCTGACGAAGAGAATGAATAAAATACGCCTTTTGATTTCGATGCACCATTTATAATAAAAGGTTGAAATGAATGAGACAAAGATATGGCATACAGCATTAATGAAATTGCCCATGCACAGCATTACTATACATAAAGTATTGACCACTCCTCAAATGAGCCCACGCAGCAATTAAACTGAGAACGGACCAGCAGAATCAGCAGCGCAACAGCAGAGCAGCAGCAGCATTCGCATTCAGAGCGCAGCAAATGCATTTGCAAACAATGCCAGACTGTTTTTTTGCCACCATTTTTTTCTGTAGGCCAACGTAAAAAGTGGCATCTCCGCCATCCATGCAGTAGACGGCACAAAGGAGCAATTAATACGAAATTGTTGCTGCATAATTGCTGAACATGCAACTGGAGCAGCAGCTGGACATAAAGAAGCAATTAATGCCGCACAAATGCGCTTGGCATGCATAAAAATGTCAAGCCCTCATCTTACGCAATGCAAAAAGTGCACAAAAAATAGTATGCAACAGCAAAAGCAAATCAAAGTTGCTGACCATTCGGCAGGCTGGCAAACAATTGCAATTACATTAGAAAAGGCAGGCAACGGCAGTTGTAGGAACAACAACAATGGCAACAGTTTTCAGCTTTAGGCATGTGGCACCCACGTAGCGCGTTAACTTCCGTTGCATGCCAGGCACGTTGCAAATTGTCGCAACGCAGCGCATCCAAAGAACGGCTGCTAGCATACAAAAGCCACGGCCAAACGAATTGCCAATTTAAATGTGAATAGAAAAATTGCAAGCATACTCAACCCCCATACACACACACACACACACACACGTTCAACAATCAGATATTTGCACAATTCACCCAATCACTCATTCAAACAAAAAAGAAATCAAAATGTCGCAACTAGCAACTTGATTCTTCGCGTTTGGCATCGTCAAAAAGAGATGAGATAAAAGATTAAGCTAAGCTGAACAGAGACGCTAACACGATCACAATTAGATCTGGTTGTTACAATAGTCTTCTGTTAAAGTACCAATCGATACACCGATATAGGCAAATATTTAAATAGCTCATCACTATACATATATAACTGTAAGCCAGCTGTTCAAGTTGCAACGACGCGAATAGTACCAATTAAAAAGCTAAATTAAAATGCACTTATTTTATTACGTTCGGAACATTCGAGAAGAGCAGCGTATGTATATTATTCGGGTGCATACACATCAATCAATACTAAACGCGACGATTGTTCGATGATTGTAAATTTCCGCAGATCATTTGCAGTCTGCATGGCAGCAAAATTCTGGTTATATTTAATGCATCAGCAGGGGCAACAAACAAAAGCCAATAAAGGTCCAGGCCAATGGACTAATTAAACATCTCCAGGTTCTTTGTATGACCCGTTATCTGCAACGGACCAAAAATCAACCAAGCAAATGGATGCCTTATACAGCCAGCAATCTTATGACCCATTGAACCCGGCTTCTTCTTCTTAGCTGCACTGCTGCAAGACCTGTCTATAAGTAATTGCATAATATACATACATGCGACTGATAAGTATTTCGATTGCAGAACCAAGTGCTCAAAAATATTTTCGTAGGCCTAGGACAAGCGATAAGCATGGGGGTATAAATGCGGCATTTGGAGCAGCCAAATTTGCAGTCGCCTTCTGGTTTCGAAAGCAAGAAGCTACTAACAAGATGAACAATCTTCTCGTGCTTGTGGTCTGTGTGCTGGGCACAGTGACCGCAGGACGCATTCTACAACGTGACTTTCAGCGTGACATTGACACTGGTAAGTTGTCCAATTGGAAAGGTGCCTTAATGCCCAAGCATTTCGTCTTTGTTTTCAGCTGATCAGCGTATAGAGCGCATGTCCTGGCAGGATTTGGTTAGGCAAAAGTTCTTACTAGACATTGTACATCAAGTGCAGCAGCCATTGCAGCAGGATGATCTCATACAGCTTGACCAAGGCCTAATTACAGATGAGAATCGTTACCGTGGTGGCATTGATGAGCAGATAAGCCATATCATCGATTTGGATCGCCAACGTCGCCTGCTGGACCAAAACCAGGACTGCAACATACGCAATGTGGATCATGTGATCCAACTTCGTGGTATTTACCGCATTCTAGTGCGCTCCATTGACTTTGAGACGCTGCAACGCAATGCCATCTATCTGAGACGCAACATAAATCCTGTGCTGTTTGTCAATGGACTAACACTGGCTATCCGCGATCGTCAGGACACCAAGAATTTGATTATGCCTGCCATGCAGGAGATATTGCCGGAATTATACCTGGATCAGGAGATGATTCACCGAGTCCAGCGTATGCAACTGGAGATGGAGCACAGCACTCGTCCCTCGCTCTTGGATCTGGTAGGTCTACGCCAGAGTCTGCGAGGAGTCAATCCTCTAGCAAATATTGTTATGCCCTGGCGTGAACTGCACAAGCGATTGGGACTGAAGGGACAACAGTTGCGACAGGTTCAAAACCGTGTGGTGCTACCCCTGCCAACTGAGAATCAAGGCATTTCTCTGGTCACTGAGGACATTGGCATGCGCACCTTTGTGCAGAATCTAGTCCAAGAACTGGCTCTGAATGAGGTCAACACGGATAATCGCATGACAAATGTGCAATGGATGGGAAACAACAACGACTTGATCTTGGAGATGGAACAGCGTCGTCTGCAACAAGATAACGATGATGAAAACGTTACTGGCAATCAACGGGTGTCTTCCTTGTATGGATTGCGACGCGGATTAAACGAAAACGAGCAAATTCAAACTGTTGGACAAATTACTGGCCGTCGTGTGCCTCTGGAGAGAAACATTGGGCAAGGCATTGATCGTCTGACGAATTACTGGAGCAACAGCGGTGTCACTGATAATGTCGATCAATTACCCACCGTGGACATTAATGACAAACGCCTATTGCATGTGGGACGTCGCCGCCAGAACTTGAACCGCATCGGAACCCAACAGGAGCAGTTGGAGGCACGGCTAAGGGGCCTGGTTCGCAACAAGCATCTGAGCGAGGGGCGCCGCGTTGACCAGGAACAGACTGGAGTGCGTGGACAGATCAGAGAAGGAAACAATAAGTGGTGGAATACGGATGACAATGAGGAAAGCCTTATCGACAATCTGCCAACCGTTCGCCGTGATGACCAGCGTCTGCTCCATATCAATAAACGCCGCTTGGGTCAAGCAACAGAGAATTTGATTCCCCGACGAGTTACTCGTATTGGCGAGGGTCGTCGTGTGGATGTCGAAGATACCATGACAGGGGAGGACATTATGCAGCTGATACGACGTGACAATCGTCTGAATCAAATGAGCGACGAGGAGATCGTTGAGATGCTGCTACATAATCGTCAGCGTAAGGAGCAAACAGAACAGGAACGTTTTATGTCTGTGGTTCGTGGAGATCGTATAAATGAAGGACGTCGCGTAGAACAGTGGCATCAGGAACAGGATGATGATCAGAAATGGAACGCAATCCGTGGTGGATACCGCAATGATAACGTACAAGACACAACCGATCGTCTGCAAAGTGTTCGCCGTGATGATGATCGCCTGGTGCACAACAATAGACGACGAGTGGATCAGCAAATTGATGACGTGATTCCCCGTCGTGTTAACCCAATGGTCGAGGACTTCATCAGGCTTGAGGACGACATCATTGACATGCGGCGTCGCAATTCCCAGGAAGATGAACAAGTGGATAGCCGCATTAGGCAGCAAGAGCAGGGACATCGCTACCGACGGAGCATTGTGGACATTGTGGATAATGAGCAATCCACGCGCCGCAGTGAAATGTTGGTCCACACTCTCCGTCAACTAGTTGCCCGCTTGAACCAGGAACGCATATCCGTGCGCCTTGGCAACGACGATATCCAAGTAATCGACAACTCTCGCCTGATCCTGGCCAACCAAAACCAGGCACAACGCTATGCATTGCGTCTGAACGAGATGCGCATGGACTCCCGTCGCAATCGTGCTCTGATCAACCAGATCAATACTGTCGAAAATACTTTGAAGCAGGTAATTGGTCAATTGATCCGCGAGAGGAACATCATAATGGTAGGTTCCAAACTGGAGCAGTTTGATGTGACTCTTCGTGTAGAACGTGTGATTGCTGACGTTCTAACCGGCCGTCTGGGTGACATTGGTATCCTGCAAATTCTGCGTGAACAGATCCAAGACAGCAACGTTATGCAGTTGGATCCTCTGGGTCTCGGCATCGACTTGAATGATCGCGTCTTGCAATACACACTGCGTCGTCTCCTGAACATTGTGGATGAGCTGCGTGTGCAGCAACTGGGTGTGTACAGTCGCGAACAATTGGAGATGCAGGGCGTCACCATCAATGATGTGCGCGTCAGCAAACTACGCACCCGCATCGAAGAAGGCGACATAGATGTCAGCAGCCTGCTGGAGCAGCCCCAGCAAATGGAAATGCTTGTGCGCCAGCATCGTCTGAACAATCTGCCCTTTACCATTGACATGGACATCAACTCGGAGCGTACACAGGATGTCATCATTCGTATGCTGCTCGGTCCACGTCAGGATGCTGAGAATCGTGATCTGAATTTGGAGCAGCGTCGCAAGGACTTTGTCCTTCTGGACGCAATCAATACGCAGCTACAGTCGGGTCGCAATCGCATTCAGCATCGCTCCACGAACATTGGCTGGACCACACCTGATGTCACCCCCTACAGTGAGATCTATCGCCGTGTGATGACCGCCTTGCGTGGCCAGCAGGAACAGTTGCTAATCGGCGATTTGGTTGGTGAAAATGGACGCTTCCCCCAGCGCCTGTTGTTGCCACGCGGCCGTCCTGAGGGTCTGCCCATGCAAATCCTGGTAATTGTTTCGCCCGTAGAGCGCCAGGAGCAATCAGTGTCCATTGATCGCACGGATGGCCTGATGGGCATTAGCCTGGCTGCCATTGAAGACAAGCGTCCACTTGGATATCCCCTCGATCGTCGCATTGACAACGAACAGGAGCTGCTGCGTTTGCCCAATGTCCAACTGCAGGATGTTGTTATTGTTCATGAGAACTAAAATGAAGGCAGATTATCCAAGCTGTGACCGACCGATCGACCGACCGACCTCATAATATTAGCATTCCGTCGTAAAGTTTGTGAAATATTTAGTAATATTCTCTTTTATGTATAATCTTTTAATAAAATTGTTTAAATGCATTTTAAAAAATAATTATGTTGTGTTTGGTGAAATATAGTTGGAGGTTAGGATAAATTATAGATAGGATTTAATATGGAATTAACAAATTATTACAAATATAAATAGATAAGTGACTAAATTATTTTAATTATAATTTCTTATTAATCACGTAACTTATTAATATTATATTGCATATATTATTAATAATCGCAAAGATTTAAGTCATTTATCTAGTTCTCTTTCCAATAATATTGCAATTCACTATTTGATCAACCTGCGAACCAACTCAGACTTGCCATTGATTCAGGCATGCACACACCTACACACGGCTTACACACACCTGACTGAATTTTCTAATTTCGAAAAACAATTTTAATGCAAATTGCATGAGAGTCTGGCGGCAAAGAAGAATGGTCTAAGTGGGATTAGGATGCCCCCTAACAAAGGCCGCCCACAAAAACACATTCATATTATGTTGCAGGCAGACAATGCAGTGGCAAAATAGCTGGCAGGCAGAGCTATTCCTGCCACTATAATAGACTTTTCTTATTCTTGCCACACAACTCAATTTGCAACAACGACAGCGCAGCCCAGCGTCCGGAAGCACCCTCTCTTATGGCCATATATATACATATATACATGCATACATACATATCTGGCTGGGCGCAGACGCCCAGCGAAGCGTCAATTGCCAAATTAATTGGCCGTAAAAAATTGAAAATGAAAATATAATCACACTTTCCGTTGTGAAGCTCTCTCTCACTCTCTCTATCTATCTCTCTTGTTCTTTCTGTCTTTCTCTGCCATTCACTGTCACTGGCTTAGCTAGAAATGGATTGAGGCTTTAACCCTCCCGTTCTGGAAACGTTTTCTCATCAAGCCAGACAGAGCAAGTGTTGGCCAACCGTAGAGGAGCAGACATTTCGCTGCAGGCAACAAAATGTTGCATTTTTCCAGGTTGCCTCTTGCCACACTTTTGAATTATTGATACCCTGTCAGCTATAGACATTGAATAATACCTCAATGGAGCATAGTCTCCAATGTAATTAAAGTTCATTCTAAAACTAACTTGAATTCTGTTTGAATTGTATTAATATTGCACTTTTTAAGATATGCAATTATTTGCTATTTTCTTTTTTTCTTTTCCCACACAACCCAATTAACAGAGTATCTTGCAGTCGTGTTGCGCTCTGTAGCAACGTTTTTTTGTGCTGTCAAAGAATGTGGCGCAATGCATAATGGAAAAATGTTGGCACTCGACCTGTCTCTGACTTTTGCCGCCTGAATGCACTTTCATTATCTTCGAGTGTTCCTTGGCGTATAATTCTGTTTTCTTTTTTTCCTCTTTTTCTCTCTATTTCTCTACTGATCTACCGCTTTCTCTGTCTGTTTTGTAGAGTCTGATGAGCTGATTAGGGGGCAAAAAGTTGGAGCATTACACGGCCTATTAGCTTTGCGCTTAATGCAAAAATAATTATGTCTCGTTAATCAGTGCTGCAAAAAGTTTGAGAGACTTTTGGCAAGTCTATTTAACCCTTTTTGCGCCCCATTGCTCTACCAAAAACTTTCTTCGAGTGGCAATTGAAGGTAGCTAAATGCAAGGAGTTACCCAAAAACTTTTGTGATTAGCGGCCGCAGCATAGATAGCGACAGCAGCGGCAGCTGATGCGGAAAATACTCGCATAATTTATGTTGTGTGGCTTGCACTCAGCCAACAGTTAACTCAGCTAACGGAAACACCGTGGCGCGCAGTCTGTTGTGGCGATTGTGTGTGTGTAAATTCCATAACATACATTTTAGGGCCGCTAAGCGAAAAGTTTTTGCCACGCAAATTAGCGGCCACATTTGTTTTGCTTGACTGTTGCCACCAACTGCCAACTGCCAACTGCAACGCTGCCAGCTGCCAGCTGCATTCTACATTCCGCTTAAGAGTCCGTTGGCGCAAAAGTTTTTCAGTTATGAATATAAAGTTTATTTATTAAGCAAACAACTTGGCGTTCTTATCTGTGTCGACTGTGTTTCTTCTATTTATACCCTGCATCATGAAATAGGTGAAATAATGGTGTATAACAATGAACATAATAGAGCATAACATAATAAATTTATTAATATCAATAACTAAGATGTGTGCTCTTAGTTAACCGCTGTCAGCTGATTTAAGAGAGAGATCTTTGCTGATTAAGCACTGCAGCATGAGTGCGCAATTTAAGAGAAAAGAGTTATTTGTACAGAACTTATCGAACCAAGTTAACATAAAGGCTTTACATAATGTAAACAAAAGAGATTTAACATGACTAGCTTATGTAGTATTGCTGTGTGCGAAAGCTGCACGCGATATTGCAAATGTAAAATTGAAATAAAATTAACTAATAATTACAAAATGTATTGGTATCTTTTAGTCGAGCAATATTAGCTTTTACTTAATTTTAACGATTTAGTTGGCAAACCATTGTACCATTCTCTTATTTTGCAAAATGCTAAAGGCGTTTGTGGGCTCTGAAAATTAATTGCACGGAAGTCAAAGGGCTTATCGAAAGTTAAACAAACAATATGTTTTTATTGTAAAACAATTAAAAAGTTCTTAGCTTGCACTTGGAAAATATATTTATAATTTATCAACTATCAGATACGATCGACGTGTAATGAGCTTTAAGTAAATGCCGTAACTAAACTGACAATAATGCATACACAACTAGGAAGAAATCAATGAACAAAGTTATGTTTAGTTTATACCTTTTGTGTAGACGTGTGGAAAATATTGACAATCGAAATGCTGAAAGCAACAGAGGTAGGCGTGAGCTGCCTTCAAATCAACACACAACAGGGAACACACAAAATAAAGAATAACGAACCCTTGCCCCAGACAAAATTTACAATACGAATTTTTGCATGTTGTAATAGAAAGAGGTTGTGATTGGGGTTGGGGTTGGGGTTGGGGGTTGGGTTCGAGTTTATGTTTCGCTTTAGGTTTGGGGCTATCAAGTTGAGCAGAAAACTTCTTGCTATTCATACTCATGCGAGTGAATATATATGAATGTACATACAATATAGAAGAATGCTAACAAACGGAAATGTGATATACGCGACGCAGTCAAAATACAAAGGCTAATGGTGGGGGGAGAATGGGCAGGGCGGGTGGGAAAGAGAACTGCTAGAAATCGAACCAATTGCTTACAAGCCATTCACAATTTTTTGGATGTGTAGGTGATAATGCTACATGGCAATCGTCACTGTCGTCTATTCAATTTGTTGCGAATTAAAGAAAAAAATACGTGTATATAAAAAAAAAAGAAATAACAAGTAAATTTGACCAGCTTAAAAATGCAAGACTAGAAGATATCCTGTACGAAGTTGCAGAGTACTATAAATAAAGCAGGAAATTAATAATAAATAATAGAATATGTAATCAAAGAAGTTTAAAATTTATGATAAAGAAATCTGTATATATATAGATAGATAATATATTGGACTAATAATGTAATATATTTATAATAAAGCATATTCATATTAATTTTTAAATAGAATTTCTTATTAATATTTATTTATTTATTTATGTTATTAATATTTATAAATGTATAGGAACAACAACGTTAACAACGTTTAGTAAACCCGTCTTAAACTCCCTTGTAGTAAGTGGTATTAAATTCGAAGTAGCAGAAAATACATTGAATTTCGTGGGGTGCATTGTAAAAAGGCTTTTCTGCCATTGTAACGGGAATGGAAACGCAAGCAGCTTTCCCCTTGCACCACACAGCTGACACGCTTTGGCGCATCGATAGATAAGAAAGAAAGAGGAACCTCTTGAGGCTTTTGCTTGAAGTGGGATTAAAAATTGAGGAGGAGCTGTCGTGGGTATTACGGAAATGCGCACAGGAAGGGATGCCTGACGCAGGTAAACAGGTGCCAATGTAGCTCAAATTGAAATGAGGCTGGGTGGAGAGAGGTGGGATGTGGGGGGAGTTGAAGCATCAGTAAACTAATAGTTAACAAATATTTTCAATTACTGTTGCTGTCACAGCAAAATCAATCAATTTTGCAACCACAGAGACGAGAAAGCCAAACGCAAATGCATTTAATTTTCCAATATGTTGAGGGAGAAAACTTTAGCTGATATAAATTTTGTAACGCAAATTGGTTTTGTGGCCACAGAGATTACAGCAAATGCATTTCCCATTTCCCATTTTCCGTTTTCCATTTTGCATTCTGCATTTAACATGTATTTTATTTCATTTGATTTTTATGATTACACGCCAAATGCACAAACATTTTGTCAACTAATGAGGCTGAAAAATGTTACAAATTATATTTGCTGCGCTTGCTGTATGAATGCCTTGTAATTAGACTAAGTGTTCATTTCCATGTATGTATGCTATGATAAAAACCACCTCGACAATGCCACAAATAACTGTCCCATTCGAATCGCATTCGCATTCGCATTCGCATTCGCCTCGGCTTATTTGCTATTCACACCACAAACAAAGTAAACAAAGCGTCCAGTTCCCATTCACTTGCCATTCCCCTCCATTTTACGCACTCCCCCGCACCATCCCTGTTCCAAGTGCTAAAGACAACCCTCCCGGCATACCCTCAAGTGGCAAGTGGCAAGTGGCGAGTGCGAAAAGCAATAAAACGTTAAGCATACACCCAAACACAGCAACACACACACACACACACACACGCTCACACACAATGCCACAGCAAATTTGTTGCAAATCAAAATAAATTCCAGGCATCACCAAGAAAAAAAAACGAATCATAACAAGAACAATTCAGTACACAAAACTTAATCGACTATGGCATACCCTATAGATGGAGTTACACTTATAGTTATATTTTAGATATATATTAGATAAACAACTAATGATTGTGTTATCAATTTCCAATAGAGAATCAAATTAAAGCTGCAGTTTTGACAACAACAAATATATAAGCATGAAGAACTAACAAAACTTAGATGATGAATCAATATAGAAGCAGTTTGATTATGTTTTTACAATGTTATAGCAGTTTTAAGTATTCGAAAAACTGTAAAGGGAATACGGCTTGAATGTAATACATGTAAGTGCTGAGAGCTAGAAATAAAATAATAATATGAATAATAAAATAAAAAACATGCAAGCGAAGTCTTCAAACGAAACAGTCCGCAACTTCTTCATTTCATAGAGCATTAGGCGGCATAAAAAACGAAGGCGCTGATATCCACTGACAATAATCCCTCCACCCAATACCATCCTATCCCATGCCCATCCCTCAGCCGCTTGCAACAAAGGCATGTGAAGTGCGAGTGCTGTCAGGAATTGTCCTTGCCGCATTCAGAGTCTTCAAACTGAGTACTCTTCTATGGCATTCCATAACAATTTATGCAATCAGTTGGACAATGCGTCCAACAACAAGCCATCCCCCATTCTAGTCTCGCATGCGGAGTGGCAACTTAATCCTTTTGAATATTTTTGACACGTGCGCTGCAATTATTTTATTACCCCAGCGAGTGCAGTGTGCATAGGGAAAGTATAACAACAGCGACAGCAGCAACAATGTAGCCAGCCAACGTGCAACCAGCCACGCCCATTCAATAGGGCATAGCAATTTTTTATTTTGGTTGTACGACATCAACAATGGGCCGGCAATTGATGCAATTCATTGAAATTGTTGTCGACTGTTTAGACTAAAATTGCATTAGTCTCTGAGGCTTTTATTGTTGTTGATGATGTTGTTGCTGTTGCTGCTGATGTTGCTGCTGTTGTTGATGTTGTTGCTGTTGACTGGTCGAGCACAAACAATTGGCAATAATTTTCGCGGTTGCATTGAAATTCAAGCGACGCAAATTGTGAGCACAATTTTTAAATACGCACGGAAAGCTGACTTTGAGTTCAGCCTCGCCCCCAATTATGGTCGCTTTGCATTATCACACACACACACACACACACACACACACACACATATACAACATACAACATACACTTAGGTACATATATTTTAATAATGATGCCATTTGTTTGGCCATAGAATTGTGTTGGCAATAAAATTTGGCTTTGCCACATAATTCAAATTGTTAATCGCGTTTAATGGGCGGCATTTATCAATATTTTGAATGAAGAAAAAAAAAAAGTAAGAATAACAGCATGCAAATGTGAGCAGCCCTCGCTCTACCCCCTCCCACTCTCTCTCCCACTCTCTCTTCCACTCTCTCTCTCGCTCTGTAGTTTGCTGCCATCCAATGACAATGTGTTGACAATGCGAAAACAAAAATGGCGTCTAATATGGCGACAAAATGTGGGGCGGAAATAAAAGCGCAGCGGTCAGCGTTGCATTGGAGCAGCCAACCCTGCCACCACAAACACCCTCTACCCCCCTGCCCCCCTAAACAGCTAACCCACCAGAGCTGCGCCCTTAGTTATGAAGTTTGCCAGCAGTTGCCCATCTCGCTTTTAATGCGCACCATTGTGTCAAGATAAAGCAACGGAAATTAGCACGATAGCAGGAAGTTGGCAGCGTCGTTGGCGTTGTTCTTGACGACGAAGACGACAAGAAAGACGGGCGTGATAAAAGAACGAAAAAAAAAAAAACGAAGAAACGCCGAGAGATAGACAGCGCGAGAGTTGGCGTAAGTGGGGGAGTGAGAGAGAGAGAAAGAGAGAGAGTGAGGGAAGAGCAAAAACAACAGCAAAGGCGTGAGCGACAGTCAAACCAAAACGACATTCAGTGATGGTCCAACATCCAGCCACAAATAATAATGAAAACGGAAATGAAATACAATACCCAGGAATCCCAGAAGAGATGCTGAATAGCATCAATGATGGTGATGATGTTGATGACAATGATGATGATGATGATGGCGCTGCTGTTGCCATTGCCAATGGCCACTTTACAGCATTCGCCTGCCCTTATTGTCCACTTGAATAGCTGCACTCTGGAACCTAGGTGTCCTTTTAACCCAAAACAATGCTCTAATCAGTGCCAGCTTCGCTTCCATCAATGTGACAAGCACTCAACTAGCTTATTTCAATAATATATTTAGAGTTGATTCGCAACTTCTAAACATAGTTTAAGATATTCAAATTAGATTAGTATAAATAGACAACTATTTAATAATTACTGAATACTCAAGTTACTTGACTTCATACTTTATTTACTTTTACCATATAATTGCTTAAACATTTACCAATCCAAAGGCATCTTTTCCTACTTAATCTTTAGTATTAATCTTTATTAAATATTTTGAATATCAGCTTAAGCAGCTTTTTTTTTGGCAGACAACAATCAAAATTTAATAAGCCATGGAATGTGCAACATTATTTTCATTAGGTCGACGACAGGACGAAGTAGCAATGGAACTGCTAACCAGAGTTGGAGCTGTTATTCTTTTCACAAACCGCACACAAATTAGACGCATACAAACAAACAAACAAAAAAAAAAATAGATGGCAAAAAATGAACGCTGATTGTCGTCTATTCTTACCAAGTTTTGGACCGGTGCAGAGGCAGGGGAGGCGGTGATGAGGCGTGGTTCACGCAAAGTCAATTAGGCAAAGCGACGATGGGCAAACAAAACTGAAAACAATTCGCATTTAAATTTGCGCATTCTTAGAAAATCTACGCGAAATTATGGAGCGACTAAATGAGGATGAGGGATGCTGGAAGCAGGGGAAAGTCACCGTAAAATACGTGCATATTATTGCGCTTATCTGACAACAAACACACCCGGGCCAAGTGCCCATTCCAGGGCAACAGACCTAGACCCAGAGAGTGGCCCAGACCTCCATGAGGCCTTCAAGTTGATTTTGCTTTTCTTTCTCTGTCAAGAACTGAGCTTCAATGTTTCCATGTTTCCATGTGGCTGTAGTTGTTGTTGTTTTGTGTGCATTTGTTTTTATGTGTGTGGCATGGCACCCATTCCCTTGGTTCCCCTCCTCTGGCAGCTGTTCTCAGTCCACTGCTCTCCTCTGTCATCTGTCCTAAGCAACACATCCTTCCTTAAACGTTTCTTGTCTGCCAAATGTTTCCATGGGCTATACGATTGTATGTCCTGGGACTGTGCGCGTGTGTGTATGTGTGGTTTTATGTGTGCATTGTATTGCTGGCATAATAGACACATTTAATTTTACTATTATGCCGTTTTGTTGTCATCGCATTCGCATAAGCATAATAAACCGTTTCGTTTTCAAGTTTTCTTTGGGGACTTTTCCATTTGCCTATTTGCCAGTCATTTTATTTGATTTCCCCTCTTCAGGAGGAAAGAGAAAATGACAAATATTATATTCTATAGAAATTAGCGATACCCAAGACGACAGAACGAAGCACTGGAAAATGTAAGTGCGAATCAACCAAAGCCATATTCCCAATGTCAAATTTATAATTACAAATTTTGTTTCTCTTGTTTCAATCATCACGTGCGCATCCTACATATATGCACATATAAATATAATTATATATATATGTATTCTGTGTGCGTGTGTGTGTGTATGCTGTGAAAACTACACACAGCCACGTACCAATTTAGTTTGATATGTGCTTACTAAATTGGAATTATCGTATTATTAGTCTTTTGCATAAATGTGTACTTAATTGAATAGTGTCTAATGCTTGATTAACACATACCTCTGGGCGCTGACCTCGATGAGTGGATGTGTGTATTATTGTTTAAATGGCATTTTAAGACTGAGCCTATAATTGGTTTCTTCCAGTTAACCTAAG